>CM052701.1:131883004-131928976 GCA_028551405.1 Uromys caudimaculatus
ATCCACGGTCCTCACATCTACTCTCTCCCTAGAGATCTCCCTGAGATCCGGTGTTGAGTTGGGTTCCAGACAACATGGGGTACCTGGGATCTCTCCGTGCACAGCCTCATGGTCAGAGAGAGGCTAGGGTGATACAGAAGATGCGAAGGCTGAGGGGCTGGCTGTGGTTAGAGGGAAGCAGAGGTCAGGCAGGGAGAGGGAAAGACAGAAATGGAAAGACAGACAGATGGAGAGACACCCAGGGCCACAACATGGGCAGACAGTAACACCCCGGAGAGAGACAGAGATGAACAGAAAGAGAAAGAAGACAGCAAGGAGAAGCAGAGGCAGAGAGACCAGGCTGACAGAGGGACGGTGACTGGTCTGTACTCACTGAATTTCCTGCCTGCTTTCTTGGGTATCTCTGTCATCTTGGCAAGTTGTGCAAAGCCCCTGTTTTCCTAGCATGTGGCTGTTCCAGGCTCAAGGCATCAGGGCTGACGGGCCTCCACAGCTCCCCTTCCCCTTTCTCTTGCCTTCTCACTGGCTTCCTCTGTGTATTTTTAAACTAGCGAAACTCCCACAGCCCCACCCTCCCACCCTCTCCACAGGGGGCGGGGGCTGGGGCCTCCCCAGTCCAACCCCTGAGGGCCTCCTCAGCCAGCAGCAGGGGCAGGGGGCACACCACAAACCCATGGGATCTGGAAGGCCTGAGGAACAAACCACAGGCTTTGGGAATGGAGCCCACTAGGCTGGGGGCCACTGGGGACCTGCCAACAGCTGTCAGGGGCCTGGCCCACAGGATGGGAAGTCGACCCATGTTTAGGGCAGTTTATTCTAAGCCTCTAAGCCTCAGTACCCAGGAGATGGAGTGGCAATAATAAAGAAGAGAATGCTCTGGGTAGGCAATAATAAAGAAGAGAATGCTTTGTCACTGTGTGCTTACCGATGGGAAGATTCACCTGCCCGAGCCTTGGTTTCCTTTTGGTGAGCAGGATGTGCTAACTTCACAGTGGCCAGAACACTGGACAGA
Source organism: Uromys caudimaculatus (assembly GCA_028551405.1). Taxonomy (NCBI): domain Eukaryota; kingdom Metazoa; phylum Chordata; class Mammalia; order Rodentia; family Muridae; genus Uromys; species Uromys caudimaculatus. The sequence continues at coordinate 131,884,017 of CM052701.1, forward strand.
GCCAGGAATAAAGTCAGTACCTGCTTAGGTGTGATTGTCCTTGTCTGAGTCAGCAGAGGTATGTGAGGACAGGTCTTCTACATCCTTTGGGCAGAGATCGGGAAACTGAGGCACAGAGGAGCAAGGGGATTTCCCCAGGTCACAGAGAGAGTCAATGGCCCACACTGGGTTCCAAGTTGGCTTTCCAGTAATGTACAGATAGGTGCTCTGCAAACATAAACGTGCGTGTGAGTGTGTATGTGTGCGTGTGTGTCCACACAGAACAAATATAAGGAAATGAAACCTCCATGTACACCTGTAGGTGGGGGTGGGGGTGGGGTGTTAGTAGCACTTGTTGGGTCGGGAGGATCACAGATCAAATCTAGTTCCGAATGTGGCCACCTCTGCAGCTGCAGTGACCAAATCTCTATGATAGGGACAGTACAAGACACACAGCCATTCTCCCAAGACTCTGCTTCTCTCTGTCTTCCTTTCCTTCTTCTGTGCTTAGGATGGGATGCTGGGTTTTCACCCACTACACAAGTTCTTTACCACTGAGCCATACTCCCAGCAGCCCAGAGTGGACACTTTTATGTTGCTTTGAGATACAAATCTGACGTAGGCCAGGCTGACCTCCAATTTGAGATCTTCCCGCCTCAGCCTCCAAGTCCTGGGGTTACATGTGTGCAGACAATCCACCTAGACCTGTAGCTGGTGATCCAGTCTGTGAGAGATGTAGTCCAGGACACATGGGTTCTGTCCTGCGTCCTCCATCGAAGTCTTGTCCCCGGAGCCAAGCCACTTAGATACTGCTCTCTGATGGCAGGGTCCTGGGAGCTGATCTCCAGGCTGTCTGCAGCCCAGCCTCCTGTCAGGGTGGTGTTGGCAGAAGACAATCAGACTGATTCTCTCGATGCAGTGAAGACATATGGGCCTGTGTGCTGGAGGCTTTCCACAGGGATCTCTGGCCGGCCAAGTGCGAGGGTTCAGGCAGAGAGGAGAGTGCAAGCAGGGAAGGAGTCACCTCCACCTCGGTCTCTGCAGTTGACACTGCACCCGCCGCCCTGCACTGAGTTGGGCCCCGGGCTAAGCCCAGGAGAGTCTAGCCGGTGAGCAGCACAGGAAGCTTCTGGCAGCATTCTGGAGCACAGACCTCTTCCCAAGCAGCAGTGTTACAGCTCTTATGATAGAAGCTCTCAGACGACGGAGTAGTCCTCAGACCTTTATTCCTTCTGCATAGGATCTTCCCTATACAGTTTGGGATGGTCTAATATACAGTTTGGGAGGGGTCAGGGTCTGACAACAACAGAGTAGTTCTCAGACCTTTATTCCTTCTGCATAGGATCTTCCCTATACAGTTTGGGATGGTCTAATATACAGTTTGGGAGGGGTCAGGGTCTGACAACAGATACTTCCCATTGGCTTGGTCTGAGAGTTTAGGGATACATTATCTGCATGTGGGAGGGCTTGGTGTGCTGCTCCTACGTAACTGATGGTCACAGACCTCTCTACAGGGGGCTGTGGTGGTTGTAGCTACTTGACAGGAGCCAGGGGCCTCCCGGAAGCGTTGGCAAAACGCCTTCTGGTCCCTTGCAGGGCTAGCCCCACTGGGTCCTCCAGGGTTAAGCCTGTGCTCGACCAGGGGCCAGGCTGCCTGTCACAGTCCACCGCCCCACAAAGATGTCCCCAAAGTACTGAGAGAGAGAGACCTAGTCCTGTCAGGTTATGGCAGCAGGGCCTGCTAGGACCATTGCTCAATGGCCAAGGAGGAAGCTGGTTACTTTTCTGTGACAAAACACCATGACCAAGGCAAGTTATAAACATTTATCGGAACATGTGATTCCAGAGCAGACTCCTGGGGTGGTACCCCTTTCCCCTTTCCAGGTTATTGTCAGAAGATAGGGAGGAGGGTCTTCCCAGAGAAAGGCAAAGTGCAGACCCCTGGCTTCTCTCCTGGGAGAGGGTTACAATGTGAACTGGACTGATGACCTAGGCTGTGGCATCAGCTGACCAGACCAGTGCTGGCTTTCTGGCCACACCAGCTCCCCAACTGCTGTGTATTGTGTTTCTCTGGGCCTCAGTTTCCTTATCCATGAAATGGGAATCAGAGTAATCCCTACTTCTTGAGAGAAGTCTGTGGTCAGCACACGGTAGCCCTCAGCAAGTCCTGGCTCTGGGGCTGAAGAGTAGTCACATGGGCAAGGAGTGCAGTGGGCCAGGTCAGGCCAGGCCAGGCCGACATGGTGGGTAGGCAGGCACACTCTATGAGACCTGGGAAGCTGAATCTCAGAGTGTCTGTTGCTATGGCACAGTCGCCTCGCCAGGGCCAGACTTGCCGTTGGCCCAGGCGCCAGGATAGTTGCTGGTGTCCCCGGGAGAATGAATGGTGCTCAGTGTAGTGAGGAAGCTGTACTCAGAGCCTCCTTTGTGCTGCCTTAAGTGGCCGCTGGAAGTGTGGTCGGGGAGACCTGCTGGCTCGTGGCTGTCCTGCAGTCTCTCCACAGCCGGTGCTGGAGGTCCACCCAGCCAGCCTGATATTGTAACCCTGACCACCTATCTAGTGTTTTCCCACCCCCAGAGTAAGGACTTTTGCCTAGACTTGACCTGCACTCCAGGCCACATGTGCCTCCCTCTAGTCACTTGGACTTTCGATTCCCTCTAGTCCTTCCAGTGCAGGATTGAGCTAATGCCACCCCCTCCCCCCACCCCCTTCCCCCCATAAAACTGGTCTGTGGTGGCACACACCTTTAATCCCAGCACACGGGAAGCAGAGGTAGGAGGATGTCTGTGAGTTGGAGGTCAGCCTGATCTACAGTGCAAGTTCCAGGACTGCCAGGGCTACACAGAGAAACTGTCTCAAAAAAGCAAAATAACAAAAACAAATAACCCAAATCAACAAAACAAAAGGCAGTGTAGCAGAGACCAAATTTCAACCCCAGCTCCACAGTTCTTTGGTTGTGGGGGCCCTAGCCCGGCTACCGAGCCCGTTTCTTCTTTGGTCACCTAGATCCAGTCAGAGCAGGCTCCTAAGAGGACTACAGTAACACTTAGGGAGATAATGTGTGTCAACACAGGACCAGGCAGAGGCATCAAGACCAACAAGAGCAGAACTTCCACGGTCGGATGGAGCCCTTGGTACCACAAACTGTTCTCTGTTGCATACCCCTCAGCTAGTGAGCATAGCCACAGCTAACAGCTCGCATGTTGGCTGCTTGCACTTCCCTAAAGCAAGCACATGAAAGGACTTATGAGCCTGCTTGCACTTCCCCTCCACAGACCCTAACCCTACCCAAGCTTGGGAGAGGAAAGCAGGGTCCGGGTGTCTATAGACTGTTCTGTTGCTGTGAAGAGACACCATGACCAAGGCAGCTCTCATCAAAGAAAGCATTTAACTCTAAGTTTGCTTACAGTTTCTGAGGGCTAGTTTATTAACATCACAGTGGGGAACATGGCAGGACCAAGGCAGCATGCTGACACTAGAGCTACAACCTGATCTGTAGGTAGCAGATAGAGAGTGGGCCTGGTGTGGGCTTTTGAAACCTCAAAAGCCTACCCTGAGAGACACACTTCCTCTAACAAGGCCACACCTGCTCCAATATGGCTACAGTTCCTAATCCTTCTAATCCTTTCAAACAGTTCTACTCTCTGGTGATTAAGCACTCAAATATATAGAGGCCCTCCCCCCTTTTTTTTTCCAGGCAGAATTTCTCGGTGCAGCTCTGGCTTTCCTGAAACTGGCTCTGTAGACCAGGCTGACCTTGAACTTACAGAGATCTGAAGTGGGAATTTAAGGGTTTTTTGGAAAGTCGGTTGGATGGTGTTTTGCTGGGGCAAACACGTGTAGGAATGTTTAGCTGATGTGGACACAGGTGTGAAAGGTCAAGACCGACTCGTGAAGCAGACACAGGAGAGGATGTTCTGCCAAAGCAAACACGTGAAAGGACACGTGATGAAGGATTCTTTGCTAACAACATACATGTACTGGTCCGCCTAACATTGCATAGTTGAGCTGCATTTATCGGGACTCCATAGAGAGAAACTCGACCAAAAACCTCTGGTGGTGTGCTGCACTCTGGCTCCATAGGCAGAATGATGCCAGCTGAGACAGACACACGTGCTGAGGCAAGACATATGGAGGACACGTGACGTTTGGAGAGGGTAAAATGGGACTCACAGACATGACAGAGGCTAAGCTTGGCTTATTTATAGAGTTAGCTGTGCAACACTTGCTTATGGGTCTCCAGTCTTTGCTGATCTCCACTCCCCTGGGAGACACACAGCCAAGAACTTGTCCTGGTGTCTTCCTGGTCCCTCCTGCTGACTGGAGCCATGACCGAGGCCTGGCTGTCTCTGCTAGGTGATGCCACTGCTGCTGATTCAGGTTTGCTATCCCGACTCTACTGGACTGTTGGCGTATCCGTGAGGTGTTTGCGAGTGGGTCGAGCTGCTGCTGCTGCTAACCAGTGAACTGAACTGCCAATTTCCAGACAACACAGATGGCAGTTGCTCCAAAGAATCTTTCTAAACAGGCCCACTTCACCCCCCCCATCCTTTCTTTCCCACTACCTCTGGTGGGTGATGGGCTAAAAGGAAGGTTAAATCCATCATTAAGCCCGGCAGTGGTGGCGCACGCCTTTAATCCCAGCACTCGGGAGGCAAGGGCAGGCAGATTTCTGAGTTCGAGGCCAGCCTGGTCTACAGAGTGAGTTCCAGGACAGCCAGGGCTACAGAGAAACCCTGTCTTGAAAAAAAAAAAAATAGGTTTTAAAAAAAATTAAACTTACAGAGATCCATCAGCCTCTGCCTCTCAAGTGCACCACCACCACCCAGCTAGAGGTCATTCTTAGTCAAACCAGTATACCAGGTAAGATCAAAAGCTCTAGTTGAGCTAGTGGTGCAAACCTTTAATTTCAGCATTCTGGAAACAGAGGCAAGGAGATCTTTATGAGTTCAAAGTTAGTATAGAAAAGCATTCTAGTTTTGTAGGGTTTTCGTTGTTTTTTTTTTTGTTTTGTTTTTTTTTTTTTTTTTTTTTTAGACAGGTTCTTGTTATGTAGCTCTGGCTGACCTGGAACTCATTGTGTAGACCAGCCTGGCCTCAAACTCACAGTGATTCACCTGACTCTGCCTCCTGAGTGCTGGGATTATACCATACCTGGCTTTATTTTTTTCATTTTTCAGACAAGGTCTCACCGAGATCTAAACTGGCCTTGAAATTACCCGTTAGCCCAAACAAGCCCTGAACTTTCCTGTTTCAGTTTCTTTGGTGGCTGGAATTCCAGTTCTCTGCCACCAGGCCTGGCTTCCTTAGCTGTTAAATGGCCATACAAGAGGTTCTCTTGAGGGAGCCAGTCAGCAGGTACTGACAGAGGCTGGGCCTTGGTGGTTTTGGCAATCCACAGGAAGCAGGCGTTATTTGCAGCAAACAAAGCAGCAGCCAAAGTGGATTCGAAATGGCTAATTTCTCTCTGGCTCTCTCCTGGATTTACTGGTGGTGGAGAACCTAGACTTCAGAACTGGGCAGCCTTCCAAAGCCTCCAGATCACCATTGCTTCCCTGTGGAGGGCTGAGGGCCTATGACTCTGAGGAAGTGACTGGAAGATGTCAGGGCTCTTGTTGGGGGCAAAGGTGACAACATCACAGGAAACCCTGCTAAAAGCCTCTCTGCCCACAGGATGTGACTTAGGGAGGCCTCGTGAGAAACCGGCACCAGCTACAGCCAAAAAATCTGATAGTAGCGTCCACACAAACCCTGGAAAGACCCCTGCCATCAGTGCTACTGTTAGCTGGCAGGTGAGACCATTCCCAAGTTTCGCCATGGTTTCATGCTGAGCCCAGATTGAGAGGGGCCTTGATATAAGGAACTGTTGGGAATTTGTGCCAAATTTACCTGGTTCAAAGCTGGTGTGGCCACTGGCCGGTTGTGTGACCATGGCCCAGTCATCTCACCTCTGAGTGTCAGGGTCCTTATGTGCAGTGGAGGTTAAGAGCAGTGCCCCCTGCATATGACTGACAATAGAAATAACTCCTGTACAGGGCTGAGTGTAGGACTTAGCCATGCTCTATCATTGTAATTAATTAATTACCCCTGGTCCCCCACCCACCCACTTCTTGTTTCAGATAAGCAGTGTACCCATGAAGGTAGGTGCTGGGTCACTCCGTCATATGGCTTGATCTCCTGATCTGGTTGGCTCTATAGAGGGTCTTGAAAAATCTTCCTGCCTTCTCACGGCAGGTACTCTGGGACACCAGGATCACGGAAACCATTCCTCCTTCCAAGAACCTTTAAGCCCAAACAATGTGGGATAAAGCACTGCTGGACACAGTGATACCTAGAGCTGAAGCAAGAGGGTGCCGGGAGTTCAAGGGTCAGCCTACTAAGTGAGCACCAGACCAGCCAGGACCTGTCTCAATCAAACAAGAGGTGGAAGCAAGCTGGGCAGTGGTGGCGCACGCCTTTAATCCCAGCACTTGGGAGGCAGAGGCAGGTGGATTTCTGAGTTCGAGGCCAGCCTGGTCTACAGAGTGAGTTCCAGGACAGCCAGGGCTACACAGAGAAACCCTGTCTCAAAAAAACAAAAACAAAAACAAAAACAAAACAAAACTGGGGAGTGGGGTGGCAACTCTAGGACGGACTGACTGAAACAGAAGGCAGCTTGCAGGACCACAGCCCAGGATGTAAACACTGGAAAGATCGGCCGAGTCACACTCAGAAAAGACGGTAGAGGGAGACATAGCAGACTCCAGAATGATGGAATGGAGCAGGTTGGGTGAGACCAGTGAGACCAGGCTGGGGGAAGCAGGACTCAGGGTCCATTCTTGGGAGGGGCGTTGGTGAAAAGGAGGGATAGATCGAGACGGTAAAAAGACAGCTTTGTGGACTTGTCTGGAAGCTCCTGGGAACGGGAGGTGATTGTGGGAACGGGAAGGGCTTTCGGGTGAACAGTGGTTATCCAGCCTACATAAGGCGGGCAGACCTCAAACACACGAATAATGAGGCGTGACAAACTCTTCCTAACTGATGGAGTCAGCCTTATCACAGTGCAGCCATGAGCAGACAACCTCTGATTTCTGATCTGCCATTTCTTTTGTAAAATGGGTTCACATTTTCTTCTGTAAAACCCAGTTCACAGGCTTGGTTCAGAATTTAACTGGAACATCCAGCATTTCTCTCTCTCTCGGTCTCTCTCTCTCTCTCTCTCTCTCTCTCTCTCTCTCTCTCTCTCTCTCTCTCATTATTTTTCCTAGCTGTCCTAGAACTCACTCTGTAGATCAGGCTGGCCTCGAACTCAGAGATCCACCTGCCTCTGCTAAATGCTGGGATTAAAGGAGTGCGCCATCACGCCCCAGCTCACGCCCAGCATTTCAAAAGGACACAGAAGTGCCGGCTCATTGTTAACAATTTTTGGGATGATTGACTCAGGACAGACAAGCTTTGTCGTTGCTCTGTGAAGGAAGGTAGTAGATCCATCCTTGCCTTCCTGACAACACAGAATCCAGGATTTAGGCCTGAGCGGTGCTCGCTCTCCGCCTACAGTGTCGCCGCGCCCCCTGGCGGCCGTCAGTTGCCATGTCAACGGCGGGTGGCTGAGACGACGGAGGCGGCAGCGGGGGCAGTTCTCTCTTCCCCGGGCCTCAGGCCGCTCCCTCAGCACCTCCTGCCTTCACCTCACCGGGAGCACACTCCCAGCCCTGGAAGAAGGGCCATTCTGTGGCAGCTGGCATTAGGGGGTAAACTGAGGCACGCAGCAGGGCGCCGCAGGCAGGTGTCAAGTGCGGAGCCCCACCTCCAAAGGCAGAGGAGGGGCTGCGAGCCGTGACGCGCCGAGGGCGGACGCTGGACTGGGAGCGGGAGGGCGGGAGGCGGCGGCGGCAGGTGCGGCCTCGGAGGGTGGGAGGAGAAGGGAGGGGGCGGGCGGAGGGGGAGGGGAGGCCAGGACGAGCACCTCCCCCTTTATAACGCGCCCCCTCCCGGGCTCTCGGGCCGCCTCCTCATCTGCTCTTCCTATTTCGCCCCCTTGCCCGGCCGCCCCGGGCCGGGCTTGGCCAGGGAGCCTCCGCCCCCAGGCCTTCCCCACCCCACCCCCTCACCCGCCGCCCCGCGCAGCCCGGCGGAGGCGGCGCCGTCGGAGGAGGAGGAGCAGGGCACTGCGGCTGGCCCCGGATCGGGAGCCAGAGCGGCAGCAGCTTCGGCAGCAGCACGGCCCGGGCCAATGCAGCGGGACGCACCGCCACGAGCCCCAGCCCCAGCGCCACGGCTCCCTGCGCCCCCGATCGGGGCCGCCAACAGCACTGGCGGCGGAGGCGGAGGCGGGGGCAGTGGCGGCGGCGGAGGCTCCTCTGCAGCTCCGGCTCCCCCTGGTCTCCCGGGAACTACAAGTCCCAGGGGGCCTGGCGGCGGGCGGAGACCGGAAGAGGCGGGCTCGGCACCTCGAGGCCGGAAGTGGCCTTGGAGGCGGAAGTGGCGCGGCCGCGGAGGGGCCTGGAGTGTGGCGGGACCGGGAACGGCGGGAGCTGCGCCTGGGGGCGGCGGCGGCGGCGCGCTGGAGGCGGCCATGGCCAAGCAGTACGACTCAGTGGAATGCCCGTTTTGCGATGAGGTCACCAAGTACGAGAAACTTGCCAAGATCGGCCAAGGCACATTCGGGTAAGATTAGGCCGCGTGGGACCGGGAGCCCAGGACCTGCACTTTCCAGGGCCGACGTCGGGTCGTTCAGGGCCCGGGCGGAGGTGGTCCGGAAGCTTCTATTTCCTTGGTTGTTGGCTGATCTTGCTAGGCCGCGCCGCAGACGCTCCCGGCCTAACCGAGCCGACTGGCGGGGAGGAGCCTGAGGCCTGTGATGGGGGTTGGGTAGAGTTGCTGAGAGGAACTCAGAATGTGAGCCGGCACCTCTGGGGGAGGAGTAGGGGCCGAGTAGGAGTAAGAGCAGAGGCTGGGAGAACAGAAAACACGTGATGTGGAATAACTGCGTTCGGGAGCTCGGGGCCGCACCCCACCGTGTGTCTGGTCTCCCGCTGCTCATCTTCGCGTGGGGGAGGGGCGGGCCCTGCAGAAATGCCTGATGGATCCCTTGGGTCTTTTTCTGTGTTTGCAGGGAAGTATTTAAAGCCAAGCACCGTCAGACGGGCCAGAAGGTGGCTCTAAAGAAAGTGTTGATGGAGAATGAGAAGGAGGGGGTGAGTATATGGACCACTGGGCAGACGTTCTAATCTGTGCTGGGTTTCCACACTGCTACTTCAAAGGGCTTTGTGCTGAGATTCAATCTAGTATTTTTCGATCTTTCGTGTAACAAGAAATTTGATTTTCTACTTAAGACTTTTGAGTTTTAATGGCAAAGTTTGGTGGGAGCCAAGTGAGGGAGGCTATGTTTTGCACGAAGTGCATGTTGACTCTAGAAGTTGAGTCTCTGAAAACTTTGAGCTTAGCTTAGCGTTTAATTTTGTTTTGTATGAAGGGACAGTTTGTGCACAGGCTGTTTAAAAGGCAACTAAGCTTAAGGCGATGTTCTGAAGCATGTTGTCCCCACCCATCTTAGTTTTAGTACAGCATTGTCTTTTTAAGGAAAAAGATGTTTGTCTTTGTACCTGTGGTTGTTTTCTTTTCTGGCATGTCTGTGTACAGCATGCTTGTCTGGTACCTGGGTTCCTGAGGAGGCCAGAAAGGTGTGCTAGGCCGCCTTGGATCATTTGAGACAAGAGTTAAAAAGATCCACCATGAGGGTGCTGGGAATTGAACCTGGGTCCTCTGGAAGAACAGCCAGTGTTGTGGTAAACGGGCTCTGCATAAGTTTTGTTTGTTTGATGTAAAATCTCTCTGTAGCCCCAACTGTTCTGGAACTCTGTTTGGTCCAGGCTGTTCTCAGACTCAGAGAGGATCAACTGCCTGTGCCTCCCTACTGGGTGCTGGAAAAAGATGCCTGGGCCACCACACCTGGCCACAGCCGGTTCCTTAACCAGCTATCTCCAGTCCCAGGACATTTCTTGATTTTAACCCATAAGTGTTAGTGCCAAAGACTTTATCCCTATTTGGGTTGTCTAAAATAAATCCCCAGCCTGACATAGAGGGCTATGAATTTAATCCCAGCACTTACAAGGCCGAGGGAAGAAAAGATTGTTCAGAAACAAATTCAAGGCCACCATTGTCTAGATGACAAAATGGAGCAGCTCCTTGGTATGTGTGTTTACACCCACTTTATGCTTTACAAAGGCTGGTTGCAGATAAACATACATTCCCCTCTCCTCGCCTTAACTAACCAGGCTGGCCTTGAACTTGGGGCAGTTCTGCTGTCTCTTTGACTTCTGATACTGGGATTGGTTTCCAGACAGGAACCATCACACAGAAGCGATACTCTCACCTACCCCTCTGTCCCTCAGTATAGACCACAAACACCCACCCACCAGTTCCTTGGTCTGTTGCCCTCTCTTTTGACCGCTTCCTCTCTTTCTCCTTCCTAGTTCCCTATTACAGCCTTGCGGGAAATCAAGATTCTACAGCTCCTGAAACATGAGAATGTGGTCAACCTAATTGAGATTTGTCGAACCAAAGGTATTGCTTGTCTCTTGGGAGAAATGAAGCTCACGTCTTTGCTTGCGCTCCTAAGGTGGACGTGCTTCAGGTGCCTCCTCCTGACTCAGACTTAGCACACAGCTTCCCCATTGTTTTGGTTTTTGGTCTGAGACAGGGTTTCTCTGTGTATCCCTGGCTGTCCTGGACCTAGCTCCATAGACCAGGCTGGCCTCGAACTCAGAGATCCGCCTGCCTCTGCCTCCCGAGTGCTGAGGTTAAAGGCGTGCGCCACCACCGACCACCCAGCTTCTCTGGTCTTTCTTTGTTGGAGTTGGGTGTCTGGGTTGGAGGGCTGGGAGTTGGCTGTGGAAAGTGAGATGGGTGCAGGGTTTTTATGTTTTCTCCTCCCTGCACATTCTGCCTCAGCTTCACCCTATAACCGCTGCAAGGGCAGCATCTATCTGGTGTTCGACTTCTGTGAGCATGACCTTGCTGGGCTGCTGAGCAACGTCTTAGTCAAGTTCACGTTGTCTGAGATCAAGCGAGTGATGCAGATGCTACTGAACGGCCTCTACTACATCCACAGGAACAAGGTGCGAGCTGGGGTTGGGAGGACAGCCTGGGCCTTCGCTCCTGGCTGCTGTGGGTGGGGCTCCAGGATCCTGTGAAACCTGACTGAGCTTTCGAGTGTCCTCCGGCAGATCCTGCACAGGGACATGAAGGCTGCCAACGTGCTCATCACCCGGGATGGGGTCCTGAAGCTGGCAGATTTTGGGCTGGCCCGTGCCTTCAGCCTAGCTAAGAATAGCCAGCCCAACCGATACACCAACCGTGTGGTGACATTGTGGTACCGGCCTCCAGAGCTGCTGCTTGGTGAGGACTTGCAAGCGGGCAGAGGGGGCCAGGGGCCGGGTACCTACCTGGTCACAGCCATTGTTGGGGGCCTCTTGAGCCATCAGCCCTGGGACATGGAGTCTCAGGAAGCCCCTGGGCTTACGGGGTGATTCCGGTGCCCTCTTTTTCTCAGGAGAGCGGGACTATGGCCCACCCATTGACCTCTGGGGTGCTGGGTGCATCATGGCGGAGATGTGGACTCGAAGCCCTATCATGCAGGGCAACACGGAGCAGCACCAGCTCGCCCTCATCAGCCAGCTCTGTGGCTCCATTACCCCAGAGGTGCGTAACCACACTGGGTGTTCCTGGGGATGCAGAGATCCGGGTCTTCTCTCTGGAGAGGAAGCTGATTGGTGGAGGCCTGCTGTTCACCGAACGTCTTGTGGGTGCTTACCACTCTGTTGGTTTTATGAGCTCTGTTGCTGTGACAGTACCTGAAAGAAACAAAAGTGCCAAGATTTGTATTTGTTCAGAAACTTGAGCCTGTGGTTGGTTAGCCTTTGCTTTGGTGCAGAAATGCTGCTAAATGTCTCTGGAGAGAGGAGGTGTGGTCCTGGCAGGGGGGAGGGAGCAGAAGAGCAGGGTCTAGTGTGTAGCTCCCAGTGGTGGCCCACTGACTTAACACCAGAGGCTTCAGCGCACTCTGGGGAGAGGATACTTCCTCTCCCAAGTTTCCACCGCTTCCCAATAGCGCCACCAGCTGGAGACCAAGTGTCAACACAAGCTTTTAGAGACAAAGTTTCGTGGGTTTTGTTTTGTTTTTTTGTTTGTAAGATAGGGATGTGCCTGAACAGGGGCTGGCACATCTATTCCAGCTGACTTGTGTAAAGTGTCCAGGCACTAGGAGTATGCTACATCTGATGACTATTGCTTTCAACTTGAAGGCATCTGATTCTCTTTGCGGTGGAGGGGAGATCAGGGAACCTCTGGGAGAAGTTGTTTTGCAGCTCCAACTCCCTGGCATATTAGATGGCATTCCTCCTCCAACTGCATTCTCTACTCAACACCTCTCTCAGGTGTGGCCAAACGTGGACAAGTATGAGCTGTTTGAAAAGCTGGAGCTGGTCAAAGGCCAGAAGCGGAAGGTCAAGGACCGCCTGAAGGCCTATGTGCGGGACCCCTACGCCCTGGACCTCATTGACAAGCTGCTGGTACTGGACCCTGCCCAGCGGATTGACAGTGATGATGCCCTCAACCACGATTTCTTCTGGTCGGACCCCATGCCCTCGGACCTCAAAGGCATGCTTTCTACTCACTTGACGTCTATGTTTGAATACCTGGCACCGCCACGACGGAAGGGCAGCCAGATCACCCAGCAGTCCACCAACCAGAGCCGAAATCCTGCCACTACCAACCAGACGGAATTTGAACGTGTCTTCTGAGGCTGGCTGGTTGGTGGTGTTCTTTGGTTAGAGGTGGATCGCTGCTTCTGCTCTGTGACTTGCATGGAACATGTGACGTGGTGGGACGTTTGAGATTTTTCTCCCCCAGTACATATTAACTCCACCCTGGCCCTGGGGACAGCTGCCTGAGTGGATGGGGTGGAGCATTGGCTTCGAGCCCTGAGGGGTGCTGGGCTGTCACGCCTGCCCCTTTCTGAAGGTCTCAGCATGGACACAAAGTGAGGTGGGAGAGGCTCATCCACTGTGACTTTCTAAGACCTCCCCATGTCCCTCACCATGCCCAGTCCTTCCTCTGGATGAGAATTTGAGGGACAAAGGCACCTCCAAAATGGGCTACTTTTGATGTAGACCTTAGGAGCGTGGGACTGGTGTGAACTCTTGGTTCCTTTAAAAGGAGAATTTTATTTTGTTCAGTTTAGAGACATTCCTGGATGCAGTTTGGTTAAATTAAAAGTTGATTATTTTTTTTCCAGTAAATGGTTGTGTATCATGTGTTTAGACCCTTCCCTCAGCCCTTGTCCTGCAGTAGAAGCTAGGGTTTGGTCAGCCAGGACACTGCCAGTCCTCTTTTTTTGTTTTGTTTTGTTTTGGGGTTTTTTTTTGTTTTTTTGTTTTTGGAGACAGGGTTTGTCTGTGTAGCCCTGGCTGTCCTGGAACTCATTCTGTAGACCAGGCTAGCCTCGAACTCAGAAATCCACCTGCCTCTGCCTCCTGAGTGCTGAGATTAAAGGCATGTGCCACCACTGCCCGGCTCAGTCCTGCCTCTTTACCACCTAATACTCTGTGGATGTTCAGATTTGCCCTTTCCTCCTGGGTACCTTCCACTGCACTCCTCACACCCCCAGAAGGCATGTCCACAGTGCCCAGGGTCCTGTGCTTGGTGTTGGGAAGTATCCTGTGAGCTACTGGGCCTGGGCTGCTTTGGCTCATAAATCCTGCAGACTTGTAAATCACTGGAGTGATATGACAAAGTGTAGCCTGTAGCTCCAGGACTTGGGGGAAGCAGGACAGAAGTGACCAGAGCAGGCAGGGTCATGGGTCCCGGATGACTGTAGCATGGGTCAGGGTGGAAATGGGATCATCATGGCACAGGGTGGGGATCCGTAGAGGACTAGCCTAGGTGACAGATTCCCCTAGAGTTTTTTGGGGTTTTAGTAGCATCACAAAGCTGGGTGAAAAGGACAGTTTTAGTCCATTAGCTCTGGGAGCTGGGTGTCCAGAATTCATGGCAGGTTGGCAGAGTTGCTTCAGCTGGAGTTCTCCGGGACAGTCATTTCAGGTCTCTCCAGCTCTAGTAGCTGACAGAATACTTGGCCTGTGTTGTTTTTTTTTGTTTTTGTTTTTTCTTCTCGCTCTAGCCCAAAGATTTATTTATTTGTTTAAGTACACTGTAGCTGTCTTCAGACATACCAGAAGAGGGCATCAGATCCCATTACAGATGGTTGTGAGCCACCATGTGGTCGCTGGGATTTGAACTCACAACCTTTGGAAGAGCAATCAGTGCTCTTAACCGCTGAGCCATCTCTCCAGCCCCTCAGCCCTTTATTTTGAGGCAAGCTGTCGTGTAGCCTAGGATGTCCAGAACTGCGGATCTCCCTGCTTCCTCCCTTAGGGAGCTAGGATTCAGGTGTGCACCACCACCTACCATCTTGATGCTGAGAAGTTTCCCTCAGCATCTTCCTTTGTTTATGTATCTATGAGGACATCCGTTGTCGGGTGTACGGCCCAGGATAACCCCATCTTAATCGGTTATGTTTGCAGAGACCTTTCTTTGAGGCCACATTCCTAGGACATGATTAAAGAGGACATCATTCAACCTGGTATACTAGAACTTAGAATAGTCTGTGGCTACCAAGAGGTTTCAAATGCTCAGTCACATGAAGACACTAATAAGAGTTGTCCTGTTTCAGAATATCTTTCCTGAAGTATTGAAGGGATTCAGCCCTTTGCAAGAGATCGCACCCAGAGCTGGGCAAGTGCTCCTACCACTGAGCTACACCCAATCTCAGGGTTGTATTCACTGACTTCCTCAGAAGCTTCCTGGAAGTCGCTGTGTATAATAATAGATCTATTCACCACAGCCTACATGACTTTGTCCAATTGTCATTTTCCTGGTGTGCTTCATGGCTGGAAACTCAGGCTCTAGTAGGTTCTATTTAAAAAAAAAAAAAAAAAAAAAAGTGAAAGGCTGGAGAGATGCCTGCCCAGTCAGTAAAGTGCTTGCTGTCCAGGCAGGAGGGCCTGAGTTTGACCCCCGTCACCTACCTACATAAACAACAAACACACAACAAGCACAGTGGTTCCTTCCAAGTACTAAGGTGAGGGGTTCTGTGGCTTTCTGGCCAGCTAGTCAGGCTGAATCGGTAATGTCCAGGTTCAGCGTGAGACCCTGTCTCAAAATGAAAGAGCAGTTGAAGACACCTGTCAGCCTCTGGTTTCCACACACTCACACATGAACATTATACACCCAAGCATGTGTGTCAACATTTGCATTCATTACAAAGTCGTCGCCTCAGAATGCAGAACGAGGAATGTACTGAGTAGCTGGGGACATCGGGGTAGGCGTGAAAACAGGCCCCAGGCTGGTGAGGCTGGAGAGGGCGCAGTGGCCAGTGCCACACTTGTGAACGTGGTGCAAGTGGCTGGCTCTGACCTTCTATGCCTCTGTTTCCTAATGGATGTTTTCACCGGTGTGATAAGTCACACACACACAGCTGGGCTGCTGAAATGGCCGTGGTGAACGTGCCCAACAAAGCCTCTCACGACCCAAGTTCTATCTCAGCAACCCGTCTGGTGGAAGAGGAGGGCTGATTGCCATAGGCTGTCCTCTGACTTTCACATAAGCTCTGTAGTGCGTGCGCACGCATACAACACCTGCACACATGAAATTAAAGTTTTTTGTAGAAATCCCTGAAGCAGCTGACCCCAAGCTTCCCCTTCCTCCCCCTTGGAAGGAGCTGGGCTTGCTTCAGTATCCAACACTGATGCCCTGCTGTAACATGGGTCTTGTTCCCAGCTCCTAGACAGTGTCACCCCTGTGTGCCAGTCTGATACACATTAGACTGAGTTGGAAACACTAGAGAAGGCCTGGACTCATTTTCTTGACGACATCTGCAGTCCAAGGACTTTGTCATGTGCCCTGACTTTTTTTTTTTTTTTAACCAATTGATCTGGTAAAACAAGGCCTCTCCGCCAGTAAACTTGAACTCAGTCAAGCTTGCCTCATTCCCATGATGCCCCTGTGCTTTTTTGTCTTGCTCCATTCATCCCTGCCAGGTAGGATGAGGGCCAAATGGGTCCAAGTGTAAGGAGAGGTGGGCTGTGTGTGACAAGGAGGGCCACAAGAGGCCAGGTAGAGCCAGTCTCACCTGGGCAGCAAGGCCAACTCCAGGGCTTGGACATCCCCCAGTTATCCCTGCCGCCTGCCACCCCTAACCCCCACTGCTGACCTTTACCCTCCATCCAGTTGTTATTTAACTCAAAAGGATGCAGCTAGCCCTGTAGTGGGGACACCAGCTAGGACTGGCCAGGAAAGTTACTGGACTGTGCTCAGAATGGAGTTGGGAACCTATCAGGTAAATGCTCCCCTGGTGTCGAGGGTGAGAGGGGCCTGGGAGCATCCTGCGGTCCCGCGCCAGCTGGGCAGAGCTGGCTCAGCCAGAGGCTCTGGTACTTGGAAGTCATTTGTGCCCTAACCACTAGGGAGCCGAGTGATGAAGAGTGCCAGGTGCCTGCCTGTGTCCTGGCCTGTGGCTGAGAAGTTCTGTTGGGAAGCAGCCATGGAGTGGAAGGCCCCATCAGAGAGTGCTTGCGAAGCTAAGACTGTCTCCTTTCAGGTAGGAGAGCCTAGGACCTCATGTTGGCCTGCCTTGCTTTCTTGTAGGTAAACGGGCCTCCAGGCTCGAGGATAGTAGACACTGTAGGCTCTAGAAAAAAGGCCATGTCACCCACCAGGAGCTCTCCGCTGAGCAGGTGATGTTAGGAACCCTACTTTCCACTCTACTGGGACTTTCTCAGAAACCCTGCCCACTGTATCACTAGGTGATCTGGAGTCTCAGAAGCAGGCTGGTGTCTCCTGTGTTTTACAGGAGACAGATGAGACACTCAGCTCAAGGTCAGATCCTCACTGACTGCCATCCCCTAACTGTGTGTTTGGAGCGGGTGGGACAGGAGTCAGGTTGGGCCTAGGGCGGAGCCTGGGTTAACAATACCCTGGCAACCACTAAATCACTGTTTGCTTTAGGCCCCGTTGTCTTCCTTAAGAAATGGGGCTCCGGACACAACCTTTCTCAGAAGCAATCAAGGGTTAAATGAGACAGGACATGCGCACTCCTCCCTGAGAAGGCCATGTCTAGAAACGACTTCCTGCTGGGGCTGGAGGATGTCTGTAGCTCAGTTGATTGCTTGCCTACCACGTATTATAAAACCAGGCGTGCCTGCAACCAAAATGCTCAGGAAATGGAGGCGGGAACATCTGAAGTTCAAGGTCATCTCTAGCCACTCTACAGGATCTTGTCTCAAACACAGCAAAAGCATTTTGCTATTATTTAGGGAAACTCAATGTACAGATGATAACTACAGCCAGGTGGTGGTAGCCCACACCTTTTTTTTTTTTTTTCCAAGACAGGGTTTCTGTCCTGGAACTCACTCTGTAGACCAGGCTGGCCTCGAACTTAGAAATCCGCCTACGTCTGCCTCCCAAGTGCTGGGATCAAAGGCGTGCGCCACCACTGCCCAGCGATAGCCCATACCTTTAATCTCAATACTTAGAAGGCAGAGGCAGGTGGATCTCTTAGTTCAAGGCCAGCCTGGTCTACAGAGTGAGTTCCAGGACAGCCAGGGCTATAGGGAGAAATCCTGTCTCAACAAAGAAAAAGAGAAAGAAAAACACAAGAGGCTGGAGAATGTCGTCAGTCAAGGTGCTTACTGCTCTTGCAGAGCAAGGTTTCCTGCACCCACATCAGGCAGCTCAAAAAACTTGTGAGTCCTGTTCCGGAGGGCTGGTGGTGCCCTCTCCTGGCCCCCAGTGACAGCGTGAGCGTGATTGTTGCACATACAACATATGTTGCACACACAGATACACACAAATGTAAATAACTCAAGCTAGCACGGCAGTGCAAGTCTTTGATCTCAGCAGTCAGGAGGCACAGCGACCTGGGCTAAGTAAGGTGACCCAATCTCAGAAGACAAGACAAAACAATACGGGATAAAGACTGCAGGCCTGGGACCTAGGATGCTACACTCCTCTCCTCTCCTCCCTCCCTTCCTTCCTTCCTTTCTTTTTTCTTTAGGCCAGGATTTCTCTGTGTAGCCCTGGCTGTCCTGGAACTCCCTCTGTAGACCAGGCTGGCCTCGAACTCAGAAATCCACCTGCCTCTGCCTCCCGAGTGCTGAGAGTAAAGATGGGCATCCTCCTTTGCGTTCTCTGTGCACACGTGTATGTGTGTCTGTGTGTGCACACGTGTGCCCCTGGGTGCGGTATATATATGGATCTTATATGCATATGCAGGAGAAGGCCAGAGTTCTTTGTCCCTCAGTGGCTCTCCATCTTCTTTGCGACAAGGCCTCCTGTCTCTCGTTGAGCCTGGAGCTCACCGTTTTGAGAGACTGGCTGCCACCCGAGCTCCAGCAACCTTCCCGTCTTCGCGACCCAGCCAGAGATTTCAGGTGGTGTAGCAGTGTCGGCTTTTTTTGTGGGTGCTGGGGATCAATCTCAGGTCTCTACACTTGTGCAGCAAGCATGTCACCCCCTGAAGCCACCTCCTGGGCCCCTGCCTTCTGCTTGTTCATCATATGTGTTCCATTTTCCTCTCTGTTTCCCTCTCCTCCTTTTTTTTTTTTTTTTTTTTTTTTTAAAGTAGACTTTATTGGTTTTGGAGACAAGGTCTCTCTACATTGCCCTGGCTGTCCTGGAATTCACCATTTGGACCATTGTTTGTTTATTTGTTTGTTTGTTTGTTTAGAGGCAGGGTCTCACTATGTAGCCCTGACTGTCCTGGAACTCACTCTGTAGACCAGGCTGGTCTCGAACTCACAAGAGATCCACCTGTCTCCTGCCTCTGTCTCCCGAGCGCTGTGTGGGCAGTCATGACTACAGGCACCTCTACCCACTCCCCTGGCCCAGAAAAGTATTTCTTTTGAAATAGTAACACAATCACATGCTTCAAAATCTCAACGGTACAAAAGGTAAAGGGAATAATTATGTCAAGTACATCACGAACATTTGAACGGTCCAGGGCAGAGGGACAGGCCAGTGCAAAGTCCCTTTGTTCGTTTTCTGTGTGACCCTGGGCTGGTTGAGCAACTTCTTGTACCGTAGTTTGCTGCTCCGTGTAGTGAGAGTGGTCATCCTGCTGTTCAGGCTGCTAACAGGATTAAACTGTTGGCGCTAAGTGATCACGAAGTGTGAACATCAGCTAAAGGGACCTGGCTGATGGTCCAAGTCAGAGACATGCATAGTTAGGAGTTTATCCCTCAGGCAGTAGAACCCACAAGGTCTGAACTACACTAAAAATGAGAACTTTCAGGTCTCAGAGAATAGCTAGCAAGAGGACTGTCAGATGGACCTAAGAGGGAAAACCTGTGGGAGAGGGGAGGGCCTGCAGTGGGTGGGGCTTGGCATAGGGACCCAGAGTGAGCCCTGACTAGGCTCTGAGTGGCACCACAATGGATAGATGCTCCTCAGCTAGATTGGCCTGGGCCAGCTTGAGCAAGCCTCGACAATTTCAGAAGGCAGATGTCATGAGCTTAGCAGTCTAAGATACTGTGGACTTTGTGGGTGAGAGACCAGGAGGCTGCTGGATGGTCCTGCCTGTAAGCACGGTGAAGTTATCATAGGACATAGGACATCACTGTGGCAGAGAGGCCTGAGATGACAGAGAGCAGGGAGAGTGAGACCAGCAAAGTGTACCCTTAGGATAGGAAGGAGAGCCGGTGGCAGGAAGGCCAGAAAAAAAAGGGCTTCAGGAGGGCCAGTGGTGTATTTATCCAGATTATCTGCTGCAGGAGCACACGGGCTTCTGAGCACAGGCTAGATGTTTCTTCCAGTCAGTCTAAAAGACATGAATGCAGTGCCTATTTTTCAGTTAATCATTGGCAGAAGAGTGGAGGCAGTTTCTTCAGTGGGGGAGCCATTGGTAATCTGCCTGTGCTAATGTAACAGATCGTCACTCATGCTCCTGTAAGTAATCTTAGTTAAACCCACTGGGTCGCCAAAATAAATAAAGATGACAAGACGTGAGGGATAGAGAGATGGCTCACTGGTTAAGAGCACCGGCTGCTCTTCCAGAGGACCTGGGATCAATTCCCAGCTCCCACATGGCAGGCTGCAGTCATCTGTGACCGCAGTTGAGGGAAACTGGTGCTTCCTTCCAGCTGCCTTGGGCACGCATACATAGATACACATGCAGGCAAAGCATCCATACACATAAAATAAAATAATAATTTAAAAAAATAATTTAAAAAAAGAGTAAAGCCATGAGAGTATAAGGGGGTTAGGTGGGAAGAGGGAGGGGAGGAGGGAGATCGGAGGAGCACAAGAAAGGACAGTAGGGATGAATATGATCAAATACAGATTTGCAAATGTCATAACTCCTTTGTGGCCATAGCCAATGTGAGGCTCTGAGCATCACAGAGGGGAGCTGCCAAGGAGAAGGGGCCTCTGTAGGCCATTAGTGTAGACATCGGAACATGGAGGATCCTTGTCTGTACCAGGGGGTACAGAGATGCACTCACTTTTCGGTTTTTGTTTTTGTTTTTTGAGGCAGGGTTTCTCTGTGTAGCCCCAGCTGTCCTGGAACTCACTCTGTAGACCGGGCTGGCCCCGAACTCACAGAGATTCGCCTGCTTCTGCCTCCTGCGTGCTCGGATTAAAGGCATGCACCAGCACCGCCTGGCTTGCACCCCACTTCTGAATACTATTCTGCTGCACAAACCTACTGATGCGTTTGTTCTTTATAGCAGCCCAGGTGTAGAGACCCAGAGGAGGAAGGGACAGTTGGACTTCTTCATTCAGATCTCCGTTTGCTATGGAGGAGACCAATCAGAGACAGGGGAGACTTTTCTTAGAGTCACACAGCAAGTCCAGGGGCTGCAGAGAGTGTCAGGGAGCTGACAGACTGGGCGGAGCAGGGCTAGATGTTAGTCAGCAAGTCTGGGTTTGCTAGGTGAGTTCATTAATCTCCCTGAGCTCCATTCTCCTCTTATAAAATGAAGACAATCTCTAATTCCCAGAAGGGTTATGAGATGGCTGACACCCAGGGTAGTGTCAGCACTGCCTTGTGAGGATCTAAGGATGTCCCGGAAGTGAGGAAACTAGTTCCATCTCCCCTGCCGGGCAGATAATAGTTATGAGTATAGTCCTGCAAATAGGCCTTGACTTAGTCAATGCACTTCTTAGTCTCCGGTTTATCTCACATGTGGAAGAAATAAAGAACGTAAATGATGCTGTTACATTATTGCATGTGAGAGCAAAATGCCAGGAACAGCCAACAGGAACCAGTCCTCAACAGTCTTCTCCCACGTGCAGCACTACACAGCTCAGAAAAGCCAATCAGACACAGGGACATCTACATACCAACACAGTCCAACACTGCGTAGAAAGCCTTGTGAATGGTTAGCGTGATGGCTCGGTGGCTGAGGCGCTTTCTGCCGCGTTTGATCCTCAGGGCCCACGTGGTAGAAGGAGAGAATCAGCTCCTGCAAAGTTGTCCTCTGACCTCCATAGATATGCTGTGGCATGCAAGTGTGTGTGTGTGTGTGTGTGTGTGTGTGTGTGTGTGTGTGTGTGTGTGTGTGTGTGTGTGTGTGCGTGTGTGTGCCAACCCTAGCACCAGAGAGGAAAGGGTATCTGGAAACAGTATGGTATAGAGTCACCTATACAGGGTTGATTGTTGTTTGTGAACACAAAACTGAAAACTTGGGGTGGCGCTCAGTTGGAAGTGTGCTTGCCTAGTATGCATGAAGCCTTGGCTGGATCTCTAGCAGTGTACAAACTGGAAAGGACAGTGGTGCAAGCCTGTGAGGCCAGCACTTGGGAGGCCGAAGCAGGCAGATCAGAAGTTTGAGGGCAGCTTTGATAGATTGTGACTTAGATAGAGGTCAGGGTGGGATATATGAGACCCTACCTCAAAAGAATAAAATTAATAAGTGGAAAGTCATGAAAAGTGTCCTTGGGGACAACATACAACACACAGGTACAAGGCATAGGTGACATGCCCAGAGCCCAGGCACCACTTACAATTCTGTTACAACTGAAATAATACCAGTTTAGACTGGCAGAATTTCCAGTGCTCTGTCCTCATCTGTGTCTGCATTTGTTTCCAGTGAGAGCCTCAGCCCTGGGTCTAGAGAAAGCCTGTGGCAGGTGCTGAGGCTCCTGTCTGCCCGGCAAGGGTTCTGCCACTTAGCCAAATCCACAGCCCCTCTTTTGCTTTGATTATGACAAAGATAAAAGGAATCAGGACCTCAGAGAAGGCTCAGCAGCTAAGAGCACTTAACTCATCCAGAGGACGGGTTCAGGTTCCAGCACCCACAGGGTGGCTCACAACCGCCTGTACTTCTAGTTCCAGGGGATCGGAGCCCTGTCCCCCTGTCTGCCCTCTGCTGGCATTGTACAAAGGTATAGCACAGACCAAACACCTGCATAAAAGAGGGAAGACATTAAGGAAAGAAAATTAACTGAGTAACCTAGCATACAACTGTATTCCTTGAACCTTAGATATATTTCTAGCACTTGGGGAACTGAGGCAGGAGAATTGCTGAGAGTTAGAGGCAAGCCTTGGCCATATAGGGAGTTCTAGGCCACTGTAGGCTGTCTAGTGAGACTCTATCATAAACAAATATGGCGCACGCCTTTAATCCCAGCACTTGGGAGGCAGAGGCAGGCGGATTTCTGAGTTCGAGGCCAGCCTGGTCTACAGAGTGAGTTCCAGGACAGCCAGGGCTACACAGAGAAACCCTGTCTTGAAAAACAAAACAAAAAATCAAAACAAAACAAAAAAACCAAATAAACAACAAGAAGACCAAACAAGGAAACAATCAAGAGGGAGGAATTGAACTAAGTTGGGTTCTACCTCACTCCACAGAAATAAGACCTTCCTTGGGATGCTGTATATCTCCAGTGCCACTTCTTACAGATCTGATAGTTTAAAAAGATGACCCTCCGGAGGGAGGACAGAACTAGGTACACAAATGCTTTTATTTTAATATTGTTGTTTGTAGTGCTAAGGGACTAATCTCAGTGCCTTTGCATGTGCTAGGCAGGACCCCCCCCTCCTTTTGAGACAGGGATCTCTGTGTAGTCTTTGCTGTCCTGGAACTCACTCTAGACCAGGATGACCTTGAGCTCACAGAGACCCACCTGCCTCTTCTTCTGGGATGGAGCTTCTCCTAGAGGCACAAACTGCTTTTGTGACAGTCAGAAGAAAAAAAGGAGGGGGAGGGGCACAAGGACTATAAAACCAGTCAGTGGTAGAGGAAGGTTCTCGAGTTCACATCCTCCTGGGTTGCAGACTGAAATCCCATAGGGGGGAAAACTAGAAAGATTGAGAGGAAAAGTGGGCCGAGAATGAGTGAAGCTGTTCACTGAGACCCACACTTGGGCTAAGTGGCAAATGCCTTTAATCCCAGCACCTGGGAGGTGGAGGCAGAAGGATTAAAGTTTAAAATTGTCCTGGGCTACATAGTGAGTTAGAGGTAGGCCTGGGTTGCATGAGACCTTGTCTCAAAGCAGAGGACTTTAGTTCAGTGGCAGATTGCTTGTCTAGCGTGCATGAGGCTCTGGAACAGATCCCAGTAGGGTATGAAACCAGCCATGCTGGTATAGACGGTTCCTCCTAGCACTGTAATCTCAGCGCTTGGAAAGCGAATGTAGGAGGACTAGGAGTTTAAAGTCATCTTTTGCCACATAGAGAATTTGAGACTGGCTGGGTCCAGCTATGGTGTCTCAGGTCCACCCGGGTTACAGATGAAACTCCATGGGGAGCGGGAAGAGAGGAAAAGTGGGCCAAGAATGAGTGAGACTCTTCACTGAAGTAGACGCTTGGACACTTTGATTGTACCACTCAGGGCCAGTGCAAACAGATCTCTGTGAGTTTGAGTCCAGCAGTACTTTCAGAGCGAGCAGATGTCTCCCCTAACTGCTCTTACTTATTTAAAATAAACAATCTCTGCTAAATATTTAGGCTCCATGTAGAAAGGCGGGGGATATTGAAAGCCCATTGTGCGTTCTACAAATGGAGGTACCTCCTCCCCCACAATTAGGTGATTGTCCTCAAATCCACTCTCCACTGCGAGGGGAATTCCAAAGCCGAAAGATCACTCTCCTTCCCCTAAAGCCATTTTGGCCAGCCATATTTACTCCAAATTTTTTTATCTTTACTTAATATTTTTGCCTGTTTGCATTGTGCTTTTTGGAGGCCAGAGTCGGGTCAGATCCCAGCTTGGAGTCTACAATTGTGAGCCGCTGTGTGGGTCCTGAGACTTGAACCTCGAGTCTCTGAAAGAGCGGTCAATGCTCTTAATCACTGAGCCATTTCTCCAAACCTCATTTCATACGGAGCTCCAGGTCCCTGCTGATGAAGCGTCCAACCAAATGGAATTCTTTCCCACGGTCCCCTTCTTAGCCTAGAAATCCCCCCCCCCCCGCACCCCGCAAGCCTCGATAGGGAGTGTAATTCTTCCCGGAATTTTCCCTAGGCTTCTAGAGTGAGTTAAAGGTCTGGGGACACGGGGTCATATTCTTGACGGAAAAGGCCGCATCCCCACTGTCTGCGTGAGCCGGGACATTTCGGTGTTGGGAATTGATGACACAGGCATCTGTCAACTCTGTAATTCTATTCCAGCTCAGAGCTAGTCTGGCACGGAGCGGGGACTGAGAACTGCTGGCTCTGAGTGGCTATTTTTGGATGTACAGCGTCCCTTTAAGATGGAGGACCCCTCCCACGAACACCCCCTTCCCTCCACCCTCCCCGGCAGCGCACCGCCCGATGATCTGCCCCTCACAAAGATGGCCGCGATAAGGCGCCGCTTCTCATTGGTCCTGGGAAATCCAGAGACTCTGATTGGTGGGCCTTCGATGCACGTCAGAGGGCGGGGCGAAGCGGGGCGGCTCCGGCCCAGGCCTAGTTTGCGGCGGCATTAGGACTATGTCGTGGGCGCGGAGCCACCTGTCCTGGACTCTTTCTCTGGTAGCTGTTTCTGCGCGTGGTGCAACGACGGAGGGCGCGGCGCGGCGGTGGTTGAGCGCGTGGCCAGCGCCTCAGGAGCCCAGCATGGAGTATCAGGTTTCTGACCGTTCCTGCGGGCAAACGGTCCTGTACTGACACGTGGGCAGGACCGGAGTCGTGCTCCGCTCTCCGCCAGCTGCTGGGGCCACCCGAGCATGAAGATGCGGGGCTCGGGAGGCGGGGACATCCCGGAGTCCAGGGGAGGTGACAGGGGCCGGAAAGTTGGGCCAGATGGCCCGGTGTGGGAATTCTGAGAGCGCGTGTCGCGTGTTCCAGAGGGAATGGGCGCTGGTGACACACCAGAACGTCCAGAGTCTGAATTGAATTTTAGAAGTTCCAGTGACCCCAGAGTCTGCACCGGCAATGCAGGATGAGGGGGAAGGGAGGCGTTCTGGAGTACAGAGTTGAAATACCCAGGAGGATCTGGGGTTGGGGTCTCCAAGACTCGAAGACTGGAATCCAAGTGTTCAGAACTGGCTGGCGGGCAGGCAGAAAAAAAGGCAATAAACAGACCAAGACTCTAGAACAAACTGTAGATTACTGTGCCAGGGTCAGTTGTCAATGACCAGAACTTAACGCTAGCCAGGCAGGTGGCACCGGTTTAGGGCTGTGAGGCTTCCAGCCAAGCCTTGAGGATAAGAGGGCAGGTGACCAGTCTAGTGCCTGAGAGGAACTGCCTAAGCACAGATTTCTCAGAATGTAGGTGTAACTGAGACTGGATTTATATCCTAAGATGCCTCTCATTTAGTCTTCTCTGTTTATTTTCTGTTTCCACTCCCATCTCCCAAAGCCATCTCCCGAGGCTGTCTGTACCCACCTGTGGATTCTGGCTGCAAGACTCTTGGGCATATTTCCCCTCCCTCTGTACCTCCTCTTCCATATCTAATTGCTTACTTACATGGTCTTGGGGTTAGAACGTGGAACTCCAGAGTCTCAAATATTCCAAAATTCAAAGTTCCTAGATTTCTAATGTCCTGGCCCCAGCTCCATGGGTGCCCAGTGTAGTGGTAGAGAGAATAAGGACAAGGCCTCCCTCCCAGGATGGGCATTGTGTGTGAAGACTGAAGGCACAGAGGCTGAGGGAAGGCAGCCCAGGAAATGAAGGTCCATTAATCTTGCCAGCTGTACCTGGCACTCCCTGGGTGGGGCTAGCTTGCCTGTGGCTCCCATCTTTGCTAGAACTGGGAATATGCAGGGGCCGTCCCCACCAAGTAGCGGTGGGCAAAGGCAACATGGCTGGTATAACAGGCTTGTTGCCCTGGTTTTGCCACTGGTGGGCTGGGTCCCTCTGTCCTTAAGGACCCTCACTGAACTGGGACTATGGTTGCCAGGATGCTGTGCGCACGCTCAACACCCTGCAAACCAATGCCAGCTACCTGGAGCAGGTAAAGCGGCAACGGAGTGACCCTCAGGCGCAGCTGGAGGCTATGGAGATATACCTGGCCCGGAGTGGACTGCAGGTAAGGTAGTAGATCCTGCAAAACACCTTTATCCTATCTGCTTGGGAGCCCAGTGGCTGAGGCGAGGACCTTTCTTGTCTGTTGTAGGTGGAGGACTTGAACCAGCTAAACATTATCCACGTCACTGGGACCAAAGGAAAGGTAAGAGTAACCCAAGAGGAGTCCATGTGATGGGCTGGTGCCTATCTACCTTTTTTTATGCATATGAGTACACTATCGCTGTCTTCAGACACACCGGAAGAGGGCATTGAATCCCATTATAGATGGTTGTGAGCCATCACGTGGTTGCTGGGAATTGAACTCAGGACCTCTGGAAGAGCAGTCAGTGCTCTCAACTGCTGAGCCATCTCTCCAGCCCCCACCTGTCCACCTTTATTAATTGATTCTCTACATGCTGCTACCAAATAGCAACTTAGTGTGTCTTGTTAGGGTCACTATTGCTGTGATGAAACACCATGACCAAAAGCAACTTAGGGAGGAGAGGGTTAATCCCACTCACAGTTCCATCATCAAAAGAAGTCAGGACAGGAACTCAAACAGGGTGGGAACCTGGAGACCATAGCTGATGCAGAGAACATGGAGGGGTGCTGCTTATTGACTTGGTCATCAGGGCTTGCTGAGCCTGCTTTCTTATAAAACCCAGTTCTGGGGGGATGTGGTCCCCCATGGCAGGAGATCACATTGCATCCTCAGTCAGGAAGGGATGGATGCTGGTGTTCAAGTGCCTCTGTCAACACTGTCTAGAAACTCTTCCCCAGACCTGCCCAGAAGCTTGTCTCTCTGATTCTGGGTGCTGCCAAGTCAACAATCAGCAGTACCCATCATTTCACCCCACCCAATGCCTTCCAGGGCTCCACCTGTGCCTTCACCGAACGGATCCTGCGGAATTACGGCCTGAAGACTGGTTTCTTTAGGTACTGGGCTCTGTGTGTGTGTGTGTGTGTGTGTGTGTGTGTGTGTGTGTGTGTGAGAGAGAGAGAGAGAGAGAACATGTGAGCGCGACCGAGCGCGTGAGCTCTGGAGGGTTATGAAGCTTGAGCCAAGGTCAGCGTCTCTGCCCCTCCCCCAGTATTTGTCCACAATGTCCATGTTAGCCCAATAATAGCGGCCATCAGTTTTCATAAGGAACAAAATGGAAGAGAGGGAAGGTGTCTTGAAGGTGTGGCCTAAGTACCTGGCTGGAAGAGTCAGGTGACCTTTTTTTTTTATACACATCTTTTTTTTTTTCTTTTAGTTTTTCCAGACAGGGTTTCTCTGTGTAGCCCTGGCTGTCCTGGAACTCACTCTGTAGACCGGGCTGGCCTCGAACTCAGAAATCCGCCTGCCTCTGTCTCCCAAGTGCTGGGATTAAAGGCGTGCGCCACCACTGCCCGGCTGCAGGTGACCTTTTATTAATTTAAGTACCAAATGTAATTTTTGCCTTTTAAATTTTTAAATTATTCCTCTTTACGTGTATGTATATTTTGCCTGCGTGTATGTGCTTTTTGTGTGTGCCTAATAGAACTGGAATTACAGAGGGTTCTGAGCCATATGTGTGCTAGGAATAAAACCCAGGTCTTCTATAAGAGCATTCAGTGTTCTTCACTGCTGAGCCATTGATCCAGTCCCTGTTTGAGGCAGGTATCGCTCTAGCCCAGGCTGACCTGGAACTCACTCTGTCCTCCAGGCTGGCCTATAGCCCCTTGGGATCTTCCTACCTCAGACTCCTACTGGAGTTGCAGGTGTGAGCCACCATACACAGCTTGGTTTTGCTTGCTTTTTTAATGTTTGTTTTGTTTGGGGGTGTGTATCTCTCTATGAAGCTCAACTGGCCTGGAATTCTATAGATTAGTCTGGCCTAGAACTCACAGAGTCTAAGCTGCCTTTGCCTCTTGATTGCTGAGATTAAAGTTGTGCACCACTTTTCTCAGCTTCGAGTATGATTTATGTGTGTGTGGGTGCACAAGCATATGTTTATTTTAGTGTGTGTTTTCCTTTCCTTTTTTCTTCCCCCCCCTTTCGAGATTGGGTCTCTCACTGAACCTGGAGCGCCTAGATTTAGCTGGATGACTATGCATTAGCAATCCCCAGGGATCCCCTTGTTTCTGCCTCCCCAGCAGCCACTGGCTGTTTTTTTTGGGGGGGGTAGAGGTGGGTGTGAGGGGGTGGAGTGTGAGAATCCTGGGGACCTGAATGCAGGTCCTCATACTGTGTGGCAAGCACTTTACTGACTAAACCATCTCCCAGACGCTCCAGATCCAGGTTTTAAGCATAGAGGTGTTTGTCAGCTAAGATGTCTGCAGTAAGGAACCCAAACCTGATTCATAAAGGTGCACAGAGCAAGACAGTTATGGCCTCCATGTCAGAGTCTCCACAGGGAGGCAGTAGAGCTCTGCCAGCGGTAGCTGTGGTTTCTTCTGGAGGCAGCGCCTTGTGGTGACATCAGAGGCGCAGGAGATGAGGAGGGCCTGTGTCCTGTGCTTGATGCAAGCCTCTCCTGCCTGTCTCTTTAAATGAAGGATGTTTGAGAGGAGTGAGTGTGAGTGTGCTCCTCAGGATTTGTTCCTTGAGGGAGGAGCATCTGACGTTAACAATCAGTTCTGTCAGGCCACCTCCGGAAGCGTCTGAAACCAGTTGGCTGTGGCCATTTCAGATCAACATATTTTCTTGGAACTGGTGATTGTTCAAAATAAAGAAATGGAAGCTGGGCAGGGCGGTGGTCCACACACCTTCATCCCAGCACTCAGGAGGCAGAAACAGGCTGTGAGTTCAAGGACAGCCAGGGATACAGAGAGAAACCCTGTCTTAAAAAACAAACAAACAAAAAGCCAAAAAGGAAGGAAGGAAGGAAGAAAGAAAGAAAGGAAGGAAGGAAGGAAGCCAGGCGGTGGTGGCGCATGCCTTTAATCCCAGCACTCGGGAGGCAGAGGCAGGCGGATTTCTGAGTTCGAGGCCAGCCTGGTCTACAGAGTGAGTTCCAGGACAGCCAAGGCTACACAGAGAAACCCTGTCTCGAAAAAACCAAAAAAAAAAACAAAAAAGGAAAAAAGAAAGGGAGGAAGGGAGATGACTTGGTGTGAGAGGGTCTTTGAGGAGTTATAAAGCAGTCACATGTCTTAGGGGGCTTGTGTGACTGTGCACACTTCTCACTTATGCAGTGACCACTGCATTGATAGGTGATGTAATCATAAAGGTATATAT
The DNA here is from genome assembly GCA_028551405.1 of Uromys caudimaculatus. Taxonomy (NCBI): domain Eukaryota; kingdom Metazoa; phylum Chordata; class Mammalia; order Rodentia; family Muridae; genus Uromys; species Uromys caudimaculatus. The sequence continues at coordinate 131,913,667 of CM052701.1, forward strand.
CTGTCACTGACTAAAGTATATGTCTGTCACTGACTAAAGGTTGTGAAGCAGTCTATGTAAGGCAACTGTCTTCTAGAATAATCTTTTGGGAACTGAATGTGGTGGCACATGCCTGTAAAATCTGTCACTTGAGGGATATAGGCAGGGGGATCAGGAGTTCAGGGTTATCCTCAGCTATGTAGTGAGTTGGAGGTCAGCCTTGGCTATATATGAGACCTTAAAAAGGAAAAAAAGCTAAATACAAAGAATAACACTTTTTTTGAAGCTTGAAAGCATGCATTGAATTTTTCATCACCTTGAGTTTCTCAGTGCATGTGTGTTTGCACGTGTGCATTTGCTGCAGCCCATGTGCAGAGGTCAGAAAAGAGTCTTTAGGAGTAGTTTCTCTCCTTCCACCATGTGAGTTCTTGGGATGAACTCAGATCATCAACTTTGGCAGCAAGTACCATGTTGCTGACCCACCCCATAACAGTGTTTTCAGTAAAACCTCTCTCTAACCACTGAGCTTGGCCCATGGGGCCGTCCGGCCAGTCTGTGGATGTGGATGGGGCAGGGGGATGACTCCGATGGTTCCTCCCTCTGGATTTATTGCTTTGAGACTGAAAGGCAGATGGGTGTTATAGGCACATGGTCGCAGAGTTACTAATCCTTGTGTGATGGAGAAGCATCGGACTTTTGGGGCCCAGAGACTATGTTAGGCCATCCCGTGGACAGGGCTATCTCCTTTCTTTCTGGGGGGTGGGGGGGAAGCTGTCTTAGATTGAGAGTTACAGTAGGATGAACCCACCGAAGGGAGATCAGGCTAGAGACTGAAGGTGTTTCAAAGATGCTGGGGCAGGGCTTGGCCTCTGCGGGGTCTGGAGCAGGAGCTTAGATGCTTGAGGACTTCATGGAGCCTCAGGAACAGGGGCAGACACGGTCTAACTAGGGCTAGGAAGGCCCTGAGGCTCGGGAAGGGGGGAGTCCCGATGACCCCAGGTCTCTCGGCAGCTCTCCCCACCTGGTGCAGGTGCGTGAGCGGATTCGAATCAACGGGAAGCCCATCAGCCCCGAGCTCTTTACCAAGCACTTCTGGTGCCTCTATAACCAGCTGGAGGAATTCAAGGTGCTATGGCTGGAGGGCTGGAGAGGGCTGGTCTCCCCAGAGCAGGGGTGGGGGATGGAGGGCTGGAGAGGGCCCATGTCCCCAGAGCAGGGGGTGGGGGGTACCATGGGGGGATGGGGCTCTGGCCCTGACGTGTTCCTGTGTGTAGGATGACAGCCACATTTCCATGCCCTCTTACTTCCGCTTCCTCACACTCATGGCCTTCCATGTCTTCCTCCAAGAGAAGGTGAGTATCTCTCCTAGGCCCTGTGTCTGAGTCCTTGGGGAGCACAGTATGAGTGGAGGGTCTTCCTGCCCCCTGCATACCGTGTGCTCTCCTACAGGTGGACCTGGCAGTGGTGGAGGTGGGGATTGGCGGGGCTTTTGACTGCACCAACATCATCAGGTAAGGCAGCTGCTGCGGAGCAACCCGAAGCCTGCGCTGGTGGCTCGGCACTGCGGAGCAGGACCTTCTTGTCTCTTTCAGAAAGCCAGTGGTGTGTGGAATCTCTTCTCTTGGCATTGACCACACCAGTCTGCTCGGAGATACAGTGGAGAAAATAGCATGGCAGAAAGGGGGCATCTTTAAGGTAACATAGCAGGCCAGGGCAGGAGAGATTCATGGGAGCCCAGGGTCTGTCCTTTTAACGCTTATGAAAGAATGGCTGTGGCAAGTCAGGACCAGGTCCTAGCGGTCTGTCCGCAGTCTGGCTTCCCGTCCTTCTCCCTGTGTGACCTGAACCCTTCTGTGGCCTCAGTTGAAATCAGCCCCTGTCACTTTCTCCCTGGTGTGCCTGCAGCCTGGTGTCCCTGCCTTCACTGTGCTACAGCCAGAAGGTCCCCTGGCTGTGCTGAGGGATAGAGCCCAGCAGATCTCAGTGAGTGATTGGCTGGTGGTGGGTGGAGGGGCAGAGGAACCGTCTCCTGTTGGGCTTTGGGTTCTTATGTGCAAGAGGGATTGCGGGGGTGGGGGGCAGCTGTTGATGCTCCAGGACACATCTGGTTCTGGGAGCAGGTCTTCGTAGGCCCTGGTGGTTGGGATGTGGTCAGAAGGCTTTCTAACATAGTGGCGGTGGTGGCAGGTCAGCAGACCAGCTCTTGTCCTGTTCCTCACAGTGCCCTCTGTACCTGTGTCCACCATTGGAAGCCCTGGAGGAGGTTGGACTGCCATTGAGCCTGGGCCTGGAAGGAGAGCACCAGCGGTCTAATGCAGCCTTAGCCTTGCAGCTGGCTCATTGTTGGCTAGAGCAGCAGAACCACCATGGTAGGTGGGCCAGTGCTGGCATGCGGGTGGGCAGTGAGGGAGCCTGCCTTGGAGGGGTCTGAACACATAGACTCACACCCCACAGACATCCGGGAGTTGAAGGTATCCAGGCCAAGCATACAGCGGCAGCTGCCCCTGGCACCTGTGTTCCGCCCTACCCCCCACATGAGACGTGGTAAGCTGGAACTTCCTTCTCAGTCAAGACCACTATACATCTTTGTTCCCCCTGAGATGTATATTGAGCCTGTTGTATCTTTGTGCCCTTCGAGATGCCTCTTTTGGTTTCCTGTTTGGGGGTTGGGGCAGTTGTAGATTGTGCCTCGGGGTGAGCATTCCTCTCTGGCCTAAAGTTCACAAATCTTCCGGAGGCTCAGTTTTCTGAGCCAAATGAGATAATGATAACATCCACTGCCAGGGGCTGTTTGATGGTTCCTGATATGATGTCATTCAGTTGTGAGCCTGGAAGCCTGGAGCGGAGTGCCCAGTCGGCGGCAGCTGCTGTCTGACTGTGGGGCTGCCTCTGCACCCATCCTCATTAGACTGTGGGACTGCCTCTGCTCCCATCCTCATCAGACAACTGCTTTCAGCCCACACACAGTAGGGCTCATGCTGTTAGTCCCCTTTAGAACAGCCAGAGTTGCTGTCAGGGACAGCCCTGGAGCAGATCTTAGGTCTAACTCCAACCCTAGCCCTCACTTGCTGAGTGAGCTCAGCACTGGCTGTCACTTGGGAATGTATGAATTGTGTGCTAGCAGCCCCATCTCAGGGCTGTCTGGAAGATTCCACTGCAGGACAGCCCATTCCAGGAACCCAGGGACGGCCATTAATAAGTGATCACAGGCCTTGTTGTGGATCCCGGGCCACTGTCTCACCTGCCTTTGCCAGGGCTTCGGGACACAGTGTGGCCTGGCCGGACACAGGTACTCCAGCGGGGACCCCTTACCTGGTACCTGGATGGTGCTCATACCACCAGCAGCGTGCAGGCCTGTGTACACTGGTACTGCCAGTCATTGGAGCGCAGCAAACGCACCGATGGGTGAGCTCTCTTGCAAGGCTGGGCATGCAGGGGGCAGGGTCCTGGGTAGTAACCCCATTAGGGCTGATTTCAGTAGCTATCAGCGGGCTGTAACCTGCTCTTAAGAAAGAAATGTTAAACTGATAATTCTTTAGCAGCGGTGCCGCTGCATGGCACAAATTTGAAAATGTACTAAATGGTGTTTCTACAATAAAATCTACACTCTGGAGCTGGAGAGATGGTTGTTAAAGGCTCTCACTGCTCTTGCAGAGAACCCAGATTCAGTTCCCAGTACCCACATGGGTTAGATTCCGGGGAAATGGCTGGAGTGGGCTGGGAGGGAGGGCAGAAGACACGTCCCACCCATTTCTTCCTGACGCAGTGGGCCTGAAGTACACATCTTGCTCTTCAACTCCACTGGTGACAGGGACTCTGCTGCCCTGCTGAAGTTGTTGCAGGTAAAGGACCCACCTGGAGGGTGGGTGGCAGCAGGTGGCACTGGTTCTGGTGGGCACTGAGGCCTGGGTGTCCTCAGCTGTAAATGGAGCCGATCCCTGTCATGACTTTGCTTGGGGAAACTGCATCAGTTATAGGCTGCCAGGGCCAGAGTGGCTTCTAGGATCATTTTCCACTTCAGAATAGGAGGCTGAAGTGGTTCATATCCAGAAACTACCCCAGCCTAGGTTTGAGGAGCCTAGGCTCCTCAGCTAGGCTGCCCTAAGCAGGTACACCTGAATCTTCCTTCAGAACAGTACACGTATGCAAGTACTCTGTGTGGTAGGCTGTGCACTGAGGCAGATGGGGAGGGTGCCAAAGGCCTGTGGCTTGTTGTCACTACAGTATCCCAGAGCGGGGGTGGGTGTCTCCAGAGATGTGGCCTGGGGGATATTTGGAAGTCAAGTGGGAGTGAGAGACATCTTTCAGAAGACTGACACTAACTACATCTCCTCTTGGTCTCCCAGCCCTGCCAGTTTGACTACGCTGTCTTCTGCCCCAACGTGACAGAGGTTTCGTCCATAGGAAACGCAGGTGAGAGGGGACAGATGGCATGGCTAATGCTAGGCACCCGTGGCAGACTGCTCATGAGGAACAGGGACTTCCAAAGCATGCTAGGAGACAGCATTTTTAAAAAAGGATTTATTTTTATTGTTTGTGTGTGTCTGAGTGCCCAGCTCCTGTAGAGGCCAAAAGTCATTAGATCCACTGAAGTGGAGTTGCAGATGGTGGTGAGCCACCAGTGTGGGTCCTGGGAGCTGAACTGGGTTCTTTGCAAGAACAGTGAGGAATTTTAAACAACTCAGTGGTGTCTCCAGCCCCAGGGTATATAGATTTTATTGTAGAGACACCGTTTGGCATGTAGTCGCAACACTGTAAAAGAATTATCAGGTATAACATTTTTTTAAAGGGCAGGTTACAGCCCACTGACGCCTACTGAAATCAGCTCAGTGGGACTCAACTAAGATTTATTGACTAGAAGAGAATAGAAATCCCAGGTACTGCCTGCTGGGCACCTATGGGAGAATGTAGAACTAGCTTGCAGCGTGAAGTACATTTAAAAGCTGTTTTTTATTATATTAATTAATTAATTTGGGTTGGGGCACATGAGTGGAGGCCAGAGGACAACCTGGGGGAGTCAGTTCTCTTCTTTCACCTTGTGGTTCGTGGGCCATGGGGATTAGACATAGGCTGCCAGGCTTGGTGGCAAGCACCCCGTCACACTAAGCCATCTCACTGGCTCCCCAAATGCTTTTTGTACTATACCGCATTGTATTTTAGGAACGTTGAAGGAGTGTGAACCATGCAGATAGACCTCCAGGTCCCACATTGGGCCATCTGTGGGGAGATCTGGGATCTGTATCTTTGACAGGCTTCCTGGGAAACACGCCCACATGGTGAGGGACCCCAGGGGATACTGTGTATGGAGCTGGAGTACCAGGCCTACTTCTCATGACAGTGAGCAGGTTGCATTGGTCACAGTCCACTGTGCAGACAACCAGCGGAGTCTGGTGAACTTATGCTTGTAAGGGCCAGGAGCTAAGCAGATGCTCACTGTGCCCCGCCCCCTTTGCCTCTCCCCTCCACTGACATGCCTTGTTCCGGACCCACAGACCAGCAGAACTTCACTGTGACTCTGGACCAGGTGCTGCTCCGCTGCCTCCAACATCAGCAGCATTGGAACTGCCTGGCCGAGAAACAGGCCAGCTCCAACCTCTGGAGCCCAGAACCTGCCCGGCCAGGCTCCCTGCTGCTGGCACCACACCCACCTCAACCTACTAGATCGAGCTCCCTTGTTTTCAGCTGCATCTCCCACGCTTTGCAGTGGATCAGCCAAGGCCGTGATCCCATCTTTCAGCCCCAGAGCCCTCCAAGGAGCCTTCTCAACCACCCCACAGCCAACAGTGGGGCCAGCATTCTCCGTGAGGCCGCTGCCATCCATGTACTGGTCACAGGAAGCCTGCACCTGGTGGGTGGGGCTCTGAAGCTGCTGGATCCCTCTATGTCCCAGTAGCCAGGGAGCGGTCCCAGAAAGCCAGGTCCTACAGCGGCCTGCCTTTCCAGATTCTTACACTCAGTGCCTTGTGATTCCTGCTCTCAGATTCTTTTGGACTGGCCTAGGGGCCTGGGCTCTTGGTAGAGTGTAGGGATGGGAGAGGCTCTGTGCCTTGGCCTCTCCTTCCTCTGGCAGAGACAGCAGGGGGCTTCCCAGAGTCTCTACCATGGCAGTAGGCCCTGCCCATCTCCCTGCCCACCCTGCTGCCTCCGGGCTCAGGTCCAGCTTATTGTTTGAACTGCCTGAGCAGCCTGTGATCCTGCCTGAGGTTAGACCAGAGACTTCCTCCTCCCTCCCAATGCCTTCTGGCAGGAGAGGGCCCTTGTCTGGGCATTTGGGGACTGTGTTGCTGGAACTAATTGAAGCTTTTAAACCCTTTTATTTTTTATCATTTGTAAATAAATGACAAAACTTTTGATTGACTCTTAACTCCTAGCTCCCTCCTCAGACATTTGGGGGTTTGAGTTTGGCACTGCAGGATAGGAGCTGGAGCCCGAGTGGTATGGCGTAGGATTAGTCCTCCCCTCAGAGCAGAAGGTAGCCTGTGTCACGAAAGACAGGACTAATGTCTGTGTGCCACACACCAAGACACTGAATCGCAAACCTTGCCAACAATGTATTCAATGGATGCTCATCTTACAGATGAGGGAGGGTGGCCGGCTTATCTGAGCCTTGGGGCTGTCCACAGGCCCATTGCCTACAAGAGTCATGTGCAGGATTAGAACCAGAGCTTTATAGGGGTAGCTGCGTCCCAGACCCCAGAGACTGTAGACAGGCTTTTTAGTGTTTAGTTTCTGTCCCCTGTCCCAAGGTTGGGCCACCAAATGAGTGAGCAGCAGAGAGGACTAGCTTTCTCCAAACATGGGCTCTGGCCGTCTGCTACCAGGCTAGCCCGAGGGGTGTACACCCTTGTTCTTTGACATAATGTCCCTTCCCCTTCTTCCATACGACCCAAAGGGGCACTAGTTTCATGTCTGATTTATTGGTGAATATACAGGGCTTGGCCAGCCCCCTAGCCACTCCCCTCCTGCTGCCTGCTCAATGGATGGGCTGGGAGAAGGTCTCTGGGAGGGACTGGGCTTCCCTAGCCCGCTGAGCTGAGCACCCCTCAGCTTCTGTTTTCCCCACCAAAGTTGTGCCAGTCCAGGTGGGGAGGCTCCTGGGGCCTAGAAGGTGGCTCTGGGCTAGGCTATGTGGGTCTGAGTTTTTGCCTCCCACCCTGCCCAGTTCATCAGCATAGGTTCCAGCTTGAAAACAGAGGCTTGGGCTTCTACAGCAACGTGGATGTACACGGCAGTGCCGCATCTTTCTGTAGTCCTGGGCAGCCATATCCCAGAGCCCCTGGGTTGGGCAGTTCTGTAAAGCAGGGTGAGGAGATTCCAAGGTATTCCAAGCTGGAGTCTCCACTGGTGACAAGCCTCTGAGAGGGAGGAATGAGGAGCAGGTGCAGGGGGGGATGTCCCATCCTTGGCTGAGGGGAGGTGGTTAGCTCCTGGGCCAGTGGTTCCCAGCTTGTGGCTGCTCGGTCTCTCCTGCAGGGCAAGGGCTGGCTGGGGGGCTCCCCGAGGCTCCGGGCTGGGCACTATGCCATGCTGCTGGTGGAGCAGGGGGTACTCTGGGTGCTCCCAATGCTGTGGTTGGTACTGCTGCTCTCAGAGGAAGCCGGGGCAGCCACTGCCACCACGGGCTCCTTGCTGGGGGCACCTGAGGGGCGTGGGCAGGGGTGGAGGTCAGGACCCCAGCCAGGACTCCCCACTTCCTCAGAGGCTTCACTGGGTGTGCCCCGGGGTGGTGTGGACAGGCCCTGAGTGCTCACTGTAGGAGTAGGTTGGAGGCTTGGGATACTCACGTGTGTGAAAATAGATGTACCAGAGTGCAGCTGTGAGCAGGGCCCCAATGAGGAAGGCACCAAAGGTGATGCCCAGTACAGAGGGCAGGACGAGGCCTTTGCCTGTGTGACCAAAGGAGGGCCAAGAGTCAGTGTATTCTGGCCTCAGGCCTGTCCCTACCCTGTCATGTTGGCCTGGGTTACAGGTATTATTAGTTTCAGTTGAGCAAGTGACCCCTGACTTCTCCAAAGATAAGTCTCTTCATCTAGTTCAGCGCAGTACTGAGTTGAGGGCTCAGCCAGCCAGGCTTTTTGGGCCACCCTCCTGTCTCCAAAGCCTAGCAGATAAACACCTTTATGAATGGTATAATGGCTGTAGGGCCTCTGCCGTGCTGTGTGACCTTAGGTCAGCGACACCAGATTCAAATGGGCCAGAGCATCTTTTTAAAACTAGTGCTTCTCAGGTTACTGTAAGCTTCACTCCTGTCTCTTGCATAGCCCTGGGCCCTTAGTCTCTGGCTTCCTGTCTGTGCAGGAAGCTTAGGAGCCCTGCATTCTCAATCCTGGCTAGGGGTGAACACATGCCATCCTAGACTGCATGGCAGGTATCTGCCCCTAGCCACAGGGACTTTCTTGTCTGGTGGTGCCTGGGCCCAGGGGGACAAATAGAGACCAGAGGGTGTTAGGCCGAAAGGGCTTTCTCCACCCTTGAGGTGTCAAGGAATGTAAGGCCTTACACCATAGCTAAGGTGTCTTATGTTCTGTCCAGGAGGCCAAGTCCTCCATCAAGGCACACCAGTGACTAACGGGACAAAGATGGGGCCCACGAGGGGTCTCCCACCATGGCACTTGGCAGTGTTCCCCTGTTAAGATGCATCTTACTATGAACTCCTCAGGCTGCTGGGCCTGAGAAAACCTCCTCTCCTCCCAAGGGCTACTGCTCCATCTCCCCACCCAAATCTGGGCTCCATCCCCAGTGCCGTTCCCCACTCACCAGACAGGTCAGGGCCCACGATGTTCAGGCGTATGGAGACTGTCTTATAGACTTCCTGAGGGGGAGGAGAATGGTAAGTGGTCCAGCCTTCAGCTGGCAGCATGTGGTTCTCCCTGTCCCTGCAGCTCTCCCTTGCTACCCCCCCAAGCCTTGGCTGAGTCCTTTGTCCACTATTTTCAGGCTGGGAGCCTGCAGGCAAGTCCTAGGGAGGCACATGGTGTGCCAGAGGAGCTGGGTAGCCTGTGGCTGCTGTAAATGGTCTCCAGGATTCCTGCAGGCCTCTGATGGCCATGTGGGTAGTAGGAGCTCAGCATCTGTTACCCTGTACAAGCCGTGAGCTAAAAGCCAGGTCAGCCCAGATGCTTGGAGACTCAGGGTCTGAAAGATAGGGATGGCTGTCTGGGGCCCCAGCTTCAGGAGAGTTTGAGTCCTAGAAATCTGTGTGCAGATACCTGGAGTGTTCTTGTGAGTGTGTCAGGACTGAGGGCCTGAGAACAGAGACTCTCTGGACAGTTACGTGTGATACCAGCAGAGGAGAGTGTCAGGTTTCCTGAGATCAGTCACATTGGTGATCACCACATGGATAGGTGGGTGGGTGGGATTCTAGAGGAAGTGAGTGACGAGTGGGTTAGTGGAAGTACTGATGGATGCACAGGGCTTGTGGATGAGTGGATGGAAGGGTAAGTGGGTGGATGATGGGGGGTGGCTGGTGGGGGAGGGGAGGTAGGTGGATGCATGAGTGTGCATCAAGGGATGGCTAAGAAGGTAGAGAACATGGATAGGTAGGTAGACTGGTGGATGGTGACTAGATGGATGGGTGGGTAGGTACATGGATTAGTAGACAGGTAGATGGGTGAGTGGGTAGGTGGAGGGACAGGCATGTGGGTTGTTCGGATGGGTGAGCAAATGGTTGGGTATGTGGGTGGGTATATGAATGGTTGGCCTCCTGCTGGGTAGGTGGGCAGATGGGTGATGGATGGTAAAATATATAGAGGATAAACGTATAGATGGACAGTTGCCTGCGTATATATACTAACGTCACAGCTTCAATGAGGCTGTAGGTAGTGCCCTGATAGCCAGGTTGTCAAGCCCCAAGCCTGGCTCTCGCTCCGCTGGCTGCTAGCTGTTTGCAGATTCCACAGCACCGTCACCTCTTTACCCTCAAACCTCAGAGCCATAAGCATCCTTGAAACTAGACCCGAGCCATGTCCACTCACCTCGGGCAAGGTGCTAGGGTGCAGGGCCAAGTTGCAACTGAGGGTGCCAGCTGTGGGTGTGGGCACCATGTAGACACGGAGGAGGAAGCTGAAGCGTGGGTCACCCTCAGGGCTTGGCTGCAACAAGTTCACACAGCTGCCCTTGGCTGCCCGGCTCTGGATGAGTTCCACCATGTCCCCTTCGGGCCCCAAATCCAGATGGCAGCTATCTAGCTGGACTGTGACCTCAGAGGTCAATGGAGACATGCTCACCTGCACAGACAGGGAGAGGGGAGGAGATACATGTAGCTATCCTTGGCCCTTCACTGACGCCTTCTTGATGTAAGCTAGAAAGTGAGCCCCCACCCTCTGAATAAAAGACAAGAAGGGGTCCCAAAGAGCAAACAAGAAGGACAAAGTGACATTCCAATTCGATATTCCTTTCCTATCTGTTCCCTCCCCCCTCCACAAACCCAGGCTGGTTTTCTCCTTCCTCTTTTCTCTAGCAATGTTGGGGAGAAAGGCCCATAGAAGACTCAAGGGGTTAAGTGGGGTGCTCAGTACCTGCACGAAGCCCTGCTGGCCTAGCTCGATGGTGTTGGATGCCTGGAGGAAGTGCGGGCTGAGGTAGAGGCCCAGCTGGAAGGAGAGGCTGTCCAGGTTGACGCACTGTACCTTTTTCTGAGGGAGGACATGAGGAGCCAGGCAGTTTGAGCCAGGTGGCAGCAGGAATCGCCTGACCCCCATCCTCACCTTTTAAATAATAAACTCGTAATTCTCATATTTATGAAGAACTCACTTGGCATTGGGCTAAGGAGAAGAAACTTCACATCTCTCAGTACTGCTCCTAAAGACCCCTAGGGGTGGGGTCTTTTCTCACGCCACAGTTCACAATCAATGAGCTGAGCACAGGAGGGTTAAACAATTTGCCCAAGGTCACATAGCCACTGTGTGCTAGTCACCTGGATTTAAGAGGCTGAAAGCCTAACCCTCAGCAGCACTACTCCCATTGTATGGAAGAGGAGACTGAGGCACACTGGAAACACTGGGCCTTGTTAGGATTCAGGCCTGAGTATCCTGAGGCCTGCTCCCTGGCAGGCCAGAAAGCAGTCCCACCCCAGTAGTACACCCTGAACCAGTTAGAGAGCATCATAGGACTGTCCATCTTACCCAAAGTGGTGGTGAGCCTGACGGGAAATTGATGATCACCTGCAAAGACAGAGCTGGTCAGAGCAGAAAGGCCCCAGAGGATATCCTACCTCCCAGACCCGAGATATGGATGGATAAGCCAAGCTAAGCAATGGCCATGTTTTGGCTCCTATTCAGTGCTGCTCCCTGCTCCCCGAAACATCCCTCAGCCCCGGGGATCAGGAAGGTGCCCGCGGGGACACCAACTCTGCTGCACTTGGCACCTTCCTGATCCCAGGCCTTACCTCATTGCTGATCACGTGAGCTGTCACTTTCATGCCGCAGCTGGAGTAGGTGCTACTCAGGACAAGATGGTCTTCACTGTCTTCAGCCTGGCAGCCAGAGTCCCGGAAAGCCAGGCCTGTGACAGTGCACTGTAGAGTCTGACCCAGGGGAGAAGGGCATCGTTAGGAGGCCCAGCATTCCCTCAGGCCTTGACATCACTACTGAAACACTGTAAGTACTGCTCACCGGGACTGGAGAGATAGCTCAGTGGTTAAGAGCCCTGGCCATTCTTGCAGAGGACCCAAGTTCAGTGCCCAGCACCCAAACCGTGTCAGAATGCTCACAACCAACTGTAACTCCAGCTCCGAAGGATGATTCCTGGCCTCATGGACACCTGTAGCCATGCGCACATACCCCCTACCCTACACATAATTTAGAAATAAGTAAAACAAATCCTTATTGAAACCTCTCTAAGGAGACGTGGATGGTTTATCAAAACTCTGACACAGACTTCAGAAAAACCAGGAAAAAAATTACTCAGGATAGGCAACTAGAATGTCTTCTTATTTTTTGCACTGCTGGGAGTTGAACCCGGGGCGCGCGCGCGTGTGTGTGTGTGTGTGTGTGTGTGTGTGTGTGTGTGTGTGTGTGTATGTGCACACCACATACATGTAATGCCTTCAGAGGCCAGCAGAGAGCATTAGACCCTGTGGAACCGGAGTTACAGGTGACGGTGAGCCACCAGATGGGTTGCTAGGAATCAGACTCAGGTCTTCTGAACAGCAAGTGCTTTTTTAACTGCTCAGCTATTTCTCCAACCTCATCTTACATTAAAAAAACTTTTTTTTTTTTAGCTGGGTGATAGCAGCACATGCCTTTAATCCCAGCACTTGGGAGGCAAAGGCAGGTGGATCTCTGTGAGTTTGAGGCCAGTCTGGTCTATAGAGGTCGTCCCAGGACAACCAGAAAAACCCTGTCTCTAAAAAACAAATGTTCAAAAGTTAAAATAAGAATCTAGATAGATCGCTCAGTGTCTAAGAGCACTGGCTGCTCTTATGTAGAACCTGGGCTCAGTTCCCAACACACACATGGCAGCTCACAACTGTCTATAACTCTGGTTCCAGGGGATCCAATGGCTTCTTCTGACCTCCATGGGCACATGTGGCGCACAGACTTTCATGTAGGCAAAAAACACTCACATACATTTAAAAAATATTTAATTTTTTTTTAAAGTTAAAAGTTAGGAATGGCGGCATGTGTCTTTAATTCTAATCCCTCAGGAGACAGAGGCAGCCAGAACTCTACTGAGTTTCAGACCAGCTTGGTCCACATAGCAAATTCCACATTACATGGTACATAGCCAGATTCTGACTCTCCAAATAAAAGCAAGTTATTGAAGGGGGCTGGGGACACAGCTCAGTAGGTACAGAACAGACTTGAGACTTTTTGGACACCCCAAGTGGGTTCCATTCCCAGCACTGGGAGGTGGGTGTGGGAGGGGAGGAATGACTGAAACAAACCAGAGTGGACACAACTGGGTACAGTGTCACATGCATATAATCCCAGCACACTGGAGGTGAGGTCAGGAGGGTCACAAGTTCAGAAGGGAAGATGGAGATTTTCTCCTTTCTGTGCAGGGCATGGTGGTGCACACCTTGAATCCCAGCACTCAAGAGGCAGAGGCAGGTAGATCTCTGTGAGTTTAAGGCTCTAGGCCAATTAGGAATACATAGTGAAGGTACAGTGCCCCCCATCTGTGTGTGTGTGTGTGTGTGTGTGTATGTGTGCATATATCTATCCTCCAGTCCAGCTGTTATATTCTAAAACGTATGCATTTAAAAATGTGTGTGTGCCATTTATATACTCTGTGTGTGTGTGTGTGTGTGTGTGTGTGTGTGTGTTGTGCACACAGTTCATATACTCCGTGTGTGTGGTCTATCCACTGCATGCACACCCGCACACAGGTGCACGTGTGTGGAGGGCAGTTTGACATCAGGCATCGGGCATCTTATTTTTAAAGACTAAATGATTGTTATTGGGTGTGTGCCATGGGTGGGTACACAGGTGAAGGTCAGAGCCCAACTTAGAGGAGTTGTTCCTCTTTCCACCTTTATGTGGGTTCCAGGGATTGAACTCAGGTGAGCAGGTTGTGTGGCAAATGTTTTACCACTGGGTCATCTCACTGGATTCATCCACGTCATTTTTTTTGAGTTATGATCCCCCCCCCACCTCCTCTCTCTCTCAACAGGGTTGCACTATATAGCCCTAGCTGGCCTGAAACTCACTCTTGTAGACCAGGCTGGCCTTTGAACTCACAGGGGTCCTCCTGCCTCTGCCTCCCAAGTGCTGGGATTCAAGGCACATGAACTATGCCTGGCAAGACAGAGAGGGCCTCCTACGGAGCCTGGACCTCACCGGTTGGCTAGCCTGGCCGGACAGAGGGACCCCAGGGCCCTCTCTTCTCTGCTTCCTAGTGCTGGCGATCTAAAATCAGGTCCTAATGTGTGTACCGCAAACACCTTACGCCCTGAGCATCTCCCCAGCTAACCACTTGTCCCCAGTGTCTGTTTGTACTCATTAATCATGCAAAGGCCACATGGTACAAATTTCTGTGACTCCCCTGGCTCAACCACCGTTAAGATTAATAATAATGACTAAGCCAGGCAGTGGTGGCACACACCTTTAATCCCAGCACCCAGAAGGCAGAGGCAGATGGATCTCTATGAGTTCAAGACCAGCCTGGTCTACAGAGTGAGTTCTAAGACAGCCAGGGCTACACAAAGAAACCCTGTCTCGAAAAGAAAACAAATAAACAAAGATTAATAATGACTACCTAATGTTGACATGAATATTACTTATGTTTTGGGATTGGGGCTCATGTAGCCTAGGTTATCCTTAAACTCCCTATGTAGTTGAGGGTAACCCTATTTTCTTCTATCAATCTTCTATGTAGCCTAGTCCAGCCTGAAATTCACCAGCCTCCTGGCTCAGCCTCCTGGGTTCTGGGAATACCAGTGCATTTCCCAAGTGAGTCCTGCGTAGGGATATGACTTTCCCTTACTTCCTGGGCTGGCTCCTGACATTCTTGGCGAGGGACTAGCTGTCCATGTCATCGCAAGGAGGAGAGGCAGGGCTTTACTTACCTGCACGTGTTTTTTATTGAGTGCCAGAGTCATAACGTCATTGCTACACTTTGGCTGGATCATGGACATGAGTAGCATAGGGTTGCATGTGTCCTTGAGAGGTGTGGTCACAACTGGTGCAGGGGAGGTCTGGAGCTCATCACCTGTGGGTGGGGGGAGTGGACAGTCACTGTGCGCGCACTACGGGCTGAGTCCTCAGTGGCAGACGAGGCCAGTGAGGCTCAGAGAAACCGGCCTAAGCTCAAAGAACAGAGAGGGGCAAGGGAGGGGAAGGGAGGAGCCACAGGCGTGGGGACAGGGGCACAGGGCTGGGGCTCACCGCAGCTGGAGGCCCTCAGGGAGACGTGGCTGGTCAGAGGGAGCTCTACAAAGGAGCCTACAATGCTGGCATTGAGCTTGCGGGCCTCCCCTATCAGGCCTTGGGGTGTGTCTGGGAGCTCCAAGCCTTTGAAATTCTTTTCTGGAAAGATCTTGAAGGAGTATACACCTGTGGTCTGAAGGCAGAGAAGGAGAGCCGGATTCTTACCGATGGAGACTCCTGCCCTTCCCCTGTGCCTTGCTGTCCCCTTCCCTCACCCTCTCTGTTTCCCCTTTGCCCTCTAACCCAGCTCAGAGTTTGTATCTCCAGGGGTCTTCTTTGGCCCACCAGGCTGGGTTAAGGGATTCCCTGGTCCATCAGGAAAAGCTTCCTGGAAGCGGCCGTTACTTTAACAACTTAGATGAAGGTAGGAAGCCGGGGAGAAGTAACCATGGTGTGCCAGGTCTCAGGCGTGCGTGTGTATGTGTGTGCGTGTGTGTGTGTGTGTGTGTGTGTGTGTGTGT
>CM052701.1:131929476-131999738 GCA_028551405.1 Uromys caudimaculatus
GTGTGTGTGTGTGTGTGTGTGTGTGTGTGTGTAAGGCTCACCCAGATCTGCACGGTGTGGCTGGTATCGATGAGCCAGGAGACATATGGAGGACCCTGCAGGATGAGAACAGCGCTCCCAGATGTGCAACTCAGTGTCAGGGTTACGGTCACTGTCCGGGGCCTGCAGCAGGCAGATAGGTTGTGGGCTTGAGTATGGGTCACACCTGGTGTGTTGGTTTGAATGAGATGTCATCTATAAGTCTTGAGCATCATCTGAATACTTGATCCCAGTTTGGGAAGGGCTTAGGGAGGTGGGCCTTCCTGAAGGATGTAGAACACAAGGGGTGGGCTTTGGTGAGCTCTCTGGCCCCTGTCTGTGTGGTTCAAGATGTGAGCTCTTAGCTGTTGCTCCAGCTGCCTGCTGCTTGCTTCCTTCACTCTGCCATCGTGAACTCTGAGCCTTTGGAACCACGAAAATTAACTCTTCTACACATTGCCTTGGTCGTGGTGTTTTATCTCTCCAATAGGAAAGTTAATACGCCCGGAGGCTGCGATCTGATTGGATAATACACTTGGAGGCTAGGATCTGATTGGGTGATAGGATCTGATTGGGGAGGGCCATGCCCCAGGAGGCCAGGACCCTTACCTGACCTCAGAACCTGGCAGGATCCTCAGGATGTAGGCCTCCTTGTGGCCAGTCACACCTTCCAAGCGGCAGCCTTGGACTGGGGTCTGGGCTTGTGGTTGCCATTCAAGAGTGACGCCCATGTCCTTGTGAGCTTCTGGCAAGCACAAGGATGGTGCCTTTGGGTCTGTGGAGACAGATATATCAGGGGGTCCTGCCCCACTTCCAGACAAGGCAGTGGTGGAGACATTCAGGACAGGGCCTAAAAGGTGGGGGATGACTTACCAGCTGAGTAGCTGGCCTTTGTTTCCTCATGTGTCAGCACAGGGTTAACAGAACAAGTGAGCCATGGCACATGTCAAGAGTACAGTTCCCCCACCCCACCCCCAGCACACCAGCACAGGTCAGGTATCTTCCTTAATTGGTTTCCATATTATTTTTTTGAGACACAGTCTCTCACTGAACCTGGCTCACAGACTAGACTAGCTAACCAGCAAGCTCCAGGGAAGCCTTGAACTTGCTGTGTCACAGAGGATGACCTTGAATTCCTTATTCTCCTGCCTCTGCCTCCTGTGCTAGGATTACAGGTCCGTGCCACCCTGCTCTAGGGCTTAGCGATTTAAGTACTCTACAACTGAGCCATGTCCCCAGTCAAAAATCTGGCATTTCTCATTTGAAACCTGATGCAGAAGCAGTCACTAACCGCAAAGGGCACCACCTAGTCATGTTTGACTTTGGTCAAATCACATGCCACTGCAGGCTGGTAGTACCCAAATCAGGAGTTTGCTCAGTCTCCTGTGCAATTGAACCTGAACCCAGAAGCAGCTGGGAGAGCTGACCTTGGCCCAGCCGGAGGACGATGCTTTTGGGGTCATCCAGTGCCGCTATCGAGGTGATGGCGCCCTTGGTGGCTGCCCAGTCTAGGATCTGTTTCTTGGAGGTAAGGGATGGTAGTGGCGTGGTGTTGACTCTTGGCTGCCCTTGGATGATGACCAGGCTGGAGTTCTGTGGAGACACAGAGTGCTGAGTCACTTCCTACCATGCCGGTCAGGAACCAATCTGGGGTGTCAGCTCAGTCTGCTGCCAGAGAAGAGGTCAGGACCTCAAATGACAAGGCTCAGAAGTAGTCAGTCAGCCCAGAGCCCCCAGGTACCTCTTCTAGCACAGCCATATCTGCTCCATCTCCCTCCTGCATGTGACGGCTGGACAGAGACACACATTTGTTTGTCCGTCTGTCCCTGCTTTATGCTCACCACGAGGCCCTCATTCAAACCATATATAATGGCATCAATGTAGCTACTGTCTGTATCCCTCTGCACTCTGAGGGTACCAGAGGGAAATCTTGGTACCTGACACAATGCAGGCGCCAAGCCTTTGTTCACTGGGGATCTGATCCGCCAGCTGCACCTTGGCATCTGCCACACGGTAGGTACTCCTGATGCATGGGGGAGGGGAAACGGGAAGGGAAAAGAAGAAAGGGTATGAGGAATAATGAGTGAATGAATGAAGATAGGTGGGGTGCTGCTCACCCTGGGAGCTCACCATTCAGAAGCTAGAGAGACATCATTAGTTGAAGAAATAGAAGGTAGAGGACATTATTTAATAATAAAAACCAAGGTTGGAGCTGGGTAGTGGTGGCTCATGTTTTTAATCCCAGTACCTGAGAGGCAGAGGCCAGCAGAACTCTGTGAGTTCAAGGCCAGCCTGGTCCACAGAGCAAGTTCTGAGACAGCCAGGCCAACACAAAGAAGCCCTATCAGGAAAATCAAAAAAGTAAAGAGCAGATCTGGAAAGATGGCTCAGTGGTTAAGAGCTCTGACTCTTCTCTCACCTGGACCCAGGTTCAATTCCCAGCACCCACATGGTGGCTCACAGCCATTTGTAACTACAGTCCTAGAGAATGCAACATTTTTCTGGCCTCCCCAGGCACAAGGCATATATATGGTACAGACACACATGCAGACAAAACACTCATATACATAAAATTAGATTAAATTAAATTTCAAAAAGAAACAAAGCCCAGGACCTCTGGCTGGCTGGGGATGGGGAGTCTGGAGAGATCCCCCCTTACTACCTCCCTTAGGTGCCTTTGGGGTCTATTGGGCTAAGAAAGGAAATGGAGAGGACTTCCTGGAGGAGGTGATCCAGAGGAAGCAGCTAGGACTATTGACTCCGAGCTCCTTTGAGCTGAAGTCGAAGCAGCAGCAGGAGGGCTTCAGGCTAGATAGTAAGGAGGACCGCATGACAGTCAGAGGAGATACAATGAGCACACTGCCTACTCTGCAGGCATTAACCTCAGTAAACGGTTACAGCCGTGACTAAGGACCATGCCGGTTATCAGTCTCCTGGCTTACGGCCCGACACTGAAGGCAGGCCTCTGGCCTCTGGGTGGGGGTCTGCACACAGATGACTCAAGGCTGTCCCTGTGAGTGTTGAACTCAAGTAAAAAGATGCAACCAGGCTAGGCTGCAGCTACAACCCTCCAGCCAGAGCTTGCACCATGGGAAGGTCTCCTGACTTCCCCTCTCAGTGATAAGGAGAAGGGCACTCTGGGAAGGGAAGCAGGGCCCTTGCCATTGGACTTGGGGGGGAGGGGATTTTCCATGATGCCTCCATCATGCTGGTTTATGTGTCCACCTGTGAGAGGGTCTTCACCTCTACTGCCCACCTCTGCCTCCTCTGGGCCTACCTTCTGGTCCTGTCCTGACCCACCTCTGCCTTTCTGGTGTGCTGCATTGCTCACAGAGAGGGACACCAGGCAGGGGCTTCCCACAGCCTGCCTGGAGTTAGGGGTCACACACTCACATAAGCCAAGTGCAATGGGATTTCCGGGGCCTGGAACTTCACGAAGACACTTTTGTTCGAAACAAGGACCAGGAACACCTCCCGGGTCTCAGTGCCATTTTGCTTAGATGCCTGAAGAGTCAGCTCCAGATGTGACAGCCTCTGGGAAGAGTCATGGATGTAGATATATCAGTCAGATTTGCAGCCAGTGGGGTAGTGATACTTCATGTATGATTGACGGTCATTCCACTGGTCCTCCTTGGCTTGACCTACCTACCCTCTCGACAGTTACCTGTCTGCAAAGTAGCACCTATCCGCTCACATAGAAAACATAAGAGGGACTGGTTCAGTAAGCATGACTGCCAAGCCTGAAGACCTGAGTTCAATTCCCAGGACCCACCTGGTAGAAGGAGAGTCCTGACTCCTGAAAGCTGTCCACTGACCTCTGCACCAGCGCCGTGACACATGCAAGCGCGCACACACACACACACACACACACACACACACACACACACATACACACACACATGCATGTACATACACACCCACTAAGTAAATAAGTACAAATTAAATGAAAAATAAGTAAGTTAAAAAAGAAAGAAGGCATGAATGAATGAATGAATGAATGAGCTTGGTCCCAACCAAGCAAAAAGAGAAAACAAACTAAGATGGGTCTGTGCTTCACGTAACATTCAGGATTGCGAGATTCATCCTTCCTTTCTTCCTCCACCTCCTTCTCCTCGTAGGTTCTTGCTTTGTGCCCAGGCTGGCCTCGAACTCTTTACTCTTCCTACTTAGCTCAGTCTCCCCAGCGCTGGAATGTCAGGCACACGTCAGCACATCCACTCAGGATGATTTCTATTGAGTGTCTGCTGTAACCCGAGCCTATGCATGGAAGCAGTGAGTCCTCTCTCTCTGTCCTCTCTCCTCTGGTTGTCCCTGGGAGGCCACTCTGATGCCACTCACTCGAGACATTCACAATTTTTGTGAGAGCTGGGGATGCGTCTCAGTGGCAGATCGCACGTGCATGCCCTGGTTCCACCCACATTTACACACGAGTCCCACGGAAACAACCTAAGAGGTGGGAACCATTAAAACGCTCACAAATTAGGAAACCGAGTCACAGAAGTGAGGTCGCTTGCCCGTAATCACACGGAAGACTGGCAATGTCACACTTCTCTGTCAAGAAGACTACGAAGAAAAGAAAAGATGGCCAGATCAAAACTTCTGAGCCAGTGAGATGGGTGGTGGTGGGGGGAATGAGCAGGAGACAAAGGCGCCTGGCCCAGATCGGTGCCTCACAACCCTCGAGGTGTCTCGGAGAACAAAGACAAGTGGAAATCTTTCCAGACACAGTCTCTGGCGGTTCCTGCCAGCAGCATGCAGCCGGATAGCTGATTGCAAACTCTCTGTCAGAAAGCAGAGCACCAGTTTAACACAGAGACATCAGTGGAAAGTTTTAGGGTCTGGCTTCTAATCGTCTCCCTGTTGTTTCCCTGACGGATGTCACTGAGCCAGAGACAAAGTTTCAGCCCCTGGAAAAATCTGCTCAGAAATATTTCCTCTACTCTGTAAACGACCCTTTTAATCACTCTTTGTGTTCGCTGTTTCTCTTTACAATGACATAGGAAAAGAGCAAATGGTTTCTATTTGTTTTCAACGTGCAGCCGAGTGGTTTTGTCCTGATGGTACTTGCTCCCTTTGGGTGATCCTTATTTTAATTCTTTTAAAAATTAAAACTTTGTGTGTGTGTGCATGCCTGGTCCCCATGGAGGCCAGAAGAGAGTGTCCCCTGGAGCTGGAGTTATAGGCAGCCATGACCTGGGAATTGAACCTGGGTCTTCTGGAAGAGCAGCCAGTGCACTTAACTGCTGAGCCATCTCTCCAGCCCCATTTATTTTAATTCTTATTAGTGTGTGTATGTGGGTATGCATGAACTCACTTGCCTGTGTGTGCCGGTGTAGAGGCCGGAGTTCCAGACTGGATATGTGTCTATGCCATTTTCCATTTTAGTTTTTGAGGCTGGGTTTCTCACTAAACCTGGCACTTGCAATTCTAGCTAGATTGGAGAGTAGGCTACCTCTGACTCCCCAGTTCTGGGATTTCAGGGAACACAGCTGAACCTGTGCCCAGCTTTTAGGTAGGTGCTAGGGATCCAAGCCCAGGTCCTCGTGCTGCTGTAGCACTGAGGAAGTCACCGTAGTCCTATGCTATTTTCTTCTCTTTAGCTTTTTTTATTATGTGTGCGTGTGTGTATGTGCGTGAGAGAGAGAGAGAGAGAGAGAGAGAGAGAGAGAGAACATACTCGTGTGTGTATGTATGCACATGTGGAGGTCAGAGGATATCTTTGGGAAGTCAGTTCTCTCCTTCCACTATGTTGAGACTTAGGGCTCAAACTCAGGTGATCAGGCTTGGTGGTAAGTGCCTCTTTATCCACTGAGCCACCTTGAGATCCCCTAAGTTATTATTCTTTTTTTTTTTTTTGGTTTTTCAAGACAGGGTTTCTCTGTGTAGCCCTGGCTGTCCTGGAACTCACTCTGTAGACCAGGCTGGCCTCGAACTCAGAAATCCACCTGACTCTGCCTTCCAAGTGCTGGGATTAAAGGCGTGCGCCACCACTGTCCGGCATGTTTTACTAATCTTAAAAATTATGCATTTTAAACTGGTTGCAGTGGTACATAACTTTGACCCAAGCGCTTGGAAGGCAGAGGCAGGTAGAGCTCTGTAAGTTCAAGGACAGCCCGGTCTACATAGTGAGTTCCAGGACAGCCAGGGCTATATAATGAGACCCTGTCAAAACAACAACAACAACAAACAAAAAAACCCAAAAACTTCTGTCTTTCTCCCTCTCCCCATCTATCTATCTCTATGCTTTATGTGTGTGTGTGTGTGTGTGTGTGTGTGTGTATAATTTCAAGCACTAAAATCAAATGCTGGAGGGAATGGAGATGACTCAGCAATCAAGAGTTTTTATGGCTTTTCCTGAGAAGATGAGTTTAGTGCCCAATACCCACACCAGGCAGCTCAGAACTGCCTGGAACTCACTTCCTCCAGCTCCAGGGAATCTGACGCCTCTGGCCTCTGTGGGTATCTGAACTCATGTGCAGTTATCCACATTCATAGATATACATAATTCATATGCTTTTTTTTGAAACAGGATCTCACTATGTAGCCCTGGCTGATATGCACAGTAGATTAGGCTGGCCTTGAACTATAAGAGATCTACCTGCCCCTGCCTCCCAAACAGTCTGCTCACCCTGATTGCTGTGTACCAGTAGCTTGAACAATGCAGGCTGGTTACACAGCTATCTGTCTACATTTTCTTTAGAGACAGGGTCTCTCCCTGAACCTGAAGCTTGTCATTTCAGTTAGACTACACACTTCAAATCTGTGGGTTTTACCTCAGTCAAGCAATTGTGGGCCTGTAATGCGTTACGGTTCAATGGAATTATGTCACGCTCTGTGCCGAGCACACAGCATGTGCAGGCTGACCAAAGCAGGCACAGGGATTTCCCAGCTTCCAGACTCTAGAATGGAAGTCACCATTCTAGAGTGTGGAGCCAGTCGTCCAGGATACACGAGCCAGTGAGTGCTTGAGTGGAGCACATAGCACTTGGCTACCCAGGTGCAGATCCTCTTCTGTGTCCCTCGCACCCAGACTGCCACCAGCTCCATCCATGCGCCTCTGGAAGGAACACTTCAAGACACACATATAGCAAATAGATGGGGTCAATAATTTGGCAGACTATGCCAAGAGACATATGCAGACAGGAAGATGATACTGTACCACCCTGGGGGCACGCCCATGGGCTGCAGCAGCTGGAACTATGAGGAGGACATGAACTCTGTGGCTACTTGACCATAGCTCCTATCCCTATGTGCCTCCTTTTACTCGTCTGTGAAATGGGAGCAGGAAAGGGCTGGAAGCCAAGATCAGGAGGAGCCCTGGATAGAGGAAGTGAAGAAAATGAATCGGAGGTCAGGGCACAGTCATGACTCAGGGGACCACGGGTCAGGAGGCTGGGGCTTCAGGATACTTGTCACAAGGCTGCAAAGCAGAGCTCCTGGGGGCTCCATACTCCCAGACCCAGCTGATGACTACCAGTTACCAGAAACACTCAGCCACAGAAAACACTTCCTTTCCCCTCCACCCTGACTCACCATGCCAGCCATATGCATGCATGCCGATTTCCCTCTTTCATCCCCTGAGAGGTAAAGGAAGGGTCTGCCTGCCCACAGTCTGGGCTGCCCATCTTCAGAATGGGCCCAGCAAGGATGACGTATGTGCCAGTTCCTTGTCCCCAGACTGCCAGCATGGGCCTGCCTGACTCCCTCCCTGAGTGAGTGGGTGGGAGACCAGTTGCTATTTTTGTACCAGCTGTCCCTCAGATGCCATTGTTAGCCCAGTGGTTGGTGTCTGGAAAGGGGGATTTCGGTGAAGAGGCCCTGAGTATTAGTAGCCACTTATAGAAAGCCGTTTCCAGCAATTCTTCTAGGAGTGGAGCCTTGGGTCTGCCTGCAGCCCCCACCCTCCCAGGGCCAGCCCAGAGGAGGCCCAGGTCTGCCTCAGCAGACTGCGACAGTGCACACAGGAAGAGTGTCGGGGGAAAGAGTTCAGAGCCAGACAGACCTGAATTAAGCGTGGCTCTGTGACTCTGGGCGTTCAGTCTTCCTCCCTGGGCCTCAGTTCCCTGATCTGGAGCAGGAGCTAGACACTCTACCTGCTCATGTATGTGTGAAGATGCAGGGGTCCCGCCTCATAGCTGGTTGTACGATGCCCACCTCAGCCTCTCTGGCTCCACCGGTAGATTCTACTAATGCAGATGGGATTCTTTATTTGTATTTTAAGAGATGAGACCTTGCCCTGCACTCAAGTGGTTCTCCTGCCTCAACTTCCCGAGGAACTGGGAAGCAGGAATGGGACACTGTAGTTGGTCCCAATATTTTAATGATGATGGTGGTGGTGGTGGTGGTGATGTTTTTTTGAAACAGCGTTTCTCTGCATAGCCCCAAAGGGGTGCCCCCACCTCATTTTGAGACAGGATCTCATTGTGTGCAGGTCTGACCTCAAACTTAACATCTTCAGTCTTTGGATACTGGGGTCACAGGTATGTACCATCATGACTGACTCCTGAATGAAATGTTTTCAGTGTGTGTGTGTGTGTGTGTGTGTGTGTGTCTGTGTCTGTGTGTGTGTCTGTGTCTGGTGTGTGTAGGGTGTATGTAGTGTGTGTGTGGTATGCATGTGTGTGCAGATACCAGAATAGGGAGTCAGATCCCCAGAAGTCAGGTCCCCAGCTCACAGCCACCTAACATGGGCACTAGGAATCAAGCTGGGTTCCTTACAAAAGCAGGGTGTGCTCTTGAGGGCTGACCCATCTCTCCAGTCCTAGTCTGACTTTTTTTTCTTTTTTGAGACAAGGAAGGTCTTACTGTATAGCTCTGGGTGTCCTGGAACTCACTGTGTAGACCTGGCTGGCCTCAAGTTTCCGCTGGGACTGAAGAGATGTCCTACCATGTCCAGTCTGAAAATATTTTTAAAGAAATTGTGTTTGCATACAGTGGCTCATGCCTGTAAGCCTGGCAGTTGGAAGGCACAAGATCCCCTGTGAGTTCAATGACCCAGACTAATGGACCGGATAAATAATAAGAACTAGCTATATGCTGTCTCAGAGAAGCATACTTAGCCAACAAAGATATCCAAAAACTTCATATCCAAGCATGGAAAACAAACTGCCAAGTCAATGGAAGTTCATTCTTATACCAGACAAAGTCAGCTTCAAACCAAAACGAGTTAGAAGAGATGAAAAGGGAGTCCACCTTTTGTTGTTGTTTACCTGTTTATTTTTGAGACAGGGTCTAACTATTTAGCTCTGTTTGTCCCAGAACTGACTATGGAGACCAGGCTGGACCTGTACTCACAGGTCCTCCTACCTTTGCCTCCTGAGAGCTGGGATTAAAGATGTGGGTCACTGGCCGGGCGGTGGTGGCGCACGCCTTTAATCCCAGCACTCGGGAGGCAGAGGCAGGCGGATTTCTGAGTTGAGGCCAGCCTGGTCTACAGAGTGAGTTCCAGGACAGCCAGGGCTACACAGAGAAACCTTGTCTCGAAAAACCAAAAAAAAAAAAAAAAAAAAAAAAAAGTAACAATTGTAAATTTTTATGCCCCAAATATTGGAGCCTCCAACTGGATAAAACAAACCCTCCAAGATACAAAGACCAACCAGGTCCTGCTACAATAACACCAGGAGGCTCCAATCCTTCACTCTCCTACTTAGTAGGTCTTCCAAACTAACGCTAGCAGAGAAACTCCGGAACCAAGAACAGTATGGATGAACTGGGCTTAGCAGATACAGACAGAACGTTTCACCCAATAGGTAGGGAGCACACATGTCTTTCTCAACAGCGTTTCTCAGAAATGTCTCCAAGACTGGTCTTAAGGCACAAGTCAAGACTCAACAAATATGAGAGAGAGAGAGATAGAAAGGGGGGAGGGAGGGGGAGAGGGAGGGAGGGAGAGAGAAGGAGAGAGGGAGGGAGGGAGGGAGGGAGGGAGGGAGGGAGGGAGGGAGGGAGGGAGACACACACAGAGAAACAGAGAGACAGATAGACACACACAGAGAGATAGACAGACAGAGACAGAGACAGACACACACATAGACGGAGAGAGACAGTGTCCTATTTAACTGTGATGCACTCAACGAGAAGCCAACGGAAGAGAAACTGCTGAAACAATTTACTTGGGAGATAAGTGTAAGAAGGGATTTCGCTCCTTCCTGTAAATGTGTTAGGTTTGTTCTACTTTGCAAGCTTATTGGTATTTCTTTTCCTGCTTCCATACAAGGTGTAGGCCTTGCTGAGATGCCAGGTTGGGCATTGTGGTTTCTCTCCCAGGCCAGTGTGGTTAGTCAGGCTTCTTCCCTGTAAAGTATTCCACTGAGGACTCCCCGCAGAGCTGGTTACTTATGACTTACTTTCATTTGTGTCTGTCTCAAAATACCTTTATTTCTCCATCAGTTTTAGTAGATAATTTGGCGGGTATAGTGTTCTTGATTCACAGTTGTTTACTACTTTCAGGACTTAAAAAATGTCATTCCATTTTCTTCTGGCTTTATGGTTCTGTTTTTTTCCTCCTAGCTATCTGTCTATCTGTCCATCTATCCAATGAATTTGTACTCTCAGGGTGACTCAGTGCCGGAGCTGGGGAGATGATGAGGTTCCTTGTCCTGCCGCCTGACCCAGCTACACCAGTGCCCTACCCTGCTCACCACCTGCAAGGCCAGCTCCAGTCCCAGGACCCCTTGGTCTCTTCAGCCTGCTTCTGATAGCAAAGTGAGGGTGCTCATGTGTCCAGATGGGAGAAACCCAGCCCAGAAGCCTCCCCCAGAGCCAGCTCTGCCATTCTTCAGGTGAGGAAGAACTCACATCAGCCTAGCTGGCTCTGTGGTGTAAGAGAAGGATTCCAGGTACATTCTTTCAGCGCTGCAGGTTTCCCAGATATGGAGCAGAGGTGCCACCAGAAATGGGTGACAGAGAGGTTCAGTGTGGTACTACTTCTGAGGGCCACCCTGCCTTCCCCAGCCCCTCATGGTCTCCCATGATAGCCTGGGGGAGACTGGTGGAGGTTCCCCTGGCTCACTTCTGCCTCAGCACTGCCTGCCCTCTCTGGCTAGGCATGAGTCAGAGCCTGGCTGGCTCCTATCTTGAGGAAGGAGCTCCCTGAGTTTGCGTGGGGGGTGGGGGGAGCAAATCAGCAGCCAACTAGCTTGGCTGCCTAGGTCTGGGACAGCAGAACAGTGCAGTCAGCCTGATGGGAATCGCTGAGGCACCAGGCCTGTTCCTGTCTTGAAGGTCAGGATGTGACCCTAGGCCCCTCCCAGAATCCGGGCTCCGGCCTGTCCTTTGGGGACCCAGTGAGATAACCCATGCCCAGCAGCCCCTGGTTTGTCTACAGACTTCCTCAACACACACACATGCACACAGACAGACAGACAGACAGACAGACATACCTCAAATGCTACTTTCCTGGGGTTCTTAGCTGCCACTGCTCATCTGCCACCCACACACAGGAAATCTGAGGGTTCTAAAGCCATGTGGGGATGGACGGGAAAGCCATCTTTCTGTGCCAGGGACTGACAAAGGAGGCCAAAGGTCAGGAGAGGCAGTGCCACCCCCACTAGGCCTGTTTGCCCATGCATGTGGCCTTTAGGTCTTTGCACGTGCTATGCTACCTTGAACTTAAAAACAATTATTCTTAATTATGTGTATGTGTCTGTATGTGGGTGCCTGTAGAGGCCGGAAGAGGTGTTGGGGGTCTCTGGAGCTGGAGTTACAGGCAGTTATGAGCTGCCTGATGTGGGGGCTGGGAACAGAACATAGGTCTTCTGAAAGGGCAACACGTGTTCTTCATCGTTCTAGTGTGACCTGGAACTTCTAATGCTCCTGTATCTGCCTCTCAGGTGCTGAGCTCATCCTTGTTTATGAGATATTAGGGATCAAACCCACAGCTTCATGATGGACAAGCACCCTAACAACTGAGCTCCATGTGCAGCCCCCAAATCCTTCTCTACAATCGGTGAATATCTCCCTGCCATCCACAGCCTCTCAGCCTTCCTAACCCCACGGCTCACTCAGTCATATTGATTCTTGGCCTGTGAGTGGCTCAGCTTTACCTTCTATCTGTACCCTTGACCACAGCAAGCACCCGGGTAGAGTCGGTGGCGAGGGACTGTGGCATGGACCTCGTTCTTGGAGACTGTCAGGAAGGAAAGTAAGTGCTTGGCAGGTCACGGGCTCCTTGGTGGTCACAGCACCAAGACTGAACAGGATCACAGATAGATAGGCCAGGAACTGCACGAGACTCAACCTCAGTTAACCTGCCTGAAAATGGATCTTCAGCCTCTGCCTCTTGTTCTCCACAGGGTTCGAACTAGTGTGAGGTTTACAGAGTAATCTAAATGGAAGTTGTTTGGAAACTGGGTCACGTCCAAGTATTTACAGATGAGAAATGGAGTCCAGAAAAGAAGATAACGACAAAACTCACAGCTGCCAAGCTTTCACTGTGGGCAGGTTCTGTGTTCTGTGTTCTCTCATGGAGTCTCACAGTAACCTGAGAGGTAGGAACGATTATCACTGTCTCCGTGTTTCCCGTGGGAAGACCAAGGTTCGGACGGCTTTGCCAACAAAGCAATGTGGCCATGAGATTAACTGAAGGGAACTGACTGGCTCCAGAATCTGCTTTTTTTTTTTTTTTTGAGTAAACTCTCACTGTGTTGCCCAGGATAACCTAAAACTTGTAGTTTTACAAGCTATCCTCCTGCCTCAGCTTCCTGAGTAATTGGGATTCCAGTCTCATGCTGCAATGCCTGACTAAAAGCTGTGCTCCTAATACATTTGAATGCATTCGTTATACAGACATGTATTCATTTGTGGAATATTTTATTTGGAGTAGGCCAGGCCCTGGACCAGATTCCATAGTTTCATAATTCTTTTTGTTTGTTTTTTGTTTTTGTTTTTTCGAGACAGGGTTTCTCTGTGTAGCCCTGGCTGTCCTGGAACTCACTCTGTAGACCAGGCTGGCCTTGAACTCAGAAATCTACCTGCCTCTGCCTCCCGAGTGCTGGGATTAAAGGTGTGCACCACTACCTCCCAGCAGTTTCATAATTCTTGGCAAGGCTCTGAACCCAAGAAAAATATAACGGGTGCAGTCCGTGAGCTATGCAAGGTGCAGGCCAATGACAGGTCGAGGACTGAACCCTGGGTCTCCGGGACCCCAGCTCTCTCCACCACCCCTTCAAAATGCACATCCTTCAGAGTTCTAGGGCTGGAAGCCTGGTCTTTTGGGTTAGAAGTCACAAGGTTAGCTGGGAGGTGAGGTGGCGGCAGCTCCAGCAGCCTTTAATCCCTGTGCTTGGGAAGCAGAGGCAGGCAGATCTCTGAGTTCCAGGATAGCCAGGGCTACACAGAGAAACCCTGTCTCAAAACCATCAATCAATCAATAAATAAATAAAGGCTGGAGAGATGGCTTGGCGGTTCACAGTACTGACTGTTCTTCCAGAGGACCCTGGTTCAATTCCCAGCACCCACATGGCAGCTCACAACTGTCTGTAACTCCAAGATCTGACAACCTCACACAGACATCCATGCAGGCAAAAACATACCAATGTGCGTAAAATAAAAATAAAACTCAAAAAATTTTTAAAAAGTCACATGATCTATACAGTTCTCTGGAAGGGGCAGAGGGCTACAGGGACATTCTGTTGTCACAAATGCTGGAATCCCTGTACTATGCCATGAGTTACTGTGGCACCCCACCCAACACAGCCCTAAAAATCCTTCAGTGGTCGCCATTGCTCATAGATAAAATCCAAGTTCCCAGTAAGTGACACGTCTTCTCTGTCATCTCCTAGGTGAACCACAAAGTCCTGTCATGTGCAGAATCTGAGTGGGCAGCTCCCTCTCTCTGCTTACACCCTCTCCCCTGCCGTGCCCACTGCCTACCACACTTGGGAGGTCCCAGCTCCTCTGTGTTGTTACGTCCTCCAGGAAGCCCTGCCTAAGCATTTAGCCGCTGAAGTTCCCTGCCTGGACCCCCTGCCAGAACACCAGCCTCCTGTGTCCTGGCTGGAGCTGTCTACACACCTGTCCCAGAGACCTGGCTATCTGGAAGGGGCCTTCCTCTGCCTGGCTTTGCTGTCAGGAGACCCCAATCACCCAGAACAGGTGCAAGGCCCTAAAGCTCAGAACAGACAACAGGAACTTATAGGAACGCTTCTTATTTTTCCATACCATTACCGATTTGAAAAACAATTGCCATGCTTATGAAAGCCAAATAAATTGTATTTGGTACTATCTGTACCTTGGGGATTATCAAAGCCCACAGTCCTTTTGGCAGGCAGGGCCCCCCATATTGGTGGTCTGGGCACCTTCTTATCACTACACAAAATGCAAAGCAACTCAACAGTTTTAGGGGCAGGGTGGCCACAAATTCATCCCATGCTGCTAATTCATTCTTGTGGTCTTAGTCCACATCAGCTAGGCATGGGCTGCAGCCCAGGCAGGCCAATGAACCTGAACTTGGCTTGAGGTCCCTAGGATTCTGGTGTGCGCTCTGGCTTTCAGTTCATGGTAGGTTTTTTTTTTTGTTTTTTGTTTTTGGTTTTTGTTTTTTGTTTTTCGAGACAGGGTTTCTCTGTGTAGCCCTGGCTGTCCTGGAACTCACTCTGTAGACCAGGCTGGCCTCGAACTCAGAAATCCACCTGCCTCTGCCTCCCGAGTGCTGGGATTAAAGGCGTGCGCCACCACGGCCCAGCTCTCATGTTTTGTTTCTCAAGGCCAGATTGGGTTTCCTCCTCCAAGAAATGAGAATAATAATAAACCCTAATGAGCCCCCCTCCCCTTGCCTCTATCCATGCCTAGGGATGTAGCTCAGGTGATAGAGTGTTTGCCTAGCAGGCAGGAGAGAGACCCTGACCCTGAAACCCAGGCTTATGTAAGTCAGATGTGGTGCATGCGCCTAGAATCCCAGCACTTTGGAGATGGAGATAGGAGGATCAGAGTCATCCTTAGCTATATAGCAAAATTGAGGCCAGCCTGGGCTACATGAACCCTAATTCAAAAAAACAACTCATCAACCAAACAAAGCTGGTTCCCAGGTGACAGTAGGCCTGACGCCTAGCACGCAGTAAGCATTTTACAAATGGGCTATTACTGCTCATGAGAGACACATCTAGACAAGCTGGATGCAGGCTGTTGGAGGTCAGACTTGAAGCTGGCTTGCTGGTTTGGATCTCAGAGGATGCCTGGTGGAGTCACAGATCTTTGAGGTGAGGGAGACTGGAACTCAACCTGTTCTCCAAAGCCCAGTTTAGAGTGGAGTCCTGTCCTCTGAAAAGCTATGAGCGCCCTGTCACTAGCTGAGTCTAGACTCAAGCTCCCCTAGTTCAACGGAGACATTTACCTAGCTCTTTTCTATCTGGGTCCTGTCTATCTATCTATCTATCTATCTATCTATCTATCTATCTATCTATCTATTGGCCTGGTGTAGTGGCTCATGCCTTTAATCCAGCACTCTGGAGGCGGGGGCAGGCAGATCTCTGTGAGCTCAAGGACAGCCTGGTCTACAGAGTGAGCTTCAGGATAGCCAGGGCTACACAGAGAAATCTTGTCTTGAAAAAAAAAAAAGTGTGTGTGTGTGTGCCCAAGCACCATGCATACACTCACATGTATCAGAAGTCAGAGAACAACTTGAGGAAATTGTTCTTTATGTCTCTTGTGTAGGTTCAGAGACTTGAACTCAGGTCATCATGCATAGTAACAAATACCCTCACCCGGTGAGCCACAACCTCCCTCACCCATGGGCCACTTTGCCAGCCCTCCAGTTGGCTCTGGGATGCTTTCCAGAAGATCATCCCTTCTGCCAAAAGGCCACCTCTTATGGGCCCTCCCAGGACCTGTCCCATCAGTTTCATGGCTGAGGCCCCAGTAAAGCCCCAAGAAGGCACCCTTCACCCCATGTCCCCCGATTCCTATGGATCCTGCCAAACCTCCCTGACGGACTCACATTGGGAAAATCCAGGAAGAGAACGTGGACTTCATGCACAGCATTGGCAATCTGAGCTACACAGCCCTCAGAGACCTGGCTGGTGGTATATGTCACCTCACCCCTTGTGGGCTCCACAGGCTGTAGTTCGCAACCGACTTTTTCTGCAAGACCTGCCGGGAAAGCACAGTGAGAAAGCAGGTTAGGTAAGAAGATCAGGCAGGAATGTTTGTCTAGTGTGAGCAAGGCAATCCCCAGCACTAGGAGGAAAAGCACTAATTATATTCTTCTTCTCTGTAAGAATTATTGTTGCTGTTCTTTGGAGACAGAGTTTGTGGTAGCCCAGGCTGGCTTCAAGTTTGTCATGTAGCCAGTGATGGTCTTCACCTTCTGATCTTCCAGCCTCTGCTTCCCAAGTGCTGGCATTCACAGGTGTGCGTCACCGTGCCTGGATTCAACCATTCACTTTCCGAACATTTCCTAGGTACTAGGTGTGAGCTCAGAGCTCAAGGTGTCATGACATCTTCATAGCTACCCTACAGGGTAGATATCATTTCATCCTGTCCACAGATGAGGAAACTGAGGCTCACCAGGAGAAAGTCTCTCCTAGGGTCATAATGTTACTAGGTACAATGTTGGAAGAGAAGAGTCAGGGTACTAATAAGTCTGAATTTCAGATAAATGTGAATCACTTTTCAAGGTATAATTTTAGACATATAATTATATACTTATACTACAAAAACAGTTTACCTGAAATTAAATTTTAACTCTTTTTTCCAGAGGTATTGTTTGTTTTTTGTTCTTTTGTTTTTGGGACAAAGTCTTACTGACTGTGTCGTCTCTGTTGGCCTAGAATTCATTCTGTAGACCAGGCTGGCCTAGAACTCATTCTGTAGACCAGGGTAGCCTTGACCAGGCTGGCCTTGAACTCACAGAGATGGCCTGTCTCTGCCTCCCTAGTGCTGGGATTAAAGGCAAGTGCCACCGTGCCCAGCTATCTACTAGTGGCAGGGTGACCCAAGGGGCAGGGCCCATGGTAGACCCCAAGTCTTAAGGCCAGTTCACTCCAAAGGAAGATGTGTGTTGTATGGGGTGGGGGTTGAGTTAGGAAAACAGTTTTCCCTCTTCAGACCTCAAGGTGTCCATCCCTAAGAGGCTGTTTCTGAGGAGGGAATTTCCTGCCTCAGGGGGAGCAGCCCAGGTTGAAGGCGGTGATGTGGAGCAGGCCTCACAGCCTGCCGCAGGGCGGCCCGGAAACACGGCTCCCAAGGGAGAGGAATGGAATTTCACCCTGACCCAGCAGAGGAGGAAGAGGAAATGAGGCCCCTACACCTCGTCCTAAGGAATGTGCTGAGGGAAGGGGGCTGTGGAGGAGGGACAGAGAAGGGGAGGCTGTTTGGAAGTTTATGTCTCCATCTTGTCGTGTTCACTTCCTGTTTTCTTGGAGATCAAAGATGGGCGAGGAGAGCCAGGCTTCACGTCCAGCTGACGCCAGTGCTGAGGATGGGGGGCAGGCTGGCTCTTCCTGAACCCCAGGCGCCTGTGGCCTGTCCAGCCTTCTCCCCCACCTTTGTAGCTAGCTTGTTGGGCCCAAAGCCACTGAGGTCAGAGAAGGAGGTAAGATGGCTGCCTCACACCCTGCCAACACCCTCCCTCAGATATCTCCATCTTGGGAGGAGAATGGGGCAGGTATCTGCTGGTGCTGTAAGAACCTAAACCTTAGCAGCCATTTCTCCAGTCCCATTAACAACGTGCAAGAGACATCTGTGTGTTTGGGCAATACAGTATTTTGGTTCAAAACAAGTTCCTGGGAGCCAGGCCCAACATCCAATTCTGACTAGCTGTGCGGTTTGGGGGAATGATTTCAACACTTTGGGCTTTAGTTTTCTGGTCTGTACAATGGCAATAGGAAGAGAAAGCACGTGGCCCTGCAGGTTGTTGGGAACCCT
Organism: Uromys caudimaculatus; assembly: GCA_028551405.1. Classification (NCBI taxonomy): domain Eukaryota; kingdom Metazoa; phylum Chordata; class Mammalia; order Rodentia; family Muridae; genus Uromys; species Uromys caudimaculatus. The sequence goes on from CM052701.1 coordinate 131,947,357, forward strand.
TTGTGAGTCAGGGCATGTGGTGGTTTTCTGTAGTTTTCTTGCCTGCATTAAGAGCTGAGATGAAGCTGGGGACAGGGCAGATCCCCTTGCCCCAAAAGACTGAAGGGTTGGTACCATCTTCTGTTGTCGGTTTCCCTTCCCATCCATCCCCACTCCTACCTAGAAGGGGAGGCTGCAGCTAAAGTCATACATACATATGGCTGCCCTCTGGGTCTCTGACTGCTCTCCCCACATGACCCATGATCTGGCCTACAGATCTTCAGACTTTCCCTGCCCCTGTCCCCAGACTTCCAGGAACCCCAGTTCCTCTGGCTGCCGGGCTGCCTGGGGCCGCCTCCTCCATGTCCTCAGCCAGCGCCAGCAGGAGAGGCCGAGGCCTGGCCATTATGTAATGATCAGATAACAGGCCAGGCTGGGAGATCAGATAAGAGGCCCATTTATTTTGGGGCCTTTTCGAATACTGGTTGCCCCCACCCCACAGACGAGAATGGGGAGACAGGAGGGAGTGTGACGCCTGAGCCTGTCTCCAGAAGCCCAAGGCGGGCCCAGGCCAGCTGAAAACAATCCCCTGGCACCAAGGGAATTGTCGGGGCCTCCCGGGAACTGTTGGAGGAGGCGCCGCTGGGAGCCTAGAAGTCACCCTTGGAGAACTGGGTGACCCTGATCTCCTGAGGAAGAGTCTGGACCACCCTTCCACCCCTTCCTTCACCTACAAGCACAGGTCTTACACAGCCAGCCCCCATTCCACCCCAAATAGCTCCTGGAGGTCATCAAACCAAGTTGCCCTGGGACCCGATGGCCTGGTCCTAAAGGCCTCACTGTCCTTATTGGTAGGCAGGATAACCACACAGAAGGTCCCATCATGCTCCCTGCCTGGAGGCTTTGTACAAGTAAATTCCTTGGATGGTTACAGCAGCCCTTGGAGGGGAGTGGGTGGTTCTCATGCCCATTTCACAGGTAGTTAGGGAAGGCTAAAGAGTTTCCCTAGCAGACCCAGATACTCAGCAACAGGCTCCGGCCATGAACTCTGAGGGCCTACCAGCCCCCAGCATGTGCTCTGCGCGTCTGTAAGTCAGTTCTGACGCTCAGCTGCTTGGTTCCAGTGGGTGCTATGAGCGTCTGTGACGCCGAGGGGGATGCTTTCTGACGAAAGTCTTCTTCAGTCACCTCACCACACACTCTGGTACCCTCTACTCTTTCCAGAGTCCAACCACAACCTCATAGATCTCCAAGCCAGGCCACCAGTGAGACACAGCTCCTCTCTTGTATGTCTTTCCCAGAGTTTCCCAACACCCAGAGAGTCAAATTCACAAGTGAGGCCAAAGGATGGAGAGGTTGACAAATTCCACAAATTCCCATCCTAGTTGTGCCGCCCTCTGGGCTCCTTTTCTCGCCTCTGTCACCCTCAGAGAGTTGGTCACATGCACAGTGCTAAGTCATCTGCTGAGGAATGGAGATGGCTCAGGAACCACCGTGGTAACCATGTTCTTCCAGGCAGAGGTGAGCATTTTCTCCAACGTACCTTGCCTACCTTTGCCCTTTCTCAAGCCAACGGCCATCCTGTAAGATGCATTTATTTTAGTTTTATGTGCATAACTGTGTACCTGAATGTGTGTATTGCGCCATGTACAGGCAGTGCCCCTCAGAGGGCAGAAAAGGGCATCGGAACCCCTGGAACTGGAGCTATGGACAGTTGTAAGCTGCCATGTGGGTGCTGGAGCCAAATCTGGGTCCCCAGCAAGAACGGCAAGTGTTGGCTACGGCAGAGTCGTATGTCTAGACCCCAGTGACCACGCCTTATTGACTGCCTGGCCAACTTGTATCAGCTATCAAAACTACTGTTGGCCTTTTCTTCTTCTTCTTCTTCTTCTTCTTCTTCTTCTTCTTCTTCTTCTTCTTCTTCTTCTTCTTCTTCTTTTCTTTTTTCGAGACAGGGTTTCTCTGAGTATCCCTGGCTGTCCTGGAACTCACTCTGTAGACCAGGCTGGCCTCGAACTCAGAAATCCGCCTGCCTCTGCCTCCCAAGTGCTGGGATTAAAGGCATGCGCCACCACTGCCCGGTTTGGCCTCTTCTTGAAACAGGTGCCTCCTAGCCTTGTGCTGGTGGTGGCAGTGACAGAAGCAGCACTCAGCTTTAATCCCAGCACTCGGGAAGCAGAGGCAGGTGGATCTCTGTGAGTTCGAGGCCAGCCTGGTCTACAGAGTGGGTTCTAGGACAGCCAGGGTTGCACAGAGAAAACCTGTCTCAAAAAAGAAAAAGAAAAAGAAAAAAAAAACAAAAAACAAAACCAAACCCAAAACAACAACAAAAAAAAAAAAAGGAGAGAGAAAGAGACAGAGAGACAGAGACAGAGAGGGACAGAGAGGAGAGAGAGAGAGAGAGAGAGAGAGAGAGAGAGAGAGAGAGAGAAGAGATACTTCCTTAGGTGAGTGGGGACCTGAAGTCCCAGAGTCACATGGGCTCAGGGGGCACATCACTGTCTTTATCTATTTTAATGGTTTAGGAGGTTTCATTTTTCATTTGTGTGTGGGTAAGTGTGTGCAACTTACACCCAGGTTCCAAAGCACCGTCCCCTTATTGATCGAGATAAGGTCTCTCACTAGACTGGAGCTCACTGGGTAGACTGGGCTGACTAGCCAGGGAGCCCCAGGGATCCTCCCAGCTCCCCTCATTAGCAAGTGGATTGCTCTACCCAGCACCACGCCTGTTGTTGCTTTTATTATATTTATTATTATTATTATTATTATTATTATTATTATTATTATTATTATTATGTGAGTTCTGAGCACTGAACACAGGTCCTCAGTGTTTGCATAACCATGCTTTACTAGCTGAACAATCTCCCCAGTGTTGTTTCTTAAATTTTATGACAGGGTCTTAGCCAGAGAGTGGTGGTCACACCTTTAATCCCAGCACTCGGGAGGCAGAGGCAGGTGGATTTCTGAGTTCAAGGTCAGCCTGGTCTCCAGAGTAGGTTCCAGGACAGCCAGGATCACAGAGGGAAACCCCTGTCTCAAACAAACAAACAAAAACAAACGACAGGGTCTCACTCTGCAGCTTGGGCTGACCATACGGACCTCACAGGCAGTCTCACAGAGATCCCACCTGCCACCGCCTCATCCCGAGGGATGGCGTTAGAGGTGTGTGCCACTACGCCTGGCCTGCTTTCATGTTCTTGTTGGTTCACATGCATTTATTTTTCTCTGTATGAGTCTTTTATATGTGTGTTTAGTTTTATGCATGTATGTGTGTATGTGTGTGTGTGTATGTGTGTGTGTATGTGTGTGTATGTGTATGTGTGTGTGTATGTGTGTATCTATTTTTGTATGTATATATGTATGTATGTGTATATGTGTGTATGTATGTATATGTATGTGCACCATAACCATGCCCAGGGCTCTCAGAGGTCAGAAGAGGGAGTCAGATCCCCTGGAACTGGAGTTACAGATGATTAGGAGGCACCATGTGGATTCTGGGAACAGAACCCAGGTCCTCTGCAAGAACAAGTGTTCTTAACCACTGAGCAGTCTCCCAGCCTCTGGTTTTCTCTTTTTAAGATTCATTTAATTATTATTTGTGTGTGTATGTGTGTGCGCGCATGCATGTACAGGTGCCTGCACTGAATTCCCTAGTGCTGGAGTTAAAGGCAATTTTGACCTATGCAATATGGATTCTGGGAACCCAACCCATGTCCCCTCAATGCTCCTAACCCCGGAGCCAGCTCTCTAGTGCTCCCTCAGCCAGGATTTCCTACAGCCCAGGCTGCCCTGAAATTGACTCTGGATCTGGAACATATCTAGAATTCTTGACTCTCTTGCCTCCATCTCTCAAGTGCACCCACACTTGGCTACAGCTGTTTTGCTTCTTCTAAGTGTCTGCACTCCCAGAGGATAACACACGGACAGACAGGTTTGCCGTGTCACTGTCATTTGTCTGGGCTGGATGGGCCAGAACACAATTTGTGCAGTAAATTTTAGGGCCATTTCGGGTCTGGGACCGGGGGCCAAGTCTCTGAAATAAGGGGCTCAAACCACAGGAAATGCTTGTCCCGCCCCTTAGGTAGCTCATGGAAATAGCTATCCACTCTGATTTGTGTTACTTAGCAATTTCTCTTATCTCCTAGACTCCAGTGTCCTCATCTGCAACAGAGGGGTAACAACCTAAACTAGTGCCAGTGCTGGTATACAACAAGCACCCCATAAATGTCAGCTGGCATACCCATCGCCCCACTTATGCACCGGTGTTAAATCCAATGTACTCTGGAATGAGCACCCCCCCCCTCAACTTGCAGGACTCCTGCCCCAAAGCCTGGTCTGGAGGCAGAGTAGAGCCCAGAGCTTTCTAAGCCTCCCATGCCTAGCCACCAAAGGACCCAGAGAGGAGGCTGGGTTAGAGCAGACAGCCTGGGTGGAAATCAGGGCCTGTCACTGCCAGATCAGCCTGAAGACCCCAGAGCACATGGAGCAGGCCTGTCCTCCCAGGTCCCAGCACTGGGACATGTGCCACAGAGAAAGTCCTCTGTCTCTCTGACTGAGGTGAGAGAGAATTTTTTTTCTTTTACTGTTTAAGGTTTATTTTATTGTTCGTATACGTGTGCGTGCCTACATGAGCTTTTATGTACTACATGGATGTGTGCATGTGGCTGTGGTGGCCAGGAGACATGGGATTCCCTGGAACTGGAGTTACAGGTGGTTGTAATGTGAATAAATTGAATCCGGGTGTGGAGGGAGAATGTCCCCATAATGGTCATGTCCCCATGGTGGTCATAGGGAGTGGCCATGTCCCCATAGGTCCCAGGGAGCCACTGTCCTGACTAATGCAGTTCTTGGCTCACCCCCCTTTCCTTCTGGAATGTGGCCTCGAAACCATAGATTCAATCTCTGCCCTTTGCCACCACCAGCTCCTTCTGCACTGAGTCCAAGATTCCCACGCAAGTGATCAGCGGTAAGGAGGCTTTGATTCGGTCATGCTCGCCCCATGCAGGCAAATGACCAACTACAGTTCAGAAACACCACAGTGCCTAATCCCAGTCACCAGACTCACATCACAAGTGCCAGAAGCTTCCAAATGACATAAGTCAAAATACGGGGATTGGTGCGTGCGCCAAACTGGAACAAAAGGGAGACCACTTAAATATTCAACAACAAGGGACCTGCTGTTTAAATGGTGGCACGCACATGGGACAGAATATTCCAGAACTGAAAACAGACAGTGATAGAGTCCACATAATGCCATGAAACTAACAGGACACTTTAGAAGACTCTCACGTGCTCATCTGCAGGACCAGAATACCTTGCTAAGCCAAAGAGGCAGCTTATAAACGCTGGGAGTGTTGGTCTGCAGTATTGAAGATTGAACATGGAATATTCCAGAAAAATACTCTGCCACTGATATTCCAGCCTTAAACAGAAGGCACATGTGTGCGTGTGTGTGCGTGTGTGTGTGTGTGTGTGTGTGTGTGTGCGCACATGCGTGTGTGTGTCCACCATAGCATGCAAAGGTCAGAGAACAACATAAGACTTTCTCTTCCTATGATATAGATTCTGGGGGATCAAACTCAAGCAGTTAGCCTTGGCAGCAGGCCTTTCCTCACTAAGCTGTTTTGTTGGCCCAAAGATTTTAAAAATCCTTTACCCCCTCTCTTTTTATCTCCCCCACTCCATTCCCTTTCTCCCCCACCCCCCTCTTTTGCTCTTGAGACAGGTCTTCATCTAGTTCATTCCGGCCTTGGGCTCGACTTGAGCTCAACTTTCTGATCCTGCCTCTGCCTCCTGAGTGCCGGTATTACAGGTGTGTCTGCCGGGCCTCCCTCCATTCCCCCTTCTCTACAGAGCCTCAAGCCTCAGGCATGGCTTTGCCACATGGCTATGTCCCGGAGCCCCTCATTCGTCTGTTCTCTTTGGGGGACAAGCACATGGCTAAGTTGTTCTTTAAGAATCATCACATGTGGGCTGGAGAGATGGCTCAGTGGTTAAGAGCACTTGTTGCTCTTCCAGAGGACCCAGGGTCCTTCAATTCCTGGCGCCAACTTGGAGGCTCACAACTGTCTGTACTTCCCTGGACACACAGACATACATGCAGGCAAAACAAACATACAGGTAAACTAAGAAAACAAATCCACGCCTTCAATTTCTCTAGAGTCTACAGCAAATCGCACACTGGAGAACAGTCACACTGAGTGCCCGCACACTGGAGAACAGTCACACTGAGTGCCCGTCCTTCCAGAATTTTCTCTGTGCAGACTGCATCACTGCTGTTCCTTTAGTAGGAACGGATTGCTGTGTAGGGTTCTTACGGCATGGTGTGTCCTGTACATCTGTGTGTCATGATGAAGGAACCCACTGGTTTTATGGTAGCTGCTGGACATGACTTCTTCAGTGAGACCTCTGCTGATAGACGTTCGGGTCGAATCTGGTTGCTGGGTTTATTACAGGTGCCCGTGGGCCACTCATCTTTGCAGCAGAGCAGACATGTGACTCTCTAGGGCTGACTTTTTTTTAAAGATAGAATCTTACTATGTAGTCCAGGCTGGCCTTGAACTCACCACATAATCTAAGCTGGCCCAGGGCCTGTGTGGGGAGTACAGCCTCAGCCTCCCAAGTGCTGAGATTATAGCTGTGTACCATCACACCCAGCTCAGGGCTGGCTTCTGAAGTTGAGTTGCAAGGATAGGGCATTACACACAAGTTACAGATTTAGAAAATTCTGCTGTGTTGTGCACCGGGAGACTGGGCCTGGTTTTTGTGCCCTCCATCCCAACCCCATCCACTGAGGAGCTAAGTTCTGTGCCCTGGCCAGCCAGGGCTACATAGTGAGACCTGGTCTCAAGAAAGAAAATAAATTACGTATGTATATATGTATGTTGCACACACGCATATATACATACACACACACACATATATACATATGCATCTATAAATGTAAATATGTGTAATTTTTTTTAAATTCAGGACCTTACATATGGCAGATAAGAGCTCTACCACAGAGCTATACACCCAGCTACCAGAACTCGTATTTCCTAATTATTTTAGCCACTTTACCATCATCTACACCCTTGAGGGCACCTGAACCTCTTAGCTCTGTGGGGGAGAGAAGCAACTGCTGAGTGCCACTGAACTCTGATTTCCAAATAAGACCTGAGGGTTAGTGACCTGAAATCAGCTGAGGACATAAGCGTACCACCACAATCTATCTATCACCACGGTCTATAATCTGGACAGTTGCCTAGACACTGACACCCCACCACCCACAAGGAAGGTCTCCCCAACCCCAGGGCAAGGGGGCCTGGAATCCTGTCCCAGTCTGGGGTCAGGCTCTGTTGGAGTAGGTGGCTTTGGAAGGTTAGAGCCTTCATTTTCCCTTCTGGGAAATGGGCTGATTGTGGCAGCCATCTTGCAGGGTCACATGTGGTCAGAATAAGGGTTCTGGGGGGTCACAGGCCTTGAGTCAAATCCCTGCTAAGTCACTCAGTGCCTCTGAGACTCAATTTCCGGTTAACCGGTGATGACAGATTTCCCATCCATTGTGGACTTTGGGTGCTGGGATGGTCCCATCATTTCCCCGCACTCTTTCCTCCAGGCTGTCCATCCCAACCCTTGAACACGCCCCTGAGTCTGCAGGTGGGCAGGTAGGTATCCTTAGGGAGAGTGGCTGGGGAGCAGGCCCCGCTGAGACCCATCCTGAGTAGAACTGGGGTGCAGGCTCCTCACCCACTCTCCTCAGATCACTTTCAATAGTCATCCTGGCTGAGATGATCCACAGAGTCCCTAATGGAGACTGTGCCCTTCTCAGAAAGGCAAACAGAGGCAGGCCAGAGAGTGTGGCCTTTGTGGGTTCCGTGGGGTTCCAGGAGTGGGTAAAGCCCGGGGAAGATGGGAGAACTTGAAGGTAGTAAAACAGAACAAATGATCTCACCAGCAATCTTTGCTATAAGCACCCTCTGCCTCAGAGGCCTCAAGGCCAGCCCCCAAGACCACTCAAGAAAACAAGGAGGTCAAAGTTGGACCCAGAGCCTAAATTTACTGTCCTGCACCCTCCTTCCTAAACTTCCTCAAATGGGAAAGTCAAGGCTCAGAGAAGGGAAGGAATAAACCCAGTGATGCACAGCATTCTAGCTCCTGGCCTTCTTGAGAGCTGAGCATGGCAAGAAGGGTAACAAGAAGGTGCCGGGGCAAACGTAAATAGCTTGTCCCACTTCTCCCCAGACTTTTTAATGCTTAAGTTTGGCATCCTGTGAAATCTTTAACTCCTACTGAACTGAAATAGTCGGTGATCCCATTTCTACTTCCTAATACATTGGGGGTGGCTCCATCAGCTATGAGCTCAGGACGCGGGAATAAGACCTAGAATACCCAGGGTCTAGCCTGGGCTTGTCCCCATCCAGGGGCGCTGGACACTTACTTGTGGGTGCGAAGCTATAGATGACCAACAGCAGGGTAATGGCCAGAGAGAGCATGCCACGGTCCATGCTGTCCACCGGGGAGTCTGTGTGCTGGGCCTTATCCGGTATCCAGAGGCAAGGCTGCTGGTGGGCGCCGGGGCCTGCGTGGGTTCGCACGGGGATCCGAAGGGAGTAGGCGGCCGGAGCGACCACGTCCCTGCTCCAGCCTTCTGAGGTGGCGGCGGAGAAGTCAGGAGAAGTGGGCTCAAGACTCACAGCAGGGCAGGGGTCTCTAGCTGACTGGATGGTGGGAAAGAGACAATGGGCTCTTTTGGACAGCAGCTGTTGGCGGCGGTCCTGGCCTGGGGACTAGACGGGACACAGATGAAGGCAGGGGTCTGACTGTCAGGGCAGGGAGCTCAGCTCATCTAGCCCGGCCCAGAGAGGCAGGAAATGCGCTTCCTTAGAGAAGGGGCCGGGCCAGGCTGCCTGCCAGGCGAGTAGAGGAAGTGCCACAGGCTTTGTCGCTGGGTGGGTGGCCCTGGGATGGGGAAGGCAGGGTGATGGGAGGACCCAGGAGGCAGACCTCCCCATGCACCCCACCCTCCATTTGCCCTTGCCAATGCTGGCTGGTCAGGGCACATCTGGCAGCCTTATAGGGGGACAAGGTCTGGCTGAAGCCCCAATAGCTCGGGTTCCATTCTATAGATGAGAAAACAAACTGAGACAGCCTTCTGGGAAGATGGTACCTGGGATTCTAGCTGGTCCCCGCCAGCATCAACGCAGACTTTCAGAAGCATCACTCTTGGTTGCACTCTTTGTATTACAGACGAGGAAACTGAGGCCCAACATGAAGAAGACACATACCCAGGTTAGCATAGTAGAGCAGCAGAGACTGTCCCCATGGAGACGGTCAGGGCCCACAATAGCCCCAAAAGCAAGGAAAACACAACTGACTTAGGTGGCACCCACATATAATTCCTGCCCCCTGCAGGCCAGGGCAGAAGGGCTATGACTTGGGGGTCAGCCTGGGCTATACATAATGACACCCTGTCTCCAAACAGGGACAGGCACAGACTTTCATGGCATTTCTGAAGTCTGATAGGCCTGGGTTTGTACCTGCCTTACTTATTGCCAGGTGAGTCCTTAATCTCATTACATGTTTGTAACTCAGGGCCCAGCTGGGCCCTCTTCCCCAGCCAAGCTCTTGGGAGATTTCTGAGGACCAGACGCTAGCCTGCTACAACACTGAGCCCTGGGCCAGGCCTGCAGGAGCTGCTTACCAATCCAGCTCCCTTCCTCAGCTAAGGCAAAATCCCAGAAAGGCCCCTGCTCGTGTTGCAAACAGTGAACTACTGTGTAGCCACTGTGAGGCTGGGTAGCATTTAGGATAGAGCTCAGGAAAGCTAGAAGAAACCTGCCTGGAGAGGTGTCGGGGGAGGGGGAGGAGGAGAGTCCTGATGCAGCAAGCAAGGATCAAGCTTAGATTAAAGCACTGAAGTAGTATTTGAATCATCCTGGAGCAATAGTAAGGTGTGGGGAGGTTAAGATGCCCATCTGTGCCCACCCACGCCCAACATAAGGACTTTATCCCTGGGGCCAGTGGGAGTCACTTCTCTTGAGGAGGGAGAAGGCTGAGAAGCGGAGCCTCTGAAAGGAGACACTGACCCGGGGTTTCAGGCCTGGCTTCTAGGTGCCCTCCAGTCTTTGCATCTCAGTGACCAGGACAAGCCAACAGTTTGTCTCTGCAGGGGCTGATGTAAGGCAGGGAGGGTGGGTGTCATTCCTAAAGGCAGCCTGGAGGAAGGTCAGCTTCCTCTCACCCAGGCGAGCATGGGAGACTTCACCTCGCCAGGCCTCCTGGGGATGGCAGACTCTGCCCTTTCCTTCAGCCGTGGAGATGGCAGATGGACGCAGGGACTCCAGAGGGCAGGATGGGGTGGTGGTAACATGGCTGTGAGCTTTTCTCTACGTGCCCTAACAGAATCTGTTTTGGGAGCAGTCAGCCCTGGGACTAAGCTCCACACCAGGGCCCACCCTGGGCGTTCACCTTATCAGTATCAAAGTTGTCACCATTGACAAGAAGCTGGCTCCTTTAGGCTTTGTTTTACACAGATGGGGGCCAGCTTGATATGGAGCACCCAGAGTGGACACCTCAGGTCCTGACCTCAACCCGGGCTCCATGCCAGCCACTCCATCTGAGCTGAGTGGACAGAAGAGGCAGCTGGTACAAAGATGTCAGGGTGAGATGACAGGCAAGGGACCCTCTGGGACCCCAGAACAAAGTCCTTGTGTTCCGGGGCCTTCCAAGATGGACTGGACTGCCTCTCCAGATGTCTTTTTTTTTTTTTTTTTTTTTTTTTTGGTTTTTCGAGACAGGGTTTCTCTGTGTAACCCTGGCTGTCCTGGAACTCACTCTGTAGACCAGGCTGGCCTCGAGCTCAGAAATCCGCCTGCCTCTGCCTCCCGAGTGCTGGGATTAAAGGCGTGCGCCACCGCTCTCTCCAGGTGTCTTAACCTTTCCACACTCTGTTGTCCCAGGGTGACCCAAGGACGTCCTAAGTCCACGCCTTAGCCTAAGTTCGGTCATATCCCAGCCTTTTTCATTTGTTTCTTAGGTTTTTGAAACAGGGTCTCACTGTGTAGCCTTGGCTGGCTTAGAACTAGTTACATAGACCAGGCTTGGCCTCAAACTCATAGAGCTCTCCCTGCCTCTGCCTCCCAAGTGCTGGAATTGAAGGCGTGCACCACCATGCCTGGTTCCCAAGGATTCTTTTGAAAGCTCTTTCCAAACCATCTCTGTGTAGTGTGAGCCGTTCCCATTCAGATCATAAACAAGACCTAATGCGTTCTCCAGACAGCGGGAGCGGCTCCAGACTGATGCGAGCAGGGGTCTGTGGAATGGCAGCCAATGGAACTCCCTACAATCCCAGCTTCTCACAGGCAGAAGCAGGAGGATAACCACAAGGCTAAGGGCAGCCTGATCTACACAACAAGGTCTAGGCTTGCTTGGGGCTTTAGAGCAAGACCCTGTCTGAAAACACCGGAAAGGAAAAGAGGGGCCAGCAAGACGGCCCAGGGAGTAAAAGTGCTTGTGTTTGACCCCTGGGGCTACGTGGAGAAAGAAGAGATCTGATCCCCAAAACTGTCCTCTGACCACCACATGGGTGCCATGGCACACGTGCACCTTCATACATACACATACAAAAACACAGTAAGTAAAGAAAATGTAACTTAAAAAATTTTAAAAGATAAGAAATGGGGTGGGGGGGCCTTACCAGTAGGCTTTAGGGAGTCCTGAGCAGGGACTCCCTAAGGGAATGAAGGGTCTGGGAGAACCAGTCTGGAAGTTTTGAGCAGAGAGGATATCCCTGCCAATTGGCAGTCTGGGTGGTGCCTCAATACCCAGTGTACATCACTAAATGTCCCAGGAGGGTAAGAACTTTGATGGCCTCTGCTGCTTTGTCCTTTCAGAGCCAAAGGACTGTGCTTTCTGAGATATTTTTCTTTTTCTAAAAGGGTTGAGAAGGCTTTCAATGTGCAATCCCCTTGCCACAGACCCTAAGTGCTGGGATTTCAGATGTGCACAGCTATGCCCAGCAAGATAAATATATTGAAAGTATGAGGTGCCCTGGAAGCCAAGGTGGAACTGAGATTTGTGGGAATGGGGAAACTGAGGCACAGAGAAGACTGTCTTGTTTCTTATCTGTAGTAAATAAAAACCAGTTCTGTGCTGGTTCCTCTGTCCCTAGAAGCTCAGTGATCCTAGCACCTTGCAACAAGGGACAGATCTGGGCAAGCTGTGGTTTGCTTCCAGCATGCTCTTTTCAGCCAGGGATACATATACTTTCCCACCCCCCTGCTCCTGAGGGACAGACAAGGTCAAGGGAGAAGGATACAACCTTTGGCTTTGTCCCCAAAAGACTGACCCTGCATTGGTGGTCTCTCCTCCCAGAGGACCATAATCCAGCCAGGGTCTATCCTATGCTGCCCAGGATCTAGGCCCCTCCCTTCACCGGTCAGGCCAAGCAGTCATCTGCACAGGGTGATAGTTCCATGCACCCTGACCACACCTGTGTGAATACAGTCCCTTGGGAGCCTGCCATCTGTTTCCTGCAGAGGCCCTAATCCCAACGTAGATGTTCTCGGGTGAATCCTGTGCACACTCCAGGAGAGATATGGCCCCTGGCCAGGCCCTGTGTCTGGCCCGCACAGTGGGCTCCATCCTCCTCCTGGTGGGGCTGGGAGGGCCTGAGCAGCAGGAAAGGATAAAGCACGTCTACCTTGGCCCCTGGCCACTGAAGGAATGTCAGGCAGCCCCTGAGGACCCCGAGGCGGCGGTGAGTCTCCCGAACAGGCCTGCAGCCAGGGGCTGTTAGGAACAGCAAGGCTAGATCCGTTCGGGCATGGGGAAGAGAGTGCTATGCCAGGAGGCTGGGTATCTGACTCTGCCCCATGCTAGCCTTGGAGACTAAGGCAAGGCCTTTCGACATTTTGGAGCTTCAGTGTCTTTACACAACCGGAAGGCAGCCAGCTAGCCCAAGCTAGCCCATGGGAATTCACAAAGTAAGGCAAACATGGGAAAGCTCTTTCACTCATGAGCTTACCTGGCCCAACATCCAATGCCACGTCACAGACCACCCTCATTTCACAGTGGGCGAGAGGCCCAGATGTGCAAGGCCACTGGGCTGAAGAGAGGCAAAGGAGATGCAGGGTTGGACCCGGCGGTGTTTGCTTGTTTCTAGAACCTTCTGTCCTAGTCTCCTCCCTACATTCCATGTCACCTTATTTGTCCCTGGTCCCTCATCACCCCTCCCCCACCTTTGTGCCTTTCCTTTGCTGTTCACTCTTACTTCCAAATCAGGTTTTCTCAGACCCCTGTGACCCATGACATCATGTCATAGCTAAGGGACAAGTCACCTGGGGGACTTGGGCTCAGGTAAGAAGGGGACAGGGACAGACATCTGTGAAATTATCGGTGCCCTGACCACAAGCCACTGGACGTCGGTGCCCACCAACATAGTGTGGCAGGTTCTTCCTAGACTGAGGGGTGAGGGCCAAGTCTCTTCTAGGAACTAGTTACAAGGACAGACCCTCAGCTGGGTGGCACAGATCTGCAGTCATCTAGCACTGACACGCAGAGGTGGTCCTCCATGATTCAGGGTCAGCCTAGTCTGCATATTGTCCCAAAAAGCCAAGCCAGAGCTGGAGAGATGACCCAGTGGCTAAGAGACCTTGCTACTCCTGCAGGGGCCCTGGTTTGCCTCCCAGTGGCTCACAGTTACCTGTAACTCCAGATCTAGGGATCTGTCGCCCTTTTCTGGCTCCCCTAGGCACTAGACACACACATGGTACATATATACACACACAGGCAAAAACATTATACAAAATAAATCAATTTTGAAAAAAGAAAAAAAGAAAAGCCAAGACACTTGCAACTAAGCCTGATGAACTGAGATTGATTCTCAGAACCTACACGGTGGACAGAATAAACTAACGCCTATGAGTTGGCCTCTGATCTTCATATGGATGGCATGGCCTTTACACACACACACACACACACACACACACACACACACACACACACACATGCACACGCACACACACATGCTTATATACACTAACACACACTCATACACTCACACACATGCACACTCATATACACGCAGACACACTCATCCATACACATACACACACTCATATACACTAACACAGTCACACAGTCACACACACACTCATATGCACTAACACACACACACACTCGTACTCACGCACACATTCATACACACACGCACACAGGCGCGTGCGCACCCCTCCCCCATTAATGTTTTTAAAAGCTAAACTGGATCTGGGGTATAGCTTAGTTGACAGGATACCACTTTGAGGAAGCACATATTTGCAATCCCAGCACTCAGCAGGTTGAGGCAGGAGGATCAGGAGTTCACGTTGACCCTCAGCTACACAATGAGAAGCAGGTTACCTGGATTACATGAGGCTTTATTTCAGAAAACAAGCCCAAATCACATTCAACTGACAGGCCTATACTTTCTCCAGGGAGCGGTTCACACGTTTCCCTAGTTCAGGGCTGGAAAATCGTTCCCAGTGGCACTATCACACAAAGAGCTTCCCATGCCTGGTGGACCTCGGTCCCTCCATACTCCCCACAGGACTCTCACATCTCAGGGCTCCAGGATGCCACTGACTGCCTGCACCCACTGCAGGGCTCTAGTCTGTCATCAACCGCCCTGTCTCAGTCCGTCTCTCTCTCTTGTCACTGTCCAACCCTTGGGCTGTCACTCCATCCAAGCCCTAGCAAGCCTCATCCAGCCCTCTGGGGATATCAAGGTCGTGTCACCAAGTGCTGCTCCCTTCTTCCTTTGACACAGCCCTTTCTCTGACCTAGGCAGGAAGCCTGTTCAAGTGGAGTCTAGTAGTAGCCTTGCTCTGCCCCGGACACTCCATGGCAACCAAGACTTCTCAAGTAGCTGACAAGGACCCTTCTCTTCTTTGGCCTCCTATTCTTTTCCCTTGCTCATGTCACCCCGGTGACACTGGCTCCAGTATTTCTTGACCATGATCACTTCTGGGACTTTGCACATAGTTCTCCCTTTGTCCCTAAAGAGTACCAAGTCTCCTCTCAGACAGTACCTGGTCAGCAAGGCTCCCTCTGGCCATCCCTTTTAACATTTAACTTTATGTGTATGTGTGGACCTATGTGTGTGTGTATGTATCACATGTGTGCCGTGCCCAAGGAGGTGAGAGGACCCATTGGATGCCCCTGGAACTGGACTTACAAAAGTTTGTGGGCCACCATGTGGATGCTAAGGATTGAACTCAGGACCTCTGGAAGAGCAGCCAGTGCTCTTAACCGCTGAGCCATCTCTCCAGCACCTGACTGTTCCTTTAAAAATGGTCTCTCCTGATGGCTCAGTCTTTAAAAACAATGGCTGCTCTCCACAGGCAGCAGGCATGTTTGTGGTGCACAGATATACACACACGGGCAAAACACCTATACACATAAAAATAAAATGCCTCTCTCACATGGACCTTCGGGCCACTAGCTGATATGCTGTCCTTTTCCATCAAGAGCAGAAGTTTCCTGAGGTCAAGGGCTGTGTTTCTTTTCCCTTTCTTTTTCTTTCTTTCATTCCTTCTTTTTTTCTTTTTTTTGGGGGGGGGGGTAGGGTCAGGGGTGTTGAGACAGAGTTTCTCTGTGTAGCCCTGGCTGTCCCAGAACTCTCTGTAGACCAGGGTGGCTTCGAACTCACAGAGATCTGTCTCTACCTCCCAAGTGCTAGCATTAAAGGCATGCACCACCACATTCAGCTAAATTTGTATTATTTTAAATTATGAGTAGGGGCATGTGTGTGTGTGTGTGTGTGTGTGTGTGTGTGTGTGTGTGCGCGCGCGCGCACTTTTGCATGCAATACCCAAGAAGGCCAGGAGCATCGAATCTCCCGGAGCTGGACTTAGGAATGGTTGTGAGCTGCCTGGCGTGGTTGTTGGGACTAGCAGACATGCCAGACACACCCGAGGAACAGATGGTGGGCCTTGTCACCTGCCTGCACAATGCCATGTCTCCTAAGTGATAGACTAAAGTCCCAGAATGTGGGTGCAGAGGCATGTGAACCTAAGGACAACCTTCAGAGAGGGGACAATGTCCCCAAAATGCAGCTGGTCCTAGGGGTCAGGCTCTCCTGTGTTAGAAGAACAGACTCCTTCAAAGTGACCTTCTGCTCCCCATGGCAGAGCCATGTTCCTGTGGCAACCTGTACCCCAAGATCGGATTACAGTGGGTCTGTAATCCCAGCACTCAGGAGAATTTTGAGTTCCAAGCCAGCATGCAATACCCAAGGAGAACTTGCTGGGCAGTGGTGGCACATGTCCCCTTGGTAGGCAAAGGCAAATGGATCTCTATAACTTTGAGGCCAGCTTGGGCTACAGAACAAGTCCCAGGACAGCCAGGGCTACTATACAGAGAAATCCTGTCTTGAAAAACAAAAGATAAAAGAAAAAAGTGGTATTCTTCCTTCTTAACTCTAAGTTTAAATAAATATATATATACATTTTCACATGTATATTAAAAATTCAACTAAAACCATCCAGGAGGCCGGGGGCTCCTGAGCAGGGCTTAGGGACAGAGACCTCTAGAGAAACTAAGGCCAGAGATGACTTTGCCAGGTGGGTGGTAGGGAAGGCAGGTAAGAGTGTAGCTGCTCTGCAGTCTGGGGGAGCTTTACAACCTCTCTGGGCCCACTTCCCCAGCAAGGAAACCCTGTGTTCACAGTCCGCACATATTCAGAAGGGCTCCTGGCCCCCAGCCCTTGAAGCACCCCCACCATGGAGCCGCCAGGCCTTCCTGTTTACTCGAGGCCCTCTCGGGGCTGGGAGGCGACAGCCTTGGCCTCCTCTGCTCCCCACTTCCTTCCTCTCCCACTTCAGTGCCTCCGGTCCAGGCACTCAGGGGGCCCTGAGGCCAAGACATGGGGGTGCAGTCCAGGGAGGCATCTGAGGCCACCCCCACCCCCCATGGAGTATGCCCTCTCTGAGACTCTCTGGGGCTAGGGGCATTAATCTCACAAGCTATAGAGAACATTCCCCCCACACTGCAATAAGCAGCTGCCTGGAATGTCCCTAGAGACCAGAAGACAATGACAACATCAGTGACCTTCTGATGCCCACCACACCCACGTTATTCTAGCAGTGACGCCAGAGAAGACACTGCTCCCCACCAGCAGGCTACTGCCTTCCTCTGACCTCTTCTTCTTCCACTGAAGAGCAGAGTTGGTTTTCCTGAGCTGACTGCAGTGTGACGGGGCGACCAGCTGCCTGGAAGCCATCACTGCCCCTGACCTGCTTAGTTTTTTAATTAATTTTTTTGGAGGCAAGATCTCATGTAGCCCAGGCTGGCCTCAAATTTGCTATAGGAGCCTAGGACCTTGCATTTCTGATCTTCCTGCTTCCGAGCTCAAATGCTCCAATGACAAGTGTATGCCACCATGTTTAGTTTATACAGCACTGGGAACCAAACCCAGAACTTTGTGTGCTAGACAAACACTCAACCCACTGAGCTGTAGCCCCCAGCCCTAGACCTGCTTTTTTAAAATAGGACTTATATGCTTATTTTTGTATATGTGTGTTTATGTACATGAGTGTGGGTGCTCTTGGAATCCAGAAGGGTTTGGGGTCCCCTGGAGCTGGAGTTATAGGCAATTGTGAGTCCTCATCCCCTCATTCACACATGGATCCCTGAAACAGAACTTAGGGATTCTAGAAGAGCAGCAAGTTCTCTTGGCCACTGAGCACTCCTAGGGCCCTCCAGACACTAGGTCCAGTGTTTCTTCCTGTAGCCCCGGCTGATCTTGCATTCGTGATGCCCTCCTGTGTCAGCCTCCCAAGGGCTGGGTTTACAAGTGTGTACCATAATGCCTAGCCAGCCTGCGTTTCCCCAAGCTCCTTCAGGATTCCTGTATTCTGGGAAAACTGGCTGGCTGCAGGTCAGACCTTCTTGCCTGGCTGTAAACCCTCCCACAGACCCTACCTTCAAGGACTCCTTGGTCCTAAAGCTCAACCTGAGCATTTACAGCCTTCCTAGCTAACCATGGGCGTGCAGCAACAGCAGTGCAAAAGGAAGCTTTGGCTCCAGGAGAAGCCAGAGGAGGACTTCATCAGGATAGCTGTCCTATCACAGGAGCAAGCAAAATGAGAGGCAGAGCAGTCCTCACGCAGAGAGGTCTGCCCCAGCCAGCTGGAACTCAGTGGCAGAATACCTGCATCGTGTGAGCCTGAGGTCCTGCACGGTCAAATGCAGAGTGTGGTCCTGCATCACACCCTGGCTTCAGCGAACCAACCTCGAGGACACTTGGAAGAAAAGGGAAACCACACAAGGGCCATGTACTGGCTGGGTAACAGTGAGGACCCCGCTATGGTCACAACCGCTATGGGCATTCAGGAAAATGTCCTGATTCCTCCAATTCATCTTCAGGTCATCCTTTAGGATTGAAGTGTCTTTGGTGGCTCAACTCCTGTAGGGTGTGTGTGTGTGTGTGTGTGTGTGTGTGTGTGTCTGTGTGTCTGTGTGTCTGTGTGTCTGTGTCTTTGTCTGTGTCTGTGTGTGTTGGCACCTGCCTGGAATTGCTTGGGAGGAAGAGGTCGGAGCTAGCTCAAGATCAGCCTTGACGACACAACACGGCAAGCCTCATCTCAAATGAGCGGCCTTTTGGCAGGGCATGGTGGCACAGATCTTTAATCCCAGGAATCCAGAGACAGAGACAGGAGGATCTCTTGTGAGTTCGAGGCCCGTCTATTCTACATAGCAAATTCCAGGCCAGCCAGGTCTACATAAGGACCCCCTTATCTATATGGAAATGACTTGTCGTTTCAGTGTCTATACTGTCTTATGGATTGCCAGTTATCTAGAGACCATGTGGAATATACTGGAAGGTATGTGCCGGTTCTAGCTTGGGGTTTTTTTGTTTTGGTTTTGCTTGTGTGTTTTTCTTTAACAGGGAGTAGAGTTTGAGAGTCTCGCTCTGGTGTGTAGCTGCTTAGAGATCCTTAGGTTCACCTAGCTGGTTCGAATTTTCAGGGATCCGTTTCTGCATCCTGAGTGTTGGGATTACTTTAGCTGGCCTAGAACTGAACATGTAAACCAGGTGGCCTCCCTTTTCTTTCTTTTTACATCAGTTCTTACATTAGGACCCAGGCTGGCCTCCACCTACCTGTAAGACCCTCCTGCCTTACTGTAGAGGGATAAGCTACCAGGCCACTCCTTATCTCTCACTCCTTGAATGTGACTTTGAACTTCTGATCCTCCTGTCTCTACACCCCTGTGTAGGCCCACAGGCAAGTGCCTGCTGTAAGCTCCTGCAGCATACAGGAATTTAGGCTTGCTGAGCTCTGGGTATGTTCAGGGGTCCTGGAATGACTCCTCAGATACTAATGGACAAAGTAATGTGATATTGTAGAATTTTCTGGTTTGATCAGCCAGGTCTTCACAAACTGGGACCCACTTGAATTGAGCTGTAATTAACACGTCAAGATAATGGGTATTTTTCAGGCCTTTTTCTCCAGCTTTCTCTTCTATGCATCTTCTGTCTGTTCCTATGCTGGCCTTAAGAGACCCAAGTTCAGCGGGGCTGTGAGTGGGAGTCTGTGTGAGAACATATGCCTGTCCAATTACAGATACAGCAGGGAGTGTGTGTATGCATGTATGTGTGTGTATGCGCATGTGTGTGTTCTTGCGTGTCTGTGTATGTATGCACATGCACACAGCATTGGAGGGGAGCTGTCACAGAGTGGTGTGGGGCTCCAGAGCCTTCTGCCTCCCTGAAGTCAACATGGGGGACAGAGGCATAGGTGTAGAGAATTCACCCAAACCCTGGTCAGGCAGAAGGCTGTGCCTAGTGACACCTGCCCTCTTCCTCTGAACACCCATTGGTTTCAAGGTCTTTCAATACACTCACCTCTTATAACTGAAATACCTTTATTTTAAAGGACAGCTTAAATAGGCAATGCAGAAGGAAAGGTGGCCCCACTGGCAGTAAACAGAAAGGAGTGAGCACCATCACTCCCAGGGGCAGGTGTCCCTGGGACAGCCATGGCTGCTGGCTTACAGGATATCTGGGCTTACAGGGGAAGTCACTAGGGATGGAGACAGGGCCCAAGGACAAGTGAGTACCAACAGAGCCTTCCTGTGTTCAAAGATCAAAGAATAAAGAACAGAGGAGAGATGCCTGCTCTTCTGGGGATCCCCTGGGTGTCCTTTCCAGGTCCCCAGGCCTGGTCCTTGATCCCACATCCATGTCTATCTGTATGTTCTTGTCTTAACACTGAGGATAAGGGTCGGGACAAGTTTTAAAACCAGCCAAAGGATGGCAAGGCCTGGCAGGGCCATACCAGGGGAGCCTTCAAGTCCTTCCTCAGGAAGACCACCCCTGACCTCAGCTTCCTACCTAGCTGTATGCCCATTGCACAGCTCCTTGCTATCTGATGGCCATGTGGCCCAGCTGGTGAGCCCATGGCCCTTTCTTTGCCCACTGCAGCCCAGGCCCCAGTCAGGCATAGAAAACCTGCTCAACCTAGCGCTATAGCTCAATTTGTAAGAGTGCTGGCTTAGTATACACAGGGCCATGGGCTTGATCCCCAGCACCCCAAAACCCAGGAGTGGTGGGGGTACACACACACACCTGTAATCTCAGCACACAGGAAGACAAGTGGAGGCGGGAGGATCAAGGTTGTCCTTAGTTACATAACAGGTTCGAAGCCAGCTTAAGTCACACGAGATGCTGTCTAGAAAAGAAAAAAAGGAAGGAAAGAAGGAAAGAAAAGAAAAAAAGAAGAAAACTCACTCCAGAGAGACGATGGCTTAGAGCCAAAGTCGTACACAAAGCTATGAGAAACAGAAGGTGAACACCAGACCCCAAGAGCAGCCCATCAACCCAGGGGCCCCTGGGCTTGACACAGTCTGCTAAGGAAGGGCCTAGGATCCCAGCAGAGCCAGAGGGAGACAAGACAGCTGGGCTGAGGCACAGAAAAGAATGGGCCGGCAGCACTGGAGCCTCCGGCTGTGGCAGCATGAATCACCTCAAGTGGAAGCAAAGAAAAGGGAGCAATCCTAAACGTCCTTGCGAACTCCTTTAGTGTCCATGGAACAGGATAACGGGACTTCCTGTGTCCGTTCACAGCCCGGCAGGGTGGAGGTGCTGGGCTCGAGCCAGGCTGCCTGGGGTCAGGGGGCAAGGGTGGGGTGGGCTGGGAGCTGGCCAAGGACTCCAGTTACTTCAGGGAGTCGAGATAGGTGCAGATCTCGGAGAAGACCTTGTCCACTGTGCCTTCAGCATTGACCTGTGAGGATACGGATGGTGAGGGCAGAGATGCCGTGGCAGAATCCACGTAACCCCACTTAGTGAACTAAGGGAGAAACTGAGGCAGAGGGAAAGGGATGGCCTAAGGTCCCACTGTGAGCTGCAGCTAGAAAAGGGAGGTGTTGCCGGGCAGTGGTGGCACACACCTCTAATCCCAGCGCTTGGGAGGCAGAGGCAGGTGGATTTCTGAGTTCAAGGCCAGCCTGGTCTACAGAGTGAGTTCCAGGACAGCCAGGGCTACACAGAGAAACCCTGTCTCGAAAAGCCAAAAAAAAGAAAGAAAGAAAGAAAGAAAGAAAGAAAGAAAGAAAGAAAGAAAGAAAGAAAGAAAGAAAGAAAGAAAGAAAGGGGAGGTGGTGTTCCCCACCTTTCGAACAATGCCACGCTTGTCATAGAAGGAGATGACGGGCTCTGTGGCACTATAATAAGTCTCCAGCCTCTTCTTGATGGTCTCCTCATTGTCGTCTGCTCGGCCACTGGTCTCCCCTCGCTTTAGGAGCCGTTGGGTCATGGTCTTGGGGCCTGCATCCACATACAGTAGCAGTGTGGGCTTTCCGATCTGTGTAGGGTGAACACAGGATCATTGGGACCCATCCCTGCCTCCATCTCTCAAGCCTGACATGAGGCCCACCCAGAATGACAGTCCCTTCCCAAGGCAACCAGAGGGCCTTCCTAAAGTGACTCCTCTGTCACTCCAGTCCTAGAAACTTCAAGAGAAAGCCCCAAATCCTTATCAGATCTATAGCATCTATGTGTCATGCCCTTGGCCATCCCACCCCCACCCTTCCTTCAGCCATATTGACCTACAGTTCTATCTGTCTCCTTCCCACACCAGGCTAGCACAGGTCCCCCTGTTTCCCTTTCCCTAACTGAGACTGACTGAGCCTCAGCTAGAATCTCACTCTTTCCAGATGGTCTTCTCAGATGTGGCCTCCACGATTCCTGGGCCCTTAGTCTCCCCTTGACAACCTCTAGCTATTTACTTAGTGACCTCCCCTTCCCTCAACCAGGATGGGAGCTGAGAGCGAAAGGAATCAGAGGAGGAGCAAGGTGAGGACCGTAAGGAATCTGAGTGACTGTCACTGTCATCAGCCACTCGTCACAAAGATGACTTGGAGTCTTATAAAGGACTAGGGCCTGGCTGTCCCAGACCTCAGTTCAGCCACCCCGGCCCCTTCACAATGGCTCTGACCCAGGCTGAGCCTTGCATTGAAGCAGGTAGTGGCTACCTTTCCCTTTTCTGGCTACATGACCCCTCAGAGCAGGGGTCACCGACAGGTCCCTAAGCCTGACATTGTCTAAGCCAGGCTCGTGAGGAAAGGAGGACTCTGGGAGTTCCTAGACCAGAGGGAAGGAACAGCAGCTGTGGGCCTGGGTCAGAAGGTCTCACAGCCGTGGGGCCTCTGTTCTTTAGCCCCAGCTGAGTCAGTCTCTACGCAGTTGACATCACATCAGATTGTCACTCATAGCTCCTCTCTTGCCTCTGCCTAACCGTGTAACCTAGGGCAGGCTACTGGGCCCTCTGAGTCTGGTGTCTGTCTCCTGGGTGGTTGTAGATTCAGTGTGACAGTGTTGGCTGCCTGCAGGATCCACCATCTGGTGACCCTGGACCATCAGCCAAGGTGCTCTGAGTCCCCAGGGCCAAACACAGCAGACTGTATCCACACTTTGGGTGGAGGTAGTGGGACTTGTCTCTGGGCAATGCATCCCTGACTGGAGCCTCAGTTTCTCAGATGAAAATGGGCATCTAGCCTGAGGAGTGGGTGCTAAATACTGCCCACCCCAAGGAAGCTCTGGGGATTTTAGTCAGTAGGCGGTTACTTCCAGACCAGCCCTTTCTCCTTCAGTGCAGTTCTGGCTCCCCCTAGTGTCAAGATCTGAGAACTTCAGCTATTTGGATTCCCAGAGGCTGCCACCAAGCCCTGCGTGCAGCCTGGAAAGACTGATAGGTACTTTTATTTGCTGGATGTGGCCCTGACGGTTGCAGGTGACCCACGCAGTGGGGAAATGGGGAAACCCGAGATGTGCCTCAGGGTTGCGCCAAAAGGAGCTAGACCAACTCCCATTTCACAGATTGGCATGCTGAGGCTCAGAGCAAGACAAACATTTTCTTGAGGTCTTTCATTCACTTAGAGGTTGTGATATACAGTCTCCTGTTTTGACTGAGTGGCACAGATGTCTGCCTGTTCACATGTTGGGTGACAAGCCCCACAGGATGAAGTCTCTCAAATCCTCATGCCTTTGAGGCGGTTATGGCAGGTCCCATGTGGCCTCCCCACCTTCACACTGTAGACTCCGCCTCCATCGCCCCTCCCTCTCGGCTGCACCCCAGCCCCTGGCCAACAGCCAGTCAAGGGTCTTACCTTCTGTTCAAACTCTTCTCCCTGTTTCACCTCCCTGGGGTAGCCGTCGATCAGGAAGCCATTGGAAGAGTCCACTTTGGCTAACATAGCATCCCGGAGCATGTCCAGCACCGTCTCCTGTTGTCCAGCACAGGGGATCCTTGAGCCTTCTCTCCCTGCCCCTCTGGACCTTGGCTTGTGCTGGCCCACCCAAGCATGGCCTCTTTCCTGGAGCACGTGAGTACCAGCAAGCCCCTTTCCCTAGGCTTGGGCTTCAGTGGACCCTTTCCAGCCTGGAAAGGTCCTGGGCCTGGGCTCAAAGCTCCTACCGGCCTCCCCTGTCCACATCCTCTCTAAGCCAGCATCTCGGGAGGGGAGAGACTGAGATACAATGGGCTTGTGATTCTAAGCATGACATAAAATGAAGGGGTAAATCAGGCAGTGGTGGCACATGCCTTTAATCCCAGCACTTGGGAGGCAGAGGCAGGTGGATTTCTGAGTTTGAGGCCAGCCTGGTCTACAGAGTGAGTTCCAGGACAGCCAGGGCTACACAGAGAAACCCTGTCTCAGAAAAAAATAAATAAATAAATAAAAATGAAGGGGTAAAGTATGGTAAGGAAGGGACACATGGGTCAGCAGGATGGTTCAGTGGGTGGTGGCATTTGCCACCAAGCCTGATAGCCAGAGTTTGACCGCTGAACCCACATAGTGGAAGGAGAGAACCGATTCCTTCAAGTTGTCCTCTGATGGCCATGTTGGCGCCACAGAACATGCAAACCCCTCCAACAACTGAATAAAGTTACTGAAGGGGACCACTCTAATATAAAGCTAAGGGGGTCTGAGCTCAAGGCTGGGGAGTCAGGGAGGTCTGAGTGCCGACGGGGAAGATCACTGCAGCCATAAAGGAGCGTGGTTGAGACGCTAGGGCGTGGAGACGGGGAGGCAGGGCTGCGTCCCACAGGGTCTTAGTTATCGCTGGAAACAACTTTTGGCCAAGGACAATGGAGGACTACAGCAGGTTTCAGAGCTCGAGAGAGTCATAGTTGCCCTTGAGAGGGTGTCACAGGCTTTGCTGGCTGACCTTCCACCATCCCCGTCAGGGCCCACTCACCAGTGGCACCAGCTCCCCTTTCTCCATGATGGACGACAGTGTCTTGCCCCTCTCTGATCCAGAGCTGACTTCTGCCCGAAGCAGGTCCCCAGTAGAGAGGTGGGTGTAGCCATATTTCTGCACAATCTTCTCACACTGGGTGCCCTTTCCTGAGCCAGGCCCACCTGCAAGTACCCATGCATTGAGAACCCCCCCCCCAAAAAAAAAAAACAAAGCCCCAGGTAGGACACCACCAGGGTCCTCAATGAGAGAAGAAAAAAGCCTCACACGCCTTTAATCCCTGAACTCAGGAGGCAGAGGCAGCCAGAGCTCTGTGAGTCTGAGGTCAGCCTGGTCTACATAGTGAGTTTCAGGACAGCCAGAACTATGTAGAAAGACCCTGTCTCAAAAAACAAAACAAAACAAAACAAAAAAAAATCCTAGAGTGTCTGTTCAGACCCTCCCTGCTTACCTACCATGTGCCTGCCTATAACTTACCCACCACAAAGATGATCTTGGCCTTCTGCAACTTCTCTGTGGAGAGAACAGGGAAGCAGGAATCAGTCACTGACTAGACAGTCAGGCAGAGGCCCATGTATAGCCAGGCTTGGGCTGAGTGAGCTAGGACAGACACTGGGTGTTCTGGACGGGCCCAGGCAAAGCCCGGAGGCTCAGAACTCGGCGAAGGATTCAGAGGTTACAGGACTATGTGATGGCAACCCCGTGACGCCTCGGGTGGGGGAGGGCGGGACCCCAAGTGTTGGTCACCTCCTGTCTTTCTGCCACCTTCTTCTTGGGGTTCACTAGACAAACAGCAGCCCATGATCCTATCCTGTTCCTGCTGTCACCTCTCCTCTCTCTGGCTTTGGCCCTGCCATGGCTGCCCTGGCCCAGCAGTAGGAATGAGGAGCTGGCAACCACAACATGTTGTCATAGAGATGGTTGCCAGGGAGGAGGGCTGCTGTGGGCAAATGGAACTCTTACTCAGACAGGGAGTTAAGCAAACTTTCCAAACTGTCTCCTTAGGACCCACAGCTCCGGTGGCCTGCTGAAGAGAAGCTATGTGGCAGAGTGGATGTAAGCCACCCAGCGGAAGTGAGGCCCTGGGCCCCAAGCCTGATGCTATGAAAAAGGGAGAGGGAAACTGAGGCCTAGGGAGGGAAGGGCTTAGCTAAGGGAACATCTGAACCCAAACTACAACCCTGGGCTTTCTCTTGGGCTTTCCAGGAGGAGGTAGGCTTGAAGGCTGCTATGGATCTAGAGCCCTGAGGAGCTGCCGGGGAAGTGCCTGAGGCTGAGTGTGGCAGCTAAGGGGTAACAGCGTCTGTCAGGCTCTTGAAAGAGCCACCCAGGCAGAGGCCCAGTGCCAGGGAATGGCGCTGCCAGAAGCCAGGGCCCACCCCTTCCAGGCACTGTGCCCACATCCCAGAGCTTAGAAGCCAGGAAGACAAGACTTTAGGGTCCACCCCACTAGCTGACAGGGAATCTGAGTCCCAGCAAGGGCCAGACATGAGCCTGCCCACTGCTCCAATCAGCCCCACCCCCACCCCTCTCCACACTGATTGGCAGTTGATATAGCTGGAATTGTCACCTAGCATATCCCCCTCCCCAGTACCCTCCTTCCCCAGAATAGGGGAGGTGTGGCTATAAACACCAGCATAGGTGAGCTCTGGGGTCCTCAGGCAGGCCTTGCTGCTTCTAAGATTAGGATCCAAGTATATCCTAACAGGCAGGAAGAGGAAGCCTGGGGCCTCCTCCAGTCCTCGCAGACAGTCTCTGTGAGCCCAGCCCTTAACACACAGGCACTCTAAAGCCAGGAGGGGACTGCATACCTTCCATCCTGCTGATGTCTGGGAGCTAGGTCAGCACTCTGCAAGACAAGGCACAGGTAGGGGTGAGGGGTTCTCCTCCCACCCCTGACTCAGCTCCACCAAGCTCCACCCACAGCAGTAAGTGCCAGGCTCCCGCTTGCAGTCTCCAAATGAGAGGCCAAGAGCATAGAGAGATACCCAGGAGGCAGAATGACCTTGGAAAAGTCACCTTCCTGCTGACTTCTACTGCTTCTGTCACCCCACCAGTGTGTGCCTTTGTCTGCTGGAGGCGCCTGGGTAGAGGTCAAAGAGGGTGTGAACCACTCTATGGAATCTCTCTGGAGAGTCCCTAGTGTGTGAAGGCAGTGTCTGACAGGTGCCTTGACAACACTCCCCAGGGGGCAGGATGCTGGCAGGAGTCTCCTCCTTGCCTGGGGACAGGATAGGTGGGCAGAGACACTTCTGGAGCTCAATCCTGTAAGGTTTGTTTTGTTATGTTTGAGACAGGGCTCATTCTCTGAAGCTCAGGCTAGCATCAGATTAACTGTAGCCCAGGCTGGCATCAGACTAAGGGCCATCCTACTACCTCAGCCTCCCCACCTGAGTCTGCAGGTGTGCGTTACCTCCTCTGGCCCTGTGTGGTTTGTTTTTGTTGTTTTTAATTTTATGTATATGACTGTGTGCCTGCATGCATGTAAGCGTACCACGTAATTGCATCCCAGAAGAGGCCAGAAAGGGGTGTGGAGTCCCTTGGAGCTCGAGTTACAGGTGGTTTCAGGCCGCAGTGTGGATCTTAGGAACAGAACCCAGGTCCTTTGGAAGAAGCAGCCAGTGCACTTAGCTGCTGAGCCGCCTCTCTAGCCCCTTTCTTGTTTCTAGCTCAAAGTGCTCCCTAGCTCCTGCCTGAAGCAGGCCCAAGTCCACCTCACACGTGGCCCTGCCACTCACCCCCCAGGGAATTTACCTCACTCACAGCCCCCAGCTTGCCAGACCTTTCTTCACAGCTATCTACCCTCTAGCCTCTTCAAAACTATGTCCTCACCCCTCCCTGTCCGGCCATCCTAAGATGGAGACCGCTCTGGTCTGTGTATCTGGTACGTGTGTCCCAGGTACATGCTTCTGTCCTCTCACCTAGTTTCAGGTTCCAGGGACCTCCCCACCCCCACTGTGCAGCCAGTCCTATGCATGCTCCCCACAGACCATCCCACTTCTGCCCTGCACACCCCAACCATCTTCTCTCCATCTGAGACCATAGCCCACCTCCATAGATCCTCTGAAACACACACACACACACACACACACACACACACACACACACACACACACACACACACAACCTGGCAGGGTCTGTCTTTCTCCAATGCTACTGGAGGGCCCAGCTCAAGTGTCACCTCCTTCAGGATGCCTTCCTAGATTCCACCGCACAGTTCCCACATTGACAGGTGCTCTCTCTGAACTTCTAATTGCAGAGCACCCAGCTTAAGGTGTCAGAACATTCATTAGCATCATAGGTCTTGTTCCTGTCCCTGATTGGGCCTGGTAGGGGATGGCACTGGCCTGGGACCCTCATTCCACCCTTCCTGCCATCTGGGGAGGGAATTGAGGCTTGGGGAGGGATGAGGACTAGCCTCAGACTCTGGCTGGGGTCAAGCTCCGGCCTGGCACCCCAAACCAGACAAGGACCTAGAGCATTTTGCACAGATCCATGGCCTGAGCTGCCGCTTCTAGGCCTACAGAGTGCGCAGGGGAAGACATGGAGCTGTCAAGTCCTTCAGCAGCTGCTCAGGCCCTGGACAGCCACCAGGATGTCCTAGGAGATCACTCCCCTCTACTTGCCCCACCCCTCCTGGTAACCTAAGTCCCTCTGTCCCACAGACACCTGCTGCTTCTTTGGTCTAAAATAACTTAGGTCGTGAGGAGGCCTCCAGAAGGCCAGGGGTCCCAGACAGAATAAGGTTACAGGGCTAAGCAGCCAGGCCTTATAAGGTTCCCTGGGTCAGAGCCCCTGTGTTCCTAATGTGGTCTTCTGGATGGTTTAAGGAGCAGAGGCCCCAGGGGACAAACTTCACCAATCACTAAGCCTGGTTGTCCCAGATGCTTGCTCAGCAAAAGCCCTCACAGAGGCTAGCTATCAGATAGGGCTCATGTCACAACCCTATCACTCAGCTGTGTGACCTTGGGCAGCTGCTGTCCCCTCTCTGGCCAGCCTTGCTGCTGCTGAAGTGTCCTGGGTAAGCTGAGCAGACCTGTGAGTCAGGCAGAAAGGCTCCTGTGGAGCCCGATTTGCCAGGAGGTGCTGGCAGGGCTCCAACATCCACGAGCCCCAGGTCTTCCCAACACTTGAAGTGACATTACAGCTCTTGTGAACACACAGGCTGCCCCTATCCAGGTCCTCTGGGACAAGGAGATAGGCCTCTGTCCTTCCCTCATCCCTTAGGGCCTCAGCATGGATGTGCCAAGGGTATGGGTGGAACTGAAGCCCCAGGAATACCAGCTGGGACAAAGGGGGTCTGGGAAGCTGAGAGGACAGGGACACACACACATGCACGCACACGCGCGCGCGCGCGCACACACACACACACACATTGCCACAGGGCACATGCAACCCAGAGCTGATAGGACGCACATGCAAACACACACAGCTCATAACCATGGATACAAACACAGAACCCAAGGGTAGCCTGACACCAGCAACCCCCACCTTCCCACAGGTGATGTCTCCCCGCTCCTCTTGGAGGCTTTCACGCGGGCAGACAATGGAGCAGTCACACACTGACCTGGGGGAGGGTGTGGTGGGCGCTGGGGCCAGTGCGTGCCCTGCCTGTCCTCTCAGCCGCCTGCAAAGGCGACTATTTATAAGGCTGTCAGCGCGCACGCATGGCATGCTGGGAGCCAGCACTCTGGCGAGATGGCAGAGAGAAGGGAGGAGGGAGGGGGGGAAGGAGGAGGAGAGAGAAGGAAGCAGGGACTCTGATGGGAAGCTTAGTGAAGAGTGAGCGTCCCCACCAGGCGCCCCCAGGGACTGAACCTGCACACAAAGTGTCTCTGCCACCACACTATGCTCACACGGAAAGCTGATACTCAGACAAGTTGTGTGAAATCTCAGTGTGTAGGTGGCAACGAGACCAGACCGGGGAAGTAAGGAGGGAGGGGGACCAGGGTGTAAACTTTGATGTTCTAGGGTCACAGTCCTCAGGCTCTGAAACCCCTACCCTCTGAGACCTTCTCCGCTGTTGGAAAAGACTCTGAGCTCCTCCTGGACCCTACATATCTGATGGTTAGGTAGATGATAAGCCAGCCTTGAACCTGGGAAGCTGCTGGGCAGTGCCCCAAAGTTGAACATGGAGATGGGAACATTCAGAAAACTTTGTGTATCCAGATTGGGAGATTGCTACGTATGAGGACTCTCATTTGTGAGTACTCGGGTGGGGCATGATGCCAGCAGTGACTCCAGCCTAGGGAACCCCTAAGCACAGAGCAGGACCCAGAGCCACCTGAGACTCCCCGTGTTGAAAGCCATGTGCTTATGGACCTCTCTACAGGAGAAGTGGTATAAGGTAACAGGTAC
Source organism: Uromys caudimaculatus (assembly GCA_028551405.1). Taxonomy (NCBI): domain Eukaryota; kingdom Metazoa; phylum Chordata; class Mammalia; order Rodentia; family Muridae; genus Uromys; species Uromys caudimaculatus. The sequence continues at coordinate 131,977,415 of CM052701.1, forward strand.
CCAGAGCATAGCAGGGCAGAGGGACCAGCAAGGTTCAGAACGCGTGTGCGTGTGTGTATCTGATAACCAGACCACATAAAACCTCCAAAGCATGGCTCCGAACGGCAAGGTAGGGTGAAACTGGAAGCAGTTTTGTAACTGCTCAGGAGCCACAGACAGTTTGGGTGGTGCCTGAACAGCAGCAGCAGCCTGCATACCAAGGTCTACTCCCAATTCTGCCACTGTGGGGGCAGATGCTGTAAGCCGTCCATCCTGTGTCGGTCTGAAAGGCCCGCTCGGAAGACTTAGATGGGTGCGTCGTCCACTGCCACGACTTTTGGGGAAAGCAGATTGATGATGTTATGTAAACTTACCAGATCCTACATCAGAAACCCATTCAAGCAAAGACCTGTGGGAACAGGGTTTAAACAAGAAGGTTCTTAATCCCAGTGGGGACTGACTGGGGCCATGGCACAGCAGGGTGCATAGGAGCTCTGAGGGAGAAAGAAAACCTCACTTGCTGGGGTAGCAGGCACCTTTGTGAGAGACATGAGGCACACCTGCTCAGGTCCAATTATTCTGAATACATGTGGGGTTAGGAAAGTAACTTAGTTGGTGAGAACAATGCCAAGCATGCATGCCGCCCTGGGCTCACACCATGTAAACTGGATGAGGTGGTGCAAGTCTATCCTGGCACTATCGGGATACAGACAGGGGGGATCAGAAATTCAAGGTCATCCTTGGCTATCTAGGGGGTATCAATTTCAGGCCAGCCTGGTCTATATAGAGGATTTCAGGACAGCCAGGGCTACATAGAGACACTCTATCTGAAAAAGCTGACTCAGTGGTTAGCAGGACTTGATCTTAAAGAGGACTCAAGTTCAATTCCCAGCACCCACATGGTAGCTCACAACTGTAACTCCATTTCTGGGGGATTTGACTTCCTACAGCGTGAGGCACACACACGGTGCACAGACTTCCGTGCCAGCAAAGTACTCATATACACAAAAGTCTAAAAAATAAAAGAATAAAGAAGAACCCTAAAATGGACGTGCCCTGGCTCAAGATGCCTCTCCTGCTGTGTCCTCAGTGGGGCTGGATGGACCCGATGTCCCCTCCATACATTTCCTTCTTCCTGTCCCCTCTTCCTCTTCCTCTCCCCTTTTTCCTTGGAGGCCTAATCTCACACATCTCTTTTGATCCTCCAGCCTGCTGGGTTGCTGGGAATCACAAGTATAGTCCACCATGCCCACTTTCCTTGATGCTAAGGATGGAGCCAGAGACTTCTTCCTGCTAAGTAAGCTTGAGCTCAACTGGGCTCTCTTCCATTTTTTTTTTTTTTTTTAACATTCATTGTGTGTGGGGCACATGACTGTGTGGGCTCACGTGTGCTATAGCACACTTGTGGAGGTCAGAGGACAACTTGTAAGGGTTGGTCCTCTTCCACTGTGTGAAGTTCGGGGATTGGATTTAGGTAGCCAACCTTGGCAGGAAGCACCAGTACCTACTGGGTCATTGCGCCGGGCTCTGCGCTTTAATTAAATTTTTTTTTCGTAATTAGATTTACTTATTTTATGTGTATTTTGCCTGTATGTATGTATGTATGTGTAGTGTAGCGCCCACAAGAAGGCTTTGGATTCTCTGGAACTGGAATCTCATATGACTCTTAAGCACCATGTGGGTCCTCAGAATCAAACCCGTCTTGTACGAGGATCTGCTGTGCTCCAGCCCCAGTTGTGAGCTAGTGTGGGTCCTTGGAATCGAACTCGGGTCCTTTGTGATTACAACAAGTGCTTAGAACCACCAATCCACCTCCCTAGCAGCCACCCTCACTCTCACCCTCCCCTGCAGGCATTTTTCTTTTTCCTTTTCCCCCCCTTGAGACAAGGTGTGTCTATGTAGCCCTGGCTACCCTGGAACTCACTATGTTCACAGAGATCCGCCTGCCTCTGCCTCCCAAGTGCTGGGATTAAAGGTGTGCGCCACCATGCTGGCTTTAGGAATCTATATTTAGTTTATGTGTATGTGTGAGTGTGGATCATGTGTGTGTAAGTACCTGTAAAGGCCAAAGAGGGCATCAGATGCCCTGAGGCTGTGAGCCACTTGAGGTGGGTGCTTGGAATTGAAACCCAGGTCCTCTGGAAGAGCAGTAAGCACTCCCTAACCACTGAGCAATCTCTCCAGCCCTCAGTTTCAGTCATTTTATAACCAGAAACTTCTAAAACATGAGCAAATAAAAGTGAAAGTAGTTTAAAATACTAAAAGAATGTTTTGAGGGCTGGGGAGATGGCTCAGCATACTGCTGTTTCTAGGGGGGGTCCAGGTTTAGTTCCAATCACCCACAACTGCATGGCTCATAACAGCCAATAACTCCAGCTCTGGGAGAAGCCAACATAACACGTCTGACTTCCTTGACCATCTGCACTCATATGTACATGCCCACACACAGACGCATAATGAAAAAATAAAATTAAATATTTTGACTATAGAAAGAATCACCCACGGGGGTGAGAGTAGGGGAGGGGTAGATGACCCTAGGCTAGCCACACTAAAGCTCACAGCTGGATTCACTGTAGGTCAGCACTTGAAGAAGGGATGAGAGTGGTTATGACCCAGGTGGACTGGTTGAGCAGGCAGAACACCCACCTGTGAGCGAGCAGAAGATCATGGGAGAAGTTCTATCCAGTCTCCCAGCAGCCTTTGCATGGGAGTGGAAGTGTGCTGTATCTTCAGGCCCACCAGGGGCTCAAGACACCACTAGTAAGCTTCTGCTCCTCAGGTCCCCTCCTCAATGCCTGCATCACAATGGCTGCTGGGCTCCTGGTCCTACCACATTCTGACCTCCTGTCTAGCAGCCTGCTGCCTCCCCATTGAGGGCAACAGACAAAAAAGCACCACAGCTTTGCTACCCTCAGGAGGGTGTTTCTGGCTGCGGGCCAACTGGCCCTGAGTAACTGAGTAACTGGTCCCAGCTGATATTGTTTCACTGCGGTAACCTCATGAGTCTGTGGCATCTGATGAAGCATATGGGATAAGGAACAACTGCTAAATGTCTCTCTTGTCTCCCTGGTGGTCCACCATCTTACCTGGAGCGGAGCCCAGGACAGCAGCGCTCTTTCTGACCCCCTCAGCAGCCTGCCTGTCTCACACAGTCACCCTTTGTTAGGCCTTGCTCCCAAGGGTATCTTATCTGCTGTAACAGGCTCTAATTTCCTCTCTGGAGTCAGGGACCCTTCACCTGCCTGTCTAAACAGTCCTTGTGCTAAGAGGCCAGCAGTTATTTATACAACCTGCCAAACTCATTCCATCTAGATGTTTTCCTGCCCTCAGACCCTGGGTCCCAGTGTTGACTTCTGGTCCCGGACTGGCTCTTTCTCTAGATCCCATCCCCTTCCTCTTCAGATGTCTCAAGGCATTAACTTCTTTCAACTTGTCAGAATTCCTCCTAGAAGTCATGCTACCCTTCCCTCCCCACAACTCAAGCTGTTTGACCACTGGTATTCTCAGAGACAAAAGGCATAGCCCAACATCACATAGATCTATCCGGTCTGGACCCAAGACTCTTCAGGCAGCTAAAACAGAAGTCTGACACCCCCTCTTGCAAGCTCCTAACCCAAAGGCTGCAGGATGGTCCTGAGGATACTCCCAACTGGGAGAGGGGCCCAAGCAAAAAGTTCAGACTCAAGACATAGAACACCGAACTGGGGCTTAGGCGTGTTTATTTCAGTATAAATCATTACAAAACCAGATCTGGGGCTGTCACTGCCCCCCCCATTACTTCTGTGTGCAAGGGCTCACTGCTGGCCAGTGTCCCCCAAACCCCAGTCCACAGCCTCTTTCTGGAAGCCCTTCCCTTGCAGGCTGTGGAAGAATGGGGGTTACTCACCCTCCACCCAGTCCCGCCCTTAATAAAGTGCTTAAGCAAGGGACAGAACCCAACCAGCATCTCTTCTCATCCCAAACTTGAGGGAAGATACTTCTCCCCAAAGCCCTCACCATCTCCAGACAAAGACTTCACGAAGCCCTGGAGTGGCTGGGATACCCCGTCCTCAGCCCCAAAGACTCCTTTGGACAGCAGGGAACGCTCTCCTGATGAAGGATAGGAAGAGATGCCTGGCCTTTCTAGAGCCAGGCTAACAGCAGCTGGACTGAGGGTTAGGAAAACAGCTTCATGTTTGCCCCATTTCTGTCAGGGCCCCCCAACCATGGGGGCACTTGCACAAAAATACCCTAAAGTTTCTAGAAGGAGGCAGGAGAGGGTACCCCAGGCTCCCCATCCCCAGGGAGCTGAGTCCCCCAGTCAGGAATGGTAACTGAGGAATTTACACTTAAGTATAACGGAGAGTGAGGGTCTCTGTCTGCACACGGAGCTATGATGTCATCATAGCATACCAGGAAGACAAGAGGCCCTGTCCAAGGTCACTCAGGAAGAAACCCGGAACTGGACACCACCTCCTACCTCCTAGGCCTCCCTAACCGGTCCAAGAATACTCCACAAACCCTCTGGCCTGGCCTCCCAGCAGCCCCTCCCCCACACAGTATCTCTGATTCTGGCAACTGTGGGGCAACACCAAGTCCCCAGACCCTTAGGACAGGACTTCACTGTCCCAGCTAAGGAGGGAGTGATTTGGGGGCCCATTCCTGGGGCTCTGAAGCAAAGCCTTATGGGAAAAGACATGTCCTAAGCTTCAGAGTGACTCAGAAAGAAAAGACCCCTATACCCTGATAGACTACACTCAGACCCTGACTAGACGAGAAAGACCCCCTGACACCCGATTAAACCATACAGAATTCCAAATCCCTGATTGGCCAAGAGATAACTCCAGCCCCGATTGGCTGGAGGAAAACCCTCATCAAGGCCCTGGTTTGATTGGCTGGGGAAAACTCCAGCCAGCCTGAACTGGCTGGAAGATGGCCATGGTCAAGTGGCTGGGCCCAGAGCCACTTCTCTTGTATCTGTCCGAGGTCTGTGGACAGGATGGCTAGGTCCAGGAGGGGTGGGAGAAGGTGATACCGTAGAGCTGGGCCCAGGATGAGAAGACCCTCTTCTCGGTGATGAACCGGTGGTGATTGCCCTTACGGCTGTGCTCGTTTTGGATGTAGGTGACGCACTCGTCCGGCCCCTTGGGTTCATAGTAGTGATACGGCATGCGCTGCAGGCGGGGCCGCTGGCTGGGCAGAGCAAACGCGGAGTCAGGGACGGGAGGGCAAGGTGGTCGCCTTAAGGCGTCTTTTCTATTGCCACCCCTCACCAGCCCCAGAGCCTCAGTGGAGTCAATCTCTGCCCTTCCCTGAGCCTCAGTTTCCCCATCTATAAATATACGGGTATATTATGTGTGTGTGTGTGTGTGTGTGTGTGTGTGTGTGTGTGTGTGTGTGTAGATTAGTTTTGCAGAACCATCAAGTTTCTTTTAAGCAAAGTGTAACCTTTTCCTTTTCCCCACAGAGTCCCCAGTGGGGACTGGGGGTGAAGCAGTGATTAAGAACTGTGCGCTCGGAAACCTGGTACCCCCGACAGCTTCTGAGACCTTAGGTTCAGTTCATTTGCACTCAGGAAATGGGGAGGATGGTACTCTAGCATTGTGTGAGGACTAACGAGGCAGGAGGTGATGCTGGGAGCATGGTCAGCACTCAGCAGAACATGGCTAGCACTCCGTGGCTTTCCACCAAGTCATTACCAACAAACTCAAGACTCAACTTGGAGTGGAAGCCCCTGGGGCAGCTCCGAGAAGCCCACTCTGCAGATCAGCATGAATACCATCCCACAGAGGCCCTCAGAGGTACCCCAGCAACCTCCCGGCTCCACCCTGTAGCCAGGAACTGGGCATGGTCCCCAGGGGGCAGTGGCCAGGAGAGCTCACCTGCAGTAGTCGGGAGGGACCATGCCATACACGTGCACATGGTCACACAATTCCACCGCAATCACCATGGTAAACCAGCCCGTGCTCAACCAGGAATGGGACTTTTCCCTGGGGGCAGAGAGGAGTCACAATGAAGGGACATGCAGGCAGGATGGAGAGCAGGCAAGGAGATATGGTCAACCCCACGGAGGTTCCCAGCTCTACCCACGGTCTGTGCAGGCTCTGCCTCTGTATCAGACACCTGTGTACCACCCACTGTGGGGGCACTCAGGCTGGCAAAGGGGAGGGGCACAGTGGAAACAGGGCATGGACTCAAGAGGCTAATTAGACAGGGCAGACCAGGAGTGACCATGACAATAAAGCATGTTAGCAGCAACTGTTCCTCCCCGGGACCAAACTCCTGTGTGGATACTAGTCAGAGAAGATGATGCGCAGATGAGCAGCAAGGCATGAAAACAGCCGAGACCCTGGGGCTACAGCAGCCACCAGCTATGGTGGCTTAGGAAGCACTTGCTATGTGTCTGAGCGGTGCTATGTCAAGTGCGCACTGGAGTCCTTGGGTGGCATAAAAAGCAGAATGCAGAATATGTCATTTATGATGGATTTTTGTTGTTGTTTTTCGAGACAGGGTTTCTCTGTGTAGCCCTAGCTATCCTGGAACTCACTCTGTAGACCAGGCTGGCCTTGAACTCAGAAATCCGCCTGCCTCTGCCTCCCAAGTGCTGGGATTAAAGGCGTGCACCACTACGGCCCAGCTATTTATGCTGTTTTAATATTGATTACATCTTTTCAAAAAAAAAAAAAGTATGTATATATGTGTGTGTATAAACATATATTTGTTGTTTTGTTTTATTTTATATTTTGCTCATTTGTTTTGAGACAGGGTCTCTCTATGTAGCCCTGGCTGCCCTACCAATTTTATACATATACATATATATTTATGCCTTGCGTATGTCTGTGTGTGTGTGTGCACCATATGGATGCAGTGCTCACAGTGGCCAGCAGAGGGCACCAGATCACCTGGAACTGGAGTTACAGGTGGCTGTGTCTGTCCTGATGTGGGTGCTGGGAACCAAACTCAGGTCCTCTGGAAGAGTGCAGGTGCCCCTAACCACTGAACCACCTCTCCACCCCTTACACCTTAAATTGAAAATGGCTTGCATATATTTGATGGAAAGTGGCTCTCTGAGACATTTACAAGGAAATTGCACTTCTGACAAGTCTGTTAAAGAAAACGAAGGTGACAAGAGTTGTCAAGGACAGGAATAAAAGAAATGACTGCATTCCTTTCCGGATGCTAAAGGAGGCATCCACAGACAACATATATCAGTCTGACTTCCTACATGAGATGGGCCAACTCCTTCAAACCTGGGAACTACCCAAGATGAACGAGGTTGCCTGCACATTCTACAATGCTGAATTGGTAATCCTGGAGCCTGGGGATGCAGCTCTGATGGCAGAGTGCGTGCTTAGAATTCTTTGAGCCCCTAGAACTAAAAACTAAAACAACTAAACAAAACATCTGGAAAGGGACACTTCAGGCCCAGACAGTTTCACCAGCGAACTCTACCCAAGACTTAAAGAGAAACAGGTTTTGCACAATCCCACCCACAAACAAAGCAGGACACTTTTCAATGTGTGACCCCCGATACTCAAACCTAGAATGAACAACTACAGCAAAACTAGCCTGGGGTGAAAGTCCTAGCTGGTGCAATGGGCGGGAGTAAAGAAGAGGCAGAGACTGGGAAAGAAGAAAGGAAACTGTGTCTGCATGGAACGTGATTAACGTGTGAAAAACATTACAAAGAATCTACGAAAATCTAGAGCTAGTGAGTTTAACAGTCAACAAACAAAAACTAATCTTTTTTTTTTTTTTTTTTTTTTTACAAAATACACACTAGCAATAGACGGGGCAGAGGGCTCAGTGGGTGACATACGTACTGCGCAAATGCTAGAACGGCAGACCCCCAGGACCCACCTCAATCCCAGGTAGGCATGGTGGCCCATCTGTAACTCAAGTGGTCAGTGTGGGGACACAAGGGATACCTAGAGAGAACTGGCTTGCTAGCCTAGCCAGCTCAGTGAGTTTTGGGTTCAAGTGAGAGTGTGTGCCTCAGTATATAAAACAGAAAGTAATGCCGGAAAACATCTGACCTCAGCCTGGGGACTCTACACACATGTGTGCACATCTGGATGCATGCACACTAGGACACACCCATCAACACGCAAGAACACACATACATACACACAGAAAAAATAAACAATGAATAACTGTGAGCTAAAAATTGAAATTAAAAAGTATCACTTGTAATAGCTACAAATCTTTAAAAAATAATTAAGTATACAGGGAGCTGGAAAGATGGTTCAGTGGTTAAGAGCACTTTCTTCTCTTCCGGAAAACCAGGGATCACTTCCCAGCACCCACATGGTAGCTCACAGTTCCAGGAGTTAGAACACCCTTTTCCCACCTCCTCGGGCACTGGGTCCGCATGTGGTTCAGAGATACATGCAGCCAAAGACTCATACACATTTTTTTAAAAAAAATGTATAAACCTACCATTGTAAGTATAGAAGCTATCTGTGTGTTCAACATATTTTAAAATAACATTAAACTTAAATGTACTCGCTATTATTATTTTTGTCTACTTTTTGACAGAGCTACCATAAAACTAAATTACATGTGGCCCACATTGTATTTATATAAGAGGGACGACTAGGCTTCTAGGGAGTGAGTCAGAGAAGAGCATGCTAGGAAAGTTGTTTCCTTAGAACAGAGCATGCTGGAAGCACCTGTGTGCTGGAAGCAAGGCATGCTGGGAATAGTCTAGAGTCTAGACTCTACATTAAGTGCCATACTATGGGAAGTACCACCTAAATAGTGATTCTCAACCTGTGGGTCATGACCTCTTTGCGGTCAAATGACCTCACAGAGGTCCCATATGGGATATCCTACATATCAGATGTTTCCATTATGATTCATGACAGTAGCAAAGTTACAGTTATGAAGTAGCAACAAAAATAATTTTATGGCTGAGGGGGTCACCACAACATGAGGAACTTTATGTATTAAAGGGCTGCAGCATTAGGAAGGCTGAGAACCACAGACTTTAAAATGCTAGGAACAGTTTTAACACACGGCCTTCTGGGAGCACCTGTGCCCTTAGAGTGAAGCATGCTGGGAAAAAGCCTGGTGGGGGAGGGGAGGCTGAGGCCGTGGCCAGCATCCTGAAGATGACCCATGTTAAGAGCTGAAGAGAGCTGGGGGAACCTGACCAGAGGGTGGCAAGAAGTGACTACAGCCTCAGCAGTGCATGCTGGGAGCATCAGGCCAGGGATGACCGCAGTGGGCAGGCGGGAGGCTGGTACCTGTCCTTGCCCGTCTCACCCCGGAAGAGGTCGTCAAACTGCTGCATGCGGGCGGGAGAGACGGCGTAGGCCTCCATGTTAGGGAACACCAGGCCCGCTCGCTGGATGACGCGCAGGAGGCTGCCCTGGGGCTTCTGCATCTTGTTTGGGGGACCCCAGAAGATGAACACAGTTTCAGGGGTCCGGTTGACAAATTCCTGGGGCTTCCGCAGCACACGGAACACACTGGAATGGGCCACTACGCGGAAGGTAGTTTTGTTGCCGACGTCGGCCGAGTAGCCAGTGGTGGGAGCATCGTTCATGCGGATGGTGCACTCGGCCCGCTCAATCTCTGGGCCCAGTTTGGTGCCCAGCAGGTGGCTGGAGCTGGTGATGATCACACACTGGTTGCACCGGGACGGCAGCGTCTGGGGGGCAAGGAAGGACACCATCAGGGATGCTCTAGGCAGGGTCCTGTGCACTACACAACCAGGCTGGAGACCATTGCAACCTTTCAAAACACATTCATTTAGGTTCTGCGGATATTCCTAACTAGCTAGGGACAGAGCTAGGGACACACACATATATATGTGCCATCTAGGCAGCAGCAGAAGCTCTAGAGGTCTCATCCATCATCTGAGGCAGTTTATGGATGCTGGAGGAGTGACTGAAGGAGGGAGAGACTGAAGAAGAGAAGGTAAGGGAGGAGTGAGGATCATAGAACTACATTGTATGTATCATAAAAGTGTCATAAGAAACCCATTATGGGGGGGGAGGGGACAGGGAGGGACTGGAGGAAAGGAGGCAGGAGAAGCTGAGATCAAACTGTAAAGTAAATAAATAAAAAAAAACAAAACAAAAAAGTGAAACCCATTATATAATTAATATATGCTAATAAAAAATTTTTTTAAAGGGGGGGGGGGCTGGAGAGGTGGCTCAGTGGTTGGGAGCACTAACTGCTCTTCCAGAGGTCCTGAGTTCAATTCCCAGCAACCACATGGTGGCTCACAACTGTCTGTAATAGGATCTGATGCCTTCTTCTGGTATGTCTGAAGAGAGTGACAGTGTACTCATATAATAATAATAATAATAATAATAATAATAATTATTATTATTATTATTATTTTAAAAAACTAAAAAAAAAAAAAACAAGAAGCTTAAGTTGGGAAGACATATAGCGTAATACACACTAAGAAACACGGGGGAGATGATCAGAAACAAAGACTGGGACTTCCTTAGAACAGTCTTTAGAGTCGTATCTGAAGAACAAGTTGCCACTTAGGGAAAATCGTTCCAGGCCAGAGGACCAGCAAGCCTGCACATGTGAATCTCACAGATACCCTAGGGCAAAGAGAGGTCCCCAGAGATGACATGATCAGTTAACAAGCCAGGTCCATAGAGTAAGAGTGCTGAATCCTAACTATCAGACTCCAGCCATTGGCCTTTCTGAGTGGCTGCACTTCAACTACTCAGTCTTGGACCCTCCCACGCCTGTGGTTTTAGCCGTGATTACCTCATCTTCCAGGGAGAAAGCAGCACCGGCCAGCTGTCACTTGATACAAGGCAACCAGTATTGTTCCTGATTTTGTGTTCTCCAAAACCTCAGTGGTCTCCTCCCAAGCTTATGGGGACCAGAAGACAAGTTTTGTTTTGATTTGTTTTTGTTTTGAGACAGGGAATTTGTGTAGCCCTGGCTGTCTGGTACTCGCTCTGTAGACCAGGCTAGCATCAAATTCACAAAGATCAGCCTGCCTCCGCCTCCCGAGTGCTGGGATTAAAGGCGTGCTCCACCATGCCCGTCCAGAAGATATTTTTTAATTTTCAAAATTACATGTGTTCGTGTGAATGCATGTTTGGGGGGGGGAGGCATGCCACAACACACACGTGTGGAGGTCAGAGGACAGCTTGCTGGAGTCAATCTTTTCTTTCCACTATTAGGTTGGCAACAAGCACCTTTACCTACTGAACTATCTCGCTGGACCAAGATATTAAACCTTTTTTTGTTTTGTTTTGTTTTGTTTTGTTTTCGAGACAGGGTTTCTCTGTATAGCCCTGGCTGTCCTGGAACTCACTCTGTAGACCAGGCTGGCCTCGAACTCAGAAATCCACCTTCCTCTGCCTCCCAAGTGCTGGGATTAAAGGATATTAAACCTTTTAACACTAAGGGTAGGGCCCTAGAGAGAACGCCCCACAGGAAGAAGAGTTGTGAGGTGGGGCCTGTCAGCGGTCAGGCAACGCCCCCACAGGAGCTGCTCTACCTTGTTGCCAAGGATAGGGAAGTAGGCGCTGGAGAAACTCCACTTCTTGAGGTTGACTGGCCCACGAGTGCGGCCCCGCAGGGGGCCGTAGTGGAAGCCGTCGTTGGCATTGTTAGAACTATAAAGGATGAGGATGGTGATGAGGGCGAAGAGGATCACAAACACTGCTGACCGCTGCTCCTAGGGAGGGAAGAAGCCATTGAGGGTCCAGGCTCACACACAGCAGGCTCAGTCCCCACCTGCCCGCAGCCCACCACGCCCCAGACCCCACGTCCTCACCTGGTCCACCCCTCCCAAGTCCCTTCTTATTCTCAGTCCAAAGGATTGAGCCTAGGGCCTCATGGATGCGAGACAATTAACCTCTGAACTATCTTTCCAGTCCAGTCGTGCCGCTTGCAAACTGCTGACCCCTTCAGAGTTGACCTGTAGCTGAGTACTGGAGCTGGGTCGGCCTCGATCCCAGGCTCCTGGCGGAGGCCCGCGGAGGGTTCTCAAGAAGAGAGGCCAGCATGGTGTTGCCCACTTCCCACCCCCAGGGCTCTGGAGGCTGAGGCCTGAGGATTGCTGCAAGTTTAACACTAGCCTGGGCTACAGGGTACAGGAAATGCGTGTTTCAAGATGGCTTTACTGGACTGAACTGGGTGCCTAGGTTCCCTAAGGGATGCCTAGACACACGTGGGGGAGGGGCGTCCAAATGCAAGCTCATGTCTTCCTCTAATGGTAACTCTCCCTAAGTCGTCAGTGTACAGCTGGGCTCAACACACCCTTGGGTTCAGTAGATTCAACAAAGAACCATCAACAGTGCAGCCGGGGCCCCAATGGTTGTCCCAGTGCTGAACATCCATAGACTTCCTGTCTTGTTATTAGTTTCTAATTCTGTGACCTATTTATCTTTCTACATTTTTTGAGAAAGTGTCTCACGTAGCCCAGGCCACCTCCAACTCACTGTGTAATGGAAGCTGCCTCCGATCTAACTGATCCTCCGGCCCCCACCTCCTAAGTGCTGGGATGACAAGCACATGCCCCTACAATAGCAGTTTCTGCTGCACACGCTGGGTTAGGCATTCCAGGTCAACTACAGAGAGGACTGGGGGGGTTAGACGCAATTACTAAGCCGTCGTATGAGAAGAACTGGAGATTACATCCTTGGACTTCTGTTTCCTCGGAGATCCCGGAAGCAACCTCTTATAAATTTGAAGGAATTTGTCACTTCTCCTTCCATGCTCATGTGTTTTGCCTGTGTGGTGAACATGGATCTGGGTTCTTTTAAGTATTTTCCCTCGCCAAAGCATTTTAAGATTTCTCATTAGAGGGCGCTGGAGAGACACTGAAGGAATACCAACAACTTGGGCAGGCCCCCTAAGTCCCTTTGGGGGCCTGAGACCCCCAGATTATGGGGACCACAGATTATCTGAAGTTCAGTTCCTCCAGGGTATTCAACTACGGCTAGCACCCAGATGCTATAACTTGCCCCTTGAAAGGCATTGTAGCAGGAGGTGAGTGGGCTACAGCTGTGCCGTCTCCCATTGGGCTTGTGGCTCCGCCCATAGAGTGGACCTAAACCTGGTCCTTGATTTAACAATCAAGTTGCATCGGATCAACCCACCCACTGTAAATAGAAACACTGGAAGGGAGAAAGGGCATGTACCACATGCAGCCTGCTCATCGACTACTCAGTTGAGCACCACAGAGTGTGCCAGTTGTCTCCTCTCAGCGGGAGCGGCTCACTGGAAGCTTCGGGCCTTGGTCTCATCCAGTATCACTAGAGTATCATAATCAAAGCCTCAAATTTCAACGCACAGGTCCCACTAAATGCTTTTAGCATTTCTGCATCATCAAAATTCAGAAAGTCCGAGTCTAGGAGCTGGGGGTGTGGTCAGTTGTTAGGAGCGCTCAACTAGCCTGCCGGAAGCCCTACATAAGCCAGGCAAGGGAGGAGAGGCCTCAAAGTCCCAGCACTCGGAAGGTGGAAGCAGGAGGATCAGGAGTTCTGGGTCATTCTGGGCTACACAGTGTGGCTAGCCTGGGGGTCTACCAGACCTATCACACAAACATTTTTTTCTAAGTCTAACCATGACAAATTAGAGAGCTCCATATTTCCTTCTGCTTGTTTGGTTTTTGAAATAAGTCCCTCTACTTAGCCCTGGCTGGCCTGAAATTCATTATGTAGACTAGGCTGGCCTGGAACTCTCAGAGATCCACGGGTCTCAGCTTCCAGAGTGCTGGGATCACCGTGCCCGGCTAGCTCACCCCATTCCTTAAGCATTCTGTTCCCTGTTGCTCCATGCCCGCCGCCATTGATAATTCTGTACTGAACTATCCCTGTCAAAGGGCTGTGCTGTCCTTCTGCTAGACTCGGGCTAACACAAGCACCTCACACTCTGCCATGATGCCCGGGGAAAGGTGTTTGGGAATCAAACACATAGTAGGTACTCAGAAAACAGGAACTCTGACTTTGAACATGGCCATTCCCCCCTGTTCACCCTCTCACCCCATTTCCTGCTCAGCCCTCACAGCCAGTGCTTTCCCACTGATACATAAGTCAAGTTTCGGGACATCAGAGAGGACCTTGGGCCCAGAGAGAGGCGAGAGAGCAACCACTCGGTGGCTGAAGCAGAGTTTGATCCCAGACCTCCTGGGCACTGACTCTCCCGTGTGGGCTGGAGTGACGACGCCATAGCCAGGGCAGGTTAAAAGGAGTCCATTTCACAGACGGTTTTGAGCAGCTCAAATTGGGGTGGGAAACGAAGGGACTTACTTTGTTGCTACTCATCTCTCTCCGGCGTCTGCTGAAGGGTAGAGGCCAGCGTCCTGCAGGTGGCCCGGGGGGCAAGGTTGTGGGGTCACACCTGCAAGCCACCAGAAAGGGTTATGGCCGGAGGCCCTCCCCTGGATGCGGCTGGATCTCAGGTCGCGCCTCTACCCAACAGCTCTCCCGAAGTTAAGGTCCGGGGCTGCTTCCGTTTCGTCCTGGTTCTCACTCATGCCTCAAGCAGAAATGGTCCAAAAGTTTCCTAGGTCCTGCCTCCCACCTCACAGACCTCTGAACCCTACGGCTCAGTGAATTCGGTCATTGGCCAATGTGATCTTGGGGTCAAGAGCACAGCCATGATTCTCAGAAGTGGACAAGCCTTCCTGCCCCGGCCCAGCTGTGTGCCTCACTCCAAAACCCTCCCTCTCCTCCCACCACTGGGCCTAGCTCTTCTACACTTCCGAGCCCCCACCTGCAAGCGGGCCATAAATGGGCATCCAGCCCACCTCCCCTGGCAGCCCACCTCCCCTGGCAGCTACAGCCCAAAATGAGGAAAAAAAAAAAAAAAAAGGATGGTGTAGAGAGGAAGAAAACTGGGCCTGGATCCTCGGAGGGGATCCCCAGGTCGGAGCGCTCCCCGGGAAGTCTCTCCTCTTGTCGCTCTCTCCGCCCCCTGACCTAGCTGCTGCTGTTTACTCCTACTCCAGGAATAGCTAGAAACCTCCAGACCAGAGCTCCACACACTCACCCCGCTCCTGTTGGCCAGGCCTGGCCCCTCCCACCGCCGAGCACGGCCCCGCCCCATGGCAGCTCCCACTCCCATCCCCAAGCTTCAAGGTTCTCCTGGGCCGTCCCAATATCTCCAGTCACAGAGACCCCAGACTTCTGTCGGTCCCCACTGGGCAGTTCAGGAAACAGGCTTATTGGAAGGGAGGCGTGGCTTGTCCTTGGACTCAAACCGTTAGGCCAGATCCAGAATCCTAGAGTCGCCCCCATTAACCCTGCCACCTCCAGCATTCAAAGCGTCCCCCAGTCTGGCCACAGCTCCCAGACCGGCCTCGGTCTTACTACCCTGTCTTGCGCATGCCCCGTGCTCCAGACACTTGGAGCACTCCAGGTCCCAGGCCCACGCCCCACTTTCCCACCTTTGCCTGAGTAGTGCCCTCAGCCAGGACTACGATTCCCCTGGTCAGCCCCGTCAAGGTCCTGCTCTGAGAACGCCATGGTCAGAACAGCGTATCAGGTGCCAATGCGAATGTCGGGTCCACACTTACTGGCTGGGGGGCCTCGAGCAAGCCATGTGACCTCTCTGAGCCTCAGTTTCCTCATCTGTGAAATGGGAATAAGAACTGGTAACTCCTGGGGTGACTGGAAAGATGCATGCAGTTGTGACAAGGGGTGCCCAGGGCTTGAAAGTACTATATCAGAAATCCTAAGCCTTAGGTTACTCTGTTCAATGCCCACCCCTACACAAGCCTGTCCCAGAAACAATCCTCCTCCCCTTGACCCCGAGCCAGGATTTCCCTTATATTACGAAACATGCTCCCGAGCTACGCTAAGCATCGCCGGCCAACAGATTACTCAAGGCAACGCCTGGTAGGTGCTCTTGCTCCCCATTTCACAGATGGGGAGACTGAGGGATCAGGGAGGCAACGCGCCTCGCAGGGCGCCGGAGCAAGCGGGGGAGGGGGAAACCTGGTAGCATTTGTTTACAAGGTGGAGCCAGAAAGGGTCTCCCAGGAAGGTCCCCCTCTAGCCTGTGCGTGCGCCAGACATCTAGTTCGGCACGGAGTAGACAGGCCTGGAGGGGGGCTGCTGACTCCGCTGGGGAGGTGGCAGCCCTGGAGCCTAGACTCAGACTCAAGGCTGGACCTGCGGGGGCTGAGTTCTGGGCTGAGGGTGAGGGCCGCACCCTGAGCTCGCTCTGAGGCTTCTCCAGGTGCCGGGAGCAGGGTAACCCCAAGTGCCTCGTGGGAGGCTTAGCCCCGCGCCCCCTCTTCTGCGGCTGCACCCTGGGGTCGAGCATCCTGACTCCGGCTCAGCAAGGGAAGGGTGCGGGGCCGCGGCAGGGTCCCCCATCTCCAACATGAGAGGCCCAAAGAACCCCGCAAGCTTCTAGATCTCGGGGTGCAGTTAGCAAGGAGAGTGGGTCTCGGGGAGCCCTGGGACTCCCCCCTTCTCAGCGGCTCCCCACTCCCGAGGCGCAAGCACAAGCCCCCTCCCGCTCTGCTGCCCGCCCCCGCGCAGCACCAGCTCACCTCCGCCGGGGAGCACCCGGCCCCCCGCGGCCCCCGCACCCCGTCACATGGCGCCGGGAGCCGAGAACCGGGGTCCGCGCTGCTCTGGCCGCCCAGGCCCCGCTGCAGCTCCGGCCCGCCGGGTCCTAGCGCCGACGCTCGCAGACTCGTTAGGACCGGAGAGAGGGCGGAGCCTCCGGTTGCGGATGGCCCCGCCCCAGGGAGGTGCCAGAGAGGAGAGATGCTCTCCAACAGCACCCACCCACCCCCATCCCGAGTCTGGTCCATTTCTCTCTCTCCAAATGGACACCAGGATCTCGGATGGGGAAACCGAGACGCGGAGATCACTGGTCTCAAACTCTGGCCGTTAAATCCCTGGACTCCCGGTTGTTGAGACCCAGTAATTACCCCTGGGCAGCCTGGTACTTTACTTCATTTCCTTACCTCCGGAAAATGGAGAGTGCAAGGTTTCAAAACGTAGTTTTTGGTGGGCCTGGTGGTGCAGGCTTAGAGGGCTACATAGAGAAATCTTGGCTCAACTCTCTTCATTCTACCCCCAAGTATTCATTGTATTATTTTATGTGACTAAAAGGAAGCAACCTGGATCCCTCCAACTGGATGGCTCAGCAGTTACAGATACTGGCAACTCTTCTAGAGGGCCTGGGGTCCAGTCCCAGCACAGTCCTAGGGGTCTGTCGCCCTCTTCTGGCCTCTATGGGTACTGCACATATATGTGGTGCACAGACATGTGCAAGCAAAACATCCATATGCATAACATGAAATGAAAAATTAAAGAAAAAAGCAACTTGAGGGCTGGGGAGATAGTCAAGTATGTCGGACATGATGCCGCGTGTTTTGTTTTTTGAAACAGGGTTTCTCGGTGTAGCCCTGGCTGTCCTAAAACTCGCTCTGTAGACCAGGCTGGCTTTGAACTCACAGAGATCCCTCTGCCTCCCCAAATGATGGGATTAAAAGCATGTGCCACCACCACCCAGCGATGTCATGTGTTTGTCATCCCAGCTCTGGGGGTGTGAAGAAAGGGAGACCCCTCCAGCGAGCTTATCCTACCTGGGCCTTCCAGGGCAAAGAGAGAACATTGGAGGTTGTCCTTTGGCCTCCAAACATACACGAACAAGCATATATAGACACACGCATGTGCAGAAGCTACCTGTGTAGCCTGTTAGAAGGCTGGGTAAATAAACAGACACTGCCTACCCATAGTGTTCTAAGAGGCTGGTAAAACGAGGGTCAGCGTGCATGCCCGAGAGGGCGGCTGGGACATTTAGGAAGAGAAAGCAAGTTTGAAGAGCTCTGTGTTGTGTAATTACTTAGGAAAACACCGTAACAAAACTTTCCACTCCACACCCTAGGTACCTATTAGGCCCTGCGATGGCCACAGCGACGTTCACAGCTGGACAGTTTGAAATACAAACATGGAAATAGTCCAGATACTAACAGGAAAATGGAAAGTTTGCTTTGGTTTAGTTTTCTTTTCTTTCTTTCTTTCTTTTTTTTTTTTTGGTTTTTCGAGACAGGGTTTCTCTGTGTAGCGCTGGCTGTCCTGGAACTCCCTCTGTAGACCAGGCTGGCCTCGAACTCAGAAATCCACCTGCCTCTGCCTTCCAAGTGCTGGGATTAAAGGCGTGCGCCACCACTGCCCGGCTGGTTTGGTTTTCAAGACAAGGTTTTTCTGGGTAGCCTTAGCTGTCCTGGAACTCGATTTGTAGACCAGGCTGGCCTTAAACTCAGATCCACCTCTGCCTCCCCATGCTGGGATTAAAGGTATTTGCTACCACCGCCTGGCAAGGTTTTTTTGTTTTTGTTTTTGTTTTTAATATTCTGGAATATTCACACTGTGGAATATCACACGACAGGGCAATGATAAGCTATAGGTACACTGGTGAATTTTGGAGACCTAAGGAGTGACAGGAGCAAATGTAACCCAGCAGAGGCACGCCTGTGATCCCAGCACACAGCTAGGGAAGTGTATGGAGTAGGATCAAGGCTATCTTTCACTAAATACCACGTTCAAGGTAGCCTGGGCAACTGAGACTGTTTAAAAAAACAAAACCAAATGAAACCAAACACTGGTTTTCTTCAGCTCCTTTTCTGAGGCCCGGAACTCCCACTCCCACCCCACCCTCATTTCCCACCCCCCACCCCCCTCTTGTAGATTAGGGTGTAGCTCTCAACTAGTACTTCAACAGCCTGCCGGCCGCCATGATGATAATGGACTAAGCATCTATAACTATAAGCAAACTATCACCCACAATTCAATGCTTTCTTTTATAAGAGTTGCCTTGGCTGTGGTGTTCCTTCACAGCAATAGAACACCAACCAGGACACAAACAAACAAAAAAGAAACCGACTTGGCATTGCCAAGGGCAGGCGATAGCCTATGCCCGTATCACTGATTAAAGTTTTAAAAGCACTCGGGAGGCCCCACATTACAGCAACCATGCACGCTGAGCTCAAGAGGCTCATGGCGTTTATATGCATTTGAACTTACTAATATAATATAGACACATCAGCCTATCACAAAACCAGAATATCACAACTGAAGAAGAAAAGTTCAGGGGCCAGGGAGATGGCTCAGCAGGTAAAAGTGTTTGTCACCAAGCCTGATGGCCTGAGTTTGATCCCTGGGACCCGCATGGAGGAAGGAGAGAATTCACCCTTGGAAGTTGTCCTCTGACCTCCATGTGTGCACAGTGGCATTGTCACTGCCCCCCACTAAACAAATGAACGAACAAATACAATGTAACAAAAAGAAAGGTGCAAAAGAAGAAAGATTAAAAATGATTTTTTGTTCATTATGAAAACATGTCTGTGAACGCCTGGTCTCTGAGACCACCACAGCCCCTCGAAGAGTACCGTAGTAGGCAAGAAGGTTCACTGTGACTCAGGAGCCGATGTTGGTTCAAACTTCGGAGTCTGACCTCAAGGAGTTTATTTTAGGATAAGTGTGGAGGCACAGGCTTGTCATCTCAGCTACTAGGGAAGCTAAGGCTGGAAATCGCAAGTTCTGGACTTATACAGCCCCCAAAATAAAACTAAAATGTGAGGTATAGTGGTCCCTGGATACACTAAGGAAAGGAGAGGCAGGAGGAACAGGAATTCAGGGCCAGCCTGGGCTACACAGAGTTGGAGCTCAGGATGGGCTATATGCGACTCTATCTCAGAACAAGGTGGTTATTTCTAGAATGTTAGGATCTAGGCTGTTTTTTTGTTTGTTTGTTTTGTTTTTGTTTTTGAACATAGTTTCTTCATTTAGCCCTGGCTGTTCTTGAACTAACTGGCTCTGTAACCCAGGCTAGCCTCAAATTTATAGAGCTCCACCTGCCTCTGCCTCCATCTCCTGAGTCCTGGGATTAAAGGTGTGCACCATCACTGCCTGGCTTGTTTTTGTTTTTGAGACAGTCTTGCTATCTAGCTCTGGCCGTCCCCAGAGCTAGGATCAAAGGCATACACCATGCCCGCCTGGCCACAACCCTTTATATCTTAAAATGTATGCTTTTTTCTGGGCAAGATGACCCGAAGCTGTAATCCCAGCAATCAGGAGGCTGAGGCAGGAGAATTACTGAGTTTGAGGCCATCTTGGGAAAGAGAGTAAGGCCATTTTTAAAAAGGAGTGGGGACTGGAGAGATGGCTCAGTAGTTAAGAGTACTACTGTTCTTGCAAAGAACCCTGGGTAGCTCACTACCACTTATAACTACAGCTCCAAGGGTTTTCTGATGCTCTCTTCTGCTAGGAGGGCAGCAGCACACACCTGATTTACATACAGACACACATAAATTAAAATTTATAATTAACATTTTTTTGGTTTTAATTTTATATATGTGGGTGTTTTGCCTGTATGTCTGTCAGTGCACCAGTTGTGAGCCTGGTGCCCACGGAGGGCAGAAGAGGGCATTGAACCCCCTGGAACTGGAGTTATAGGCAGTTGTGAGCCACCATGTAGGAATTGAACAAAGGTCCTCTGAAAGAGCAGCCAGTGGCCTTATAACTGCTAATCTATACTCCTGATTTTTTAATTTAAAAATACTTTTAGATTTTAAAGATTTTATTTACTTTTTTGTGTGTGTATGAGTGATTTACCTGCTCATATATTTGTGTATCATGGGCATGCAGTTCCCCCAGCAGCCAGAAGAGGGCGCTGGACCCCCTGGCCCTGGAGTACCAGATGGCTGTGAGCCGTCCTGTGAATCCTCTGCAGGAGCAGCCCGTGTTCCCAACTGAAAAATAAACGCGCGCGCTCTCCCGCTCCCGGAATCTACATTTTTAAAACCTGAATTGCACACGCAGCTTTTGTGTTTGCGTGAGCTCGTGAGTGAACACATGTTGCTGTAGAGCCAGGGGCTAGCCTCTGCTGCTCTACAAAAGCTTTCCTGTTAAATGGGTAGGAAAGATACAGAAACTCCACTCAGTTCTGTTTGCTGGAGGCAGGGTTTCTTGCTAGGACCTGGGGCTGGCTGGTTACTCCAGGCTGGCCAGAGAGCCTCGGAGACCAGCTGTCTCTGCCTCCTTCCTCTATGGGAACAAAGACCGGGGACCAGAACACCTAGGATTTCTGTCGGAGTTGTGAGGACTAAATTCAAGTCTTCCTCTGGCTTGCCCAACACAGTACTTTATCAAGTGAACTATCTCCCCAACTTCGCGACATCCTCTTTCCCCTCCTACTTTTTTGCTACCCACCCCTTTTACTACAATTACCATGTCTGTAAATGCACGTAAAAGGTGTGAGATAGACTCCACAGGAACTGAGCTGGCAGCTCCCTAGAGCTTGGTAGGAGAGGAGAGCCGCCATCACTTTTAGCTTTATGAACTTCTAAGTTATTTGCATTGCGTTCATTTAGAAAGTTATGATTGCTTGCTTGGTTTGAGACAGTCTTACTATCGCCAGGGTAGCCACAGATTCACTATGTGGCCAAGGACGACCTTGAACTTCTGATCTTCCTGCTTCCTTCCTAAGTGTACTTTACAAGCAATGTACTGCCATGCCAAATTTACTTTGGTAAGTTAAAAAATGCTTTCTCCTTTTGTTTGGCTTGGTTTGGTTTGAGACATGCGTCCTCTGTGTAGCTCTGGTTCTACTGGAACTCACCCTGTAGACCAGGCTGGCCCTGAACTCAGAGATCAGCCTGCCTCTGCCTCCCGAGTGCTGGGATTAAAGGCGTGCGCCACCACCACCCAGCAATACAAAACATTTTTTAAAAAATTATTATTAAAACATGTGTGATGAAGCTGTCTGTTCTTCTAGAGAACCTGGGTTGGATTCCCAGCATACACATGGTGGCTCAGAACCATCTGTAACTCCAGTTCCAGGAGATCCAACGCCCTCTTCTGGCTTCCAATGGCAGCAGGGACACACGTGGTATACAGATGTGTATGCAGGCAAAATGCCCAAACACATAAAATTGATTAATTTTAAAATTGAAGAAAAAAAAAAACATGTGGTGTGTGTGTGTGTGTGTGTGTGTGTGTGTGTGTGTGTGTGTGTTAAACTCCTGCTCCGACTTGTGATGGAGAAACAGGCTACCCACTAGAGTGGACACAGGACAGAGGAACCCTGCCCTCCAGTGTCCACCTCTAGTGTGTCCTGAACCTCTCAGCCCATCTGCACCCCAGGCCTCCTGACCCGGCCTGCGTAACAGAAAGGAAACCACAGAGGGTGGGGCTGAGGAGGAAGAAGGGAGAGGCAGATGAACGAGCTGGTGAAATGGAGACCAGAGGGCTCTCGTAGCAAACACAGTGAGCGGGGTGGAGGCTGTGTCAGACATGAAAGCCCTCCTGTGCCCCAGAAGGCCCCCTCCCTACCCCAGGCCCTGCTAAGGACTCTGGAAAACGCAAGGATGCTTCAGCCCAGCCCCAGACCAAAGCAGAGCCAGAGA
>CM052701.1:132000238-132011802 GCA_028551405.1 Uromys caudimaculatus
GGGGGGGGGGGTTTCAGGCCAGTTGGCAGTCAGTGTTCTTAACCGCTAAGCCATCTCTCCAGCCCCTCAGTTCCTAACTTCCAATAACAGTTGTGTTCCGCAGACAGCTGAGCTCAGCTGAAGCCAGGCCTGGGGCCTCCAACTTTCAACCACTACAGAGGAGCCTGAAGACTTAAGCAGAGCTCTGAACCTGGTGCAGTGGTTATGAACTGGGAAGCACCTGGGTCTCCATGGACTGGGGTTGGACAGGGGTGCTTAACTGTTCCCTGTAAGCAGGGGGTTCCAATCCTCCCAGAATAGACTCCACAGAGATGCTCATACCCCAGCCGAGATCCCTGAGGAAGAAGTCCTAAGACACCTGTGGCTGTGAGACCTATCTCGATTCCTCTCTAGGCTTAGACGGCAGTGGCTGAGACAAAGGAACCAGAGGACGGAAAGGAACACAGAGGTCAGGGTCTGTAAACCCCAGTGCCGCCCCCCACAACACCTCAAGGCTATGCATGGCTCCTACCCGCTTACTCACCTTCCAGCAGGTACCAGGCCCACAGTGGCCAAGGAGGGGGTCCCTCAGTCTCATCTCGGGAGTCTTCAGTAGACCCTGTGCCAACAACCAGACCTGTCAGAGGGCATCTTTGTGTGCTAGGAGGAAGTGGTTGACAGCTTTCCTGAGAAACACAATTTATTCAGGCCAACCCAACAATAAACACCTCACCCAGAGGCAGGGCCAGGAGAGAAACCAAGGGTTGGGCCAGCATTTCCTGATGGCTGGAAAACTGGAAGATTGATTCTCAGAAAGGAATAGTCTAGATCCCATCAAGACCAGGGGGTCTCTTAACTCTGGACTCCCAGGGCGAGGGCACAGGTGTGGAGACTTCTAATGGGATGGAGAGTCCGCTTATCTACCATGAACGAAAGGTCCTAGGAAGAAGCTACTCCTACAAAGACAGCCCAGAGGCCAAATCAGCATATCTTGGGCTAGCTTTATCTTCAAACAACTATTTCCTGACTGTCAGAACATCCCGTAGCTAATAGATAAAAACCTTTGAAAGCTGTTAACTTAGCAGACCACTAGCTTCTACCACCCCAAAGTAATAACATCTCAGACCTCTGGGCAAGCTCTCCGCATCTCGCCGTACCTGCCTCTCTGAGGTCCCCATCAATGTATTTTAATCTTGCCTGGATTTATGACTTTATTTGTTCTGCAAAACTATAAAACTTCATGAAACTGTTTCCACATTGGAACATGGAATTTGGGGTAACATGAATCTCTCTGTTCCTGGGCCACAGTCACTCAGAATGGCACCAGAAGAAACTTATTCCCAGTAGGATGAGAACTTATTATTTTGCATTGATACCACCTATACCAGGGTGGGGCAGGACTACCCAGGCGGAAGGCTACCCCATTTAAATGGTGGCTTCTGTACACTGAGAGCCAAGTGTGTTCTAAGCCCCAGGTGCATCCCAGCATCTTGGAACTCATAAAATTTTGTGAGGTAGGAACTACTGTACTGTCTTTATTGCCTGGGAAAGTGGGGTCAGGCCTGCTGCCAGGACACTCTGTCTCACCCAGTGTCCACTGATGCCCTCTTCCTACCCACAGTCCCTCAGCACCAACAGGCCTGCGGAAACGGTTTTGCTTCCAGCCTGCATCCCTGGCTCAGAGATTTCTCTGTTTCCCCTCCTACGAGGCTTCCGGGCCACCTGGCACTGGATAGGGACAAGGGCAGTGTTGTGGCCAGGTGCCAGGTCTCTAGTCACTCCTGGGAAAATGGGTAGGAGAGTGGGCTAGGCCACGAGAGTTCCTAGCACGATGGGTTCTGTCATTTGTGGGATCCGGTACAAAAGGAAACTTCAGAGGTTCCTTGTTTAAACCCAAGACCTAAAGTAAGGAATTTCAAGTTTGTAGCAGAGCTCTGGGGGACTACACAGGTTACACCCAGAGGGTCCTGAACTCTGAAGCTGAGAGCTAAAGCCCAGGGCTCCATTCTTCAGTCTTCCAAAGGGGGAAGGAGGCAGAGCATGGGTAGTGAGCTCTCAAGTCTGACAGCATCCTAGCTCAGCCACCTCATGAAAGCTAGCCTGGGCTACATCATCTGTAATGAGCACCAGCTCCCTCCTCAGGGTGGCATCACACCCTCTTTAATAGCAGGATGGTGGTTATATTTTAATATTGAAAAGCAAAATTCAGAGAAAGGGCTGGCCCTGAGACCACTCCTTTCCAGGCAGCACCCACCCTGAGCGCATTCTGCTTTCTGTTTTACAGAGGAACTAAGTCCCACAGTTAAGAGACAGCCTGCCAGGCAGTGGTGGGGCACGCCTTTAATCCCAGCACTTGGGAGGCAGAGGCAGGTGGATTTCTGAGTTCGAGGCCAGCCTGGTCTACAGAGTGAGTTCCAGGACAGCCAGGGCTATACAGAGAAACCCTGTCTCAAAAAACCAAAAAAAAAAAAAAAAAAAAAAGAGAGAGACCGCCTGACTGGCAAAGACTTTGGAATCTGACTCATGGGTCAGGAAAGTGGCGTTGGGTGGAATTTCTTTCTCACCCTGAGTCCTCCCAGGCCCTGCTCTGCGCCTGCTGAGTGAGGGCAGGGTTGCTCTCCTAGGCCAACACAGACCTGTGGTCAGACCATAAGGCCGTGCTTGTGGGATGCTGGGGCAGGAGACTGTGGGACTGATGTCCAGACAATACAGGAAGAGCAGACAGCTGTGGGCCTAGAGAAGGGTTGGAGGTCTCAGTTTGCCCTCCAGGGAACAGGTTACAGGCCTGTGTCCTAACCCCCATCCCACATCTGTTACCACAGAGACACAGTGTCCAGAAAATCTGCATTTAACGGCACACTCCTGAGGCAGTCCTGGGGGCTGATGCTCAGCGGCCCTCACACCCATCAAATCCCAAGTCCCAGGGCGCGCCAACCAGGGCTACCAGCCTGAGAACTTGGCACCATGTGGCTGGAGATAGGTAGAGAAAAGACCAAGACTGGTACAAAGCCATAATGCTGGTGAGGTGGGGCCATCGGCCCCAGGGCAAAGGCCACTTAAACCTGGAAGTGGGACAAGCCCCGAGATGAAGATGTGGATTCTCCTGGGAGCAGGGGTAGTATAAATGGCACCCTCTTGACTGTCCTTCCAGTCACAAGGCCTGAGATTCCTCCAAGTGCACCCAGTGTTGGGTAACAGAGACCTCAGGTTCCACCTGGTGTCAGAGGTGAAAGTCATAAATGTTTATGTTGGAGCCGTGCTGGCCTGAATGGGTCACAGGTCTGGCGAAGTCTGGCACAAGTCTGGTGACAGGAACTACTTGGCCCTCCAGGACGGGTGGGCGAACACGATGGGCCGCTTCTTGGCCCAGCGGGAGAACACAGCCTTCTCAGTAATGAATCGATGGGCGCTCCTTGGAGCCTGCTCGTGCAGCCGGTACATCTGACACTCATCTAGCCGGCCCTTCTCGAAGTAGTGGTAGGGCACGGAGCGGGGACTCTTCTCACTGTAGGGAGGGAACAGGGTCAGGTGGAACAAGGCCTCAGAGCTGCTCAGGCGAGGGATACCCACATCTGGACAGATGACAGAGGCCAGCAGGGGAGGAGCCCACTGGCCAGGACTCAGAAACTGCTTCTTGCAAGCTGGATGACCTTGGATCAGAAAGGTACCCTACAACAGACCACTGGAAATGGAACCAAAGGATAAACTCACTGTACGGGAGGCACCTAACTCCCATATCTAGAGCAGCCAGCTCTGCACGCCCACCTGCCGGGAAGTACTCTGAGGGTTGCCGGGCTGTGACCATTTCTCTCATACGCCCGAGACACAGGTTCTGAAGGGAAGGGGTGAAAACCTGAGGCCTTTCCCAGACTCCTTAGTTATAGTAATATTGAGATATAAGAGTGTAACATTGTTATAATAGAATTCCATATCCATGTCTGAACTCACAGTATTTAAGTAATGCCACAACTAAATCTGTAGTGTTTCATTAAAATCGATATAGGCTCCAGGGGTGAGCGCTCCGTCAGGTGGGTCTAACCCAAGGCCCACTTTGCCAAATCTTTTTGGCAACTTAATTTTATTTTGCATTTATTCATTACTTATTTTTTATTTGTGTGTGGAGGAGTAGGTGTGTGGGTAAGAAGCTACCACAATGTAGATGTGGAAGTCAAAAGACATTTTGAGAATCCGTTCTATTTCCACCATGTGGGTTCTAGGGAGTTTTTGTTTGTTTTGTTTTGTTTTCTGAAACAGTGTTTTTCTGTGTATCCCTGGCTGTTCTGGAACTCCCTCTGCAGACCAGGCTGACCTTGAACTCAGAGATTTGCCTGCCTCTGCCTCCTGAGTGCTGGGCTTAAAGTTGTGCGCACAACCTCTTGGTTCTTAAATGTGAACTCTGTATTAGACAATGTCAGGTAGCAATGTCTCAAGGTTAGATACACCAGCTAGGATGGTTCATTGACCTGAGAGATGTATAAATCTTTGTTTTGGTTTGAGTGTTTTAGAGAGGCTCTCAAAAGATGTGGGGTGGGTAGCCTTGAACTTGATGGGGAGTCAAGGTTAGCTCTGATCCTGATTCTCCTGTCTCCACCTCCTAAGTGGGACTATCAGCTAAAGGCCTGCCCTTGGGGGTGTCTGTGCCATCATGAAGCCCTCACAGCTCACAGACCCTCACGCCTCCCCCTCCTTCCCTGCCCCCGAGCCCAGCCTGGGTGCCGGTCTAACCTGCAGTAACTATCACTGACCATCCCGTAGACCACGACCTCCTCACACAGCTCCAGGGCCAGAATCATGGTGAACCAACCGGTGCTGAGGAAGGAGCCGGACTGTCTCCTGAGGAGGATGAGACACTGTCAGTGGCCCCACCCACGTCCCCTACCCCCACTTAACAACTAGAAAGGGGTTCCGGGGAAGATGGGAAGTGGGAGAGGCAGCCTGCCATCGACAGTGAGTCAGAGGTGGAGCTGGACACAAACCCAGGCCTGTTCAGTCTGGCTGCCTGAGCGGAGGATGGCATCAGGGTTCTAGAGAACTAGACCTGGGGAGCCTACAGGTGCAAGAGACCACAGTGGGTAAAACTGAGGGTGCTGTCTTCTATTTTAGCCTTGCTTCTCCCAGGGCACCCAGTTCACCCTTGAGACTCTCAGCCTCAGTGACCCAGCTGTGAAATGAAGAGATTTGAAGATGGATTTGAAGAGGGAACACTGTCAGTCTTGCCCACCCCTCCCCCCAGCCCACCTGGGTAAAGGTGCTGTGATAGCCCCAGGCCTCAGCTCTGAGCCGGCAGCTCTGGGTACCCTCCAAGCAGAAGGTCACCCCCCTCTGCCTCTCCTGAGGGTACAGGCCGGCTCACCCATTCAAGCTGAGCACAGCCAGCACCTGCCTCACCTGGAGCTAACACTTTCGGGGAGGAAACACATAAACAGTGTAACGTCAGCGTCAGCAGCTAAAAAGACTGGGAAAGGTGTGAGATACAGACCGCAGGGGTGGGCCACTCCTGCAGAGGGGGTGGTCAAGGAGGGCTTCCCTGAGGAAGTGATGGTTTATCCAGACCAGAGCGGCCAGAAGGGGCTCATCACGGGAACTTTTAGAAGAATGTTCTAGGCAGAATGAACAGAGCACGAGCGAGGGACTGCGGCTGGGGACAAGTCTGAACGTCTGAGGATGAGGGACAGGACACAGTATGTAGTGAGGTGCCTCGGGAAGTCCTGAGGGATTAAAGAGAAGTCTGATGCGGAGTGCTCAGCTCAGAGCCTTAGACCCAAAGACAGTTGGGTTTTTTTGTTGTTTTGTTTTTCTCATTTTTGAGACAGCCCAGGCTTAATGAACTCCCTGAGTAGCTCCAGATAGCCTTGAACTCCTAACCATCCTGCCTCTACCTCCTGAGTGCTGGGATTACAGAGGCGTGCAAGGCCAGTTCATCCAGTGCTGGGGATGGAACCCAGGGCCTCATGCACGCTAGGCAACCATTCTGCCAACAGAGCCACATCCCCAGCCTGAAGTAACTCTTACTTCAGTTATCTGGAATGGTCCTCAGACCACTTCAGGCCTTAAAGCACTTCTTAGCAGAAAGAGGCTTTCAGGGAAGGCAAGCTCCAGATGCCAGGGGTCCCCAGCTCACCGGTTCTTGCCCGTCTCGTCTTGAAAGATCTGGTCGCAGTAGGCCATCATGCGTTCAGTGAAGGTATACACTTGCAAGCCCGGGTACATTCTGGTGAGCTGCAGCAATGTGCGGTAGGTGCGGCCGCCCAGCATCCGATCCATGTGCCTGCCCTGGCCCCACACCACGTAGAGTGTGTCTCGGGCATGCTGGAAATAGTGCGAGTAGTTGCGCAGAAGTAATGGCACACTTGTGTGCGAGATCACGCGCAGCGTGCTGCGCTGGCCCACGTCCGCCTCAAAGCCCACCGTGGGTGCCTGGTTCATGCGTAGCACGCACTCTGCACCATCGATCTGGGCACCCAGGCCCGAACCCAGCATCTGGCCAGAGCTGGACACCACCGCACAGCTGTGGCACAGTTCTCGGATAAGCGGCTGCAGAGTGGGAAGCAGAGAGAGAGAGATCAGGACCCCTCCAGCGGCTATCCCTCTGTCCACCCCCTCACCTCCCCACCCCCACCCCCACCCCCACCTCCGTCCTGCCCACTGACCTGACAGTTGGATCAGTTCCAAGGACTAAGATCTACTGTAGTTTTTGTTTTGCTTTAGTTATGAAAATTTGTGTATGTACGTGTGTGTGTGTGCGCGCGCGCGCGCGCGCGCTTGCATACGGGGGGGGGGGGCGAGGTCACGTGCCGGAGGTTGTCTTTAGGTGCCTTCCTCAAACGCTTTTTATTTTCTTGAGACAGTCTCTCACTGAACCAGGATTTTGCCCCAGCTTCACTGTGTTGGCCTCCCAGCATGGGATTACAGGTGCATGCTGGGTACCTGGCTCTTACATGGATGCTCAAGACTGGACTCAGGTCCTCATGCTTCGTGGATCAGTGGAAACAACTGAACCCCCTGCCCAGGCCCCAGGTTGTTTTGGGTTTTGTTTTGGGGGTTGGGGCTCATGCCACAGAACCCATGTGAAGGTCCAGGGACAGCTCGCTGAGTCAGTCAGTCCCCTCTCCACCACGTGCATTCCACTGGGAGAACTCGGGTCATCAGATTTTGTGGCAAGTGCCTTCACCCGTTAGGTCACCTGGTTGGCCCCTGTCTTGTGGCATTTCTTCTGCTTCAAATTCCCAAATGCTGGGACTGTAGGTGGCAGCCGCCATATCTATCCACCTGGCAAGCCAGATACAAGAAAATGACCTTCCCAAGCTTTCTTATCAGTCATGTCCAGCACTGGTGTTGCTTCTAAGCCCTAAAATATCCTTACCTTACTGGGACCTTATTAAAGTTACAGGATCAAATATACATAAAGCCTTTAGAATGGTCTTTGGCACTGACTGCATGTTCATTGTATTTGCTAAGTAAACAGAAACCTCAAGCTTTCCAGAATCACCCAGGTCCTTTCCTGCCCCGCCCACGACCAACCCAAACTGCACTGAGTTTTTACTAGAAGGCTCTTTTTTGTTTGTTTGTTTTTCGAGACAGGGTTTCTTTGTGTAGCCCTGGCTGTCCTGGAACTCACTCTGTAGACCAGGCTGGCCTCGAACTCAGAAATCCACCTGCCTCTGCCTCCCAAATGCTGGGACTAAAGGCATGCACCACCACTGCCCGGCTAGAAGGGTCTTTAGTAAGCGGGGTCTTCCATGTCCAGCCCATGCCAGTTTTGGTAGTCTGGTTCTCAGCCTGAATCCTGGCTCCATCTCTTCCTAAGCACTATGGCTGAAGGTAAGGCGGTGTCACCCCTCGTCTGGGAAATGGGTGTGAAAACACCTGCTTGACACTCTTTCGAGAACACAATAGAAAAGGTACAAGGAAATAAGGAGCTGGGGGAACAGGGTGGGCTTGGGGACGGGCGACCTGTGTCAGGAGGCTAGAACACAGGGGGACAGAAAAACTCTCTCTCCAAGCTTCAAGCCTCTCCTAGCACTTCTAAATGCCAGAGAGGGCTGCAAAGGGGCACGAGAGGACTTCTGGGAGTGACAGAGAGAGTTCTGTGTCACCATGGTGAAGGCTATCTATACTCTCTCACTTTGGTCAAAACTCACTGGCTGGGCGTGGTGGCATAAGCCTTTAGTTCCAGCACTCGGGAGGCAGAGGCGCTTAGATCAGGGTGAGTTCCAGGACAGCCAAGGCTACAAAGCAAGTTCCAGGCCAGCTAGGGCTATATAGTGAGACCCTGAACTTTTCCTCGTAACTGGTGAATTCTGTTATTACCTGTCAACTTGTACTTGCTGTGTGGATGCACGTGGAAGCCCAAGGTTGGCGCACAGTGTCTTCCTTGACTATTTGCCACATCTATCTTGAGACAGGGTCTCTCACCATACACCAAGAACCTTGCTTTGGCTAGTCTGGCTAGCTAATTTACCCTGAGGATCCCATCTCTGCCTTCCCAAAGAAGGGATTGCAGCAAGCTACCAGGCCAACCTAGCTTTTTGTGGGTTCTGGTGATCCACACTCCAGACCTTAGGGTTGCGTGGCAGACACTTCATGACTGAGCCGTTTCCCTGATCCCGCCCTGCTTCTTTTGAGACAAGGTCTTGTGTACAGAGACTTTCCTGGGACTTAGGTGCTAGAACTGCAGATGTAAGCTGCTACCCAGGCCTCAGGCCCATTAAGGGCCCTGTCTCCTATTTGTTACCACCCAAGAGGCAGACACCACATGAATGCACACACTCAGAGAAGACTGCCAGGGCTCCCACGGAAGTGCTGGGCCCTCACCTGGAGGGACATAAGTTTATAGAGCCATGTAAAAGATTAGTTTCACTCAATAAAAGACATTATGAAATCCCACTCAGGTCTTTTTTTTTTTTTTTGATAAGATGTTGATTTAAGAACTCATAAATCCATTTTCTGTAGTACAGTATTTTTTTAAAAAAACAAAATAGTTGCCGGGCAGTGGTGGCGCATGCCTTTAATCCCAGCACTTGGGAGGCAGAGGCAGGTGGATTTCTGAGTTCGAGGCCAGCCTGGTCTACAGAGTGAGTTCCAGGACAGCCAGGGCTACACAGAGAAACCTTGTCTCAAAAAACCAAAAAAAAAAAAAAAAAAAAAGAAAAAGAAAAAAAAAAAGGAAAGAAAACGGGGACCTATGTCAAACCTATAAGGGACTGAGGGCACTATGGCAGACTGGAGAGTGTTTACCCAGGACACCCGGGCACCGTCCCACCAGGCCATTCTTGGGGAGTGGAGAGCTCACACTGCCTTGGAGTGTTGTTGCCTTCATTTTGGTTTTGGCCCTGGGGGTTGAACTTAGCACTCATCCTTGCTAACACTGACTGAACTGCAGCCCCAGGCCAGCTCAGCCCAGCCCAAATCAGGTTGAATTGTTTTCATTTCTTCATCAGACCCTCACACCACAGCTGGGCACTGGGTACTGTGTGCTGTCTGCCAGTCACCCTTTGAATCCTTGGCACAGCCCAACATAGGCAGGGATGGGGACATGACAGGTCTCCAGCAAGCCAGGGCTCCTGAGCTGGCCCTACGGCCACCAAACTAAGAACCAGAAATGTAGTGCCAATAACTACAGGATGGCTTTAGGGAGCCTCTGCTACCAGGGTCAAGGTTGTGAATGTCCCTGCGCCACACCAGGTGGAGCAAATATGGAGAGGTGGACACCATGGATGGTAGTCATGGCTGTCTTGTCACTCTTGGACCCCAGTGTCCCCGTCTTATGACTCCCGGGACCATGCATAACCTTGACCTATGCTGGCTCTTTATCCTCAGCTGCCACACAATGACTGACTTACTGCAGAAGCTAAGCCATGTTTGTTGAGCATAGAGTATGGAGACACAGAGGTCTGAAGACTTCTTGTCTTCCTAGGTTATCCCCAGTGGGCAGTCCCCCGATTTTCATTCCCAGCATGTAGTTGGGGGTACCCAGGCAGTATCTGCAAACCCTATCCTCCTTAAACCTTGAATGCTCGGAGGGGACAAGTGACTGGCAGAAGTCACACAGCTGGTGAGCAGCGAAGCTAAGCTCAGAGTCCAGACTGGCTTGCCACCAGCCCAGTCCTCACTGTTTCCTAGAGCTGGGGACCCGCTGGCTCCCTTAGCATTGCCTGCCTGACTCACCTTCCCATCTGGCACGCTGCTGTAGCCACTGAAGTGCAGGGGCCCTGGCACAGTGGATCTGGGGGCCACAGGGAGGTGGCGGTCCAGGCAGGTTGCCAGGCAGAGGGGCAGGCAGGCCCAGCAGCACAGGAAGACATAGACAGCAGAGAGTGTCAAGGTACACAGTATGAGGAGCAGAAGGCGGCCCTGAAGGAGACAGTGGTGACGGACTGTGAATGGTCACGTGACTGTGAGGTGCTTTGTGGGTAACACCCAGCCTTCCCATGTAGAGCCGTTACAGCTCCATTGGTGAGACCTTCTTCAGGGATGCCTGGCCCTCAAATCTAGAGACAAGTCCCCCAAATCCTCTCTTCCAGGTCAGGACATTCATTTGGGATGAAGCCACTCAGAGCCACACAGCAAGGGTGCAAATTCCACATTGCAGAACCCAAATTCTCATCTAGAACCTAGATACACTATGCAGTCTGGGTCTCAATGGCCTTCACCTCAGGCCGCTGCTACCCCCATGGCCTACCTCCATCACCCTACTGACCTAGTGTGGCCCCTTGGCTGGCCGGGCAGTCCAGGAAGTAGAAGGGGGCTTGAGGAGAGCATCACTTAAGAAATGCTTTCAGGGGCTGGAGAGATGGTTCAGCAGTTAAGAGCACTGATTGCTGTTCCAGAGGTCCTGAGTTCAATTCCCAGCAACCAACAACATGGTGGCTCACAACCAATGATAATAAGATCAGATGCCCTCTTCTGGTGTGTCTGAAGAGAACAACAGTGTACTTACATACATAAAATAAATAAATAAATCTTTTTTTTAAAAAATGCTTTCAAGAGCTGGCTGGAAGGAGGGCTTGGTGGTAGTGGTGAGCTTTCTGTGCTTGCAAAGGAGCCAGGTTCCAAGAGCCCAGGTCGGGTGCCTGACAACCAGCCACTAGTTAGATAGGCAGCTATAGTAGATTAGATAGATCTATCTAATCTAATAGTAATCTAATAATCTAAATATCTAATCCAATAATAAACACGGTAGCTCATCCCTTGCCTGAGGCAGAACTGTTACAAGTTTGAGGCCAACCTGGGTTACACAGTGAGTTCCAGGCTAGCCTGGGCCACAGACTGAGACCCTGTTTCAAAAACTGAAACAAACAAACGGAAAATTCTTTCAATAGTTGGGATGCTTATGCTCAGTCACCCCCCACTTCTAGAAAAGATACATCAAGAGCCACTGGAAGAAGCCCTCTGGGTGGGTCACCTGGGGGTGGCCTCCTGCACACTAAAAGCACCCAGCAAGTGTCTGCCACTGTGTGCTCGGCTATCCATGTCAATACCTGTGACTCTCAGAATTCCGGTTTTCTAGGCCCAAGGCCATTCCAGAGGAAACACTAGTTGCTGGCCAGTATACCCAGAACCCTAGAGGTGCACAACAGCCCCCC
>CM052701.1:132011902-132098244 GCA_028551405.1 Uromys caudimaculatus
GGTAATTAATCTCCCTACCAAGGGGCTCACCAGTAAAGACAAGAGCAGCTGACCTGAGCCTCTGCGCTCAGTCTCACACCTCCCTCCCAACTGGGTGACACTGGGTTACTTCCATTTCTAGGTGAGAAGAACAAACTGAAACCAAAAGGGGAAGACACCGGCCTGGGGTCACACAGCCTCAGGAGCAAGGGGGTGGCCGGGAGCAACCACTAGGGCTGTGGGAGGGACTCCGTGCTGGGGCATGTGTTTAGCATGTGCGTGGCTCTGAGCTTCATCCCCTGACACCAAAAGGGGTTGGGGGATCACTATAACTCCGGGCGTGGGAAGGTGGCTGTAGAGTTCTGCCCAGGACGCCCCCAAATCCCCAGGCAACTTTCTTTCTTCCCTGTCACTTACCCGGGCCTTCATGCTGTCTCTGCCCTCAGCAGTCTGGAGGCTGCTGTCTCCAGAGCTTGGGATGGGAAAGGCTGGAAGCTGGTCCCAGGATATGAGGGAAACTGAGGCAAGGGAAGAGACAAATCCAGGTCAAGGAAAATGGACCCAGGAACCAAAAGCCTAAAAGTCTCCAAGCATGTGACAACGTGCCCCATCCTAAAGGCCGTGGGTTCAGAGACCTTGCCAAACCAATCCCCATTGTGCAGATGGGGAAGGAGAGGCAAAGAGGAGGCACTCTCGGCTCAAGGTCATCCATTCGGTCAGCAGCAGGCAAAGAAAGCCAGGAGTCAGAAGAACATCGTCCCCATCCATCCCACCTCTCTACAGCAGGGCGATGGAGAGGCCTGGGGCGGACAGGATGTGGGGTTTTCACCCTGCTAGCTTCCACCGTCCCCTCCCCAAGCTGGGCGCTAACCGAATGAGTAGGTTGGAGCGCGCCGGGGGCTCAGGATGCGCTGCTCGGAGCTCCATGTCCAGTGGGCCGGGCCAGAAGGGCTGGAACCGGGCCCCGGGTAGGAGGCGGTGCTGCGGCCGCAGCTTCTGAAGCCTGGAAGCTGGAGCAGCGAAGCCGAGGGTGTGGGAGGGGCCTCCGGGAGGGGCCTCCGGGAGGGGCGGAGGCTTTGCTCTCGGGGGGCGGGGCTTGCGCAGCGCGGGAGGGGCCGTGCGTGGTGGTCTCTGAGACCTCCGGACTGGGGGCGAGGTCCCGACGTCGAGGGCGGGGCCTGTCTAGTTTGGCTTCCCACTCAAGTCGTTGTGTGGTTGGAAAGAAGACTGGAAGAGATCTCCAGAAGGTCTGAGCCACCCGTGTAATGGCTACTGGTCATGGAGACTTGAGGTTCTCCATTTCTGAAATTGCCCTGGAAGTGACAGGGGACAGGAAATGAAGCAAGGGCTTCGAATTAAGCAGCCCTGTTTCAGGCTGGTTGGGTTGTCGGCTCAAATGAAATGCAAGATGTGAACTTGAATGTGAATTTCAGATAGGCTATGAAGAAAAAAAATTTTTTTTTTTTTTTTTTTTTTGGTTTTTCGAGACAGGGTTTCTCTGTGTAGCCCTGGCTGTCCTGGAACTCACTCTGTAGACCAGGCTGGTCTCGAACTCAGAAATCCACCTGCCTCTGCCTCCCAAGTGCTGGGATTAAAGGCCTGCGCCACCACTGCCCTGTGAAGAAATGTTTTTGAGACAGGACCCCACATATTTCAGATAGGCTTCAAACTCAGAGATCCAGGTACCTCTGCTACAGGATTGAGAGCTGGGATTAATAGCTCGGGTTGTTTTATTGTTGTTGGTTTGGTTTTGGTTTTTCAAGACAGGGTCTGGCTGTCCTGGAACTTGCTTTGTAGACCAGGCTGGCCTTGAATTCACAGAGATCAGCCTGCCTCTGCCTCTCAAGTACTGGAATTCAAGATGTATGCCACCACCGCCTGGAAGACTGTTTTAAATACAGCCATTTTGTGTTGATTATGTCAATGCAGCAGACGCCTGAGGCAGGTTCCCCCCCCCCCTTCTCTGTTAAGTGGAAAAAGTAACCCTGTCCCAGTGAGAAAGGGCAGAGGTAGCTCAGGTACTACCAAAAAATTGTACTTCCGCTTGGTTCCTGTGGCATTCCCACTGCCTGTGATCCTCTGAGGCTTCAAATGGCGTCCATCCCTAGCTGCGGACCTACCACATGAAGCCCATTCCTACCTCAGGACCTTCCACTGGCTGCATTCTCCAGTCGCCTTCCTAGTGGGGCTCCTTGTCTCTCAGTGCAAACTTCAACGCCTCAAAGACCCTCGCCAAGGAATGGCACACCCAAAGTTATTATTTCAGACAGGATCTTTCCATGTAGCTGTCCCTGTTTGCTTTCTGTTTCTGTGACAGACACTATGACCAAATGCAATGTGAAGGAAAGGTTTTATTTCAGCTTACAACTCCTACATCACAGCCATCACTGAGGTAAGTCGTGGCAGGAGCCTAGAGACAGGAACTGGAGCAGAGGCCATGAAGGAGTGCTGCTTCCTGACTGCTCCTCAGCCTCACGTTTAATTCTCTACCGAGTGGCACTGCCCACAGTAAGCTGCACTCTCCCACATCATTCATAGAAAAGGAAAAAGAAAAGCATGCTCCAAAGACATGCTACAGGTCAGCGATAGAGTCATCTCCTCAACTGAAGCTCCCTCTACCCACATGACTCTAGTGTGTGTCAAGCAGACCAGGCTAGCCTGGGATCCCCGTCTGAGCCTCACAAATGCTAGGGTTACAGACATTAGCCCCCCTCCCCCCCGCAGGGCACTGTGAAATCACCATGAATCTTCCCTGGTTCTCATGACCATGTGCCCATTAGACTCATGTCTGGTGACATTCTCAGTCACCTTCAGCACCCACATGGAACCTGACAGGAACAAAATAAGATCGGAGAGCTGGGACTCCTGGGTCTCTGAGGTCTTAGGTGACTTCCTTCACAGCCTCAGACCCTGCCAAGGTTCCTGGCTGCGGGGAGAGTTGTCACCTTCGTGTGGGACCTCAGGGCTCTAGTTCAAGGTCAGTCCCACGGGAGCCAGACCCCAGATGTGGCAGCAAAGCCCACTTCCTACTTTGTCACCCTGCTACCTTCCTATATCCCTGGCTAGACACCTCTGAGTGGTATCAAAAGATGAACACCATTTTGCCAACCAAGAAGAAATTCCTGCAGGTGCACCAGCACAGAGAAATCGCCCAAGAACACCCAGAAGGGGCCACATGTCTCTGTTTGAAAAATGCTAATTCCTGGAATGCCCAACTGAGGGCAACCTTCCCTCCTCCCCAACTCTCATCCCACCAGCCACTTTCAAAGTCTGGCCACATCTGGTGGGTCAGTAAATAGAGTTAAGATGCTTTTCCAGGGTCCTGGCTGACCAGTCTTGGGGTCCTGGCTGACCAGTTTTGGGGGGCATCCCTCACCCCCCTCTCCCCCCGCCATGGCCCCACAATGCTACTTCTTGCTAAGATGTTCCCTTTCTCCCAAATTCCAGGTCCTTCACTATGCCCTTGGCCTGGGACCCAACGATGACATGAATGGCCCTTCTGGTCTCAGCTTAAAGCCCCTTCCCTTCTGACATGACCGGTGAGATGCTTCTGTAATGGCTCCTTTTGCCAGGACTTAGGCCCCAGGCTTCTCCCCAAAGCTGTGTCATCCCAACTGATAGCCTGCTATAGGGCATCGCTCAGTCAGCGTCTACTGTGTCCCTGAGGCCTGTGTGCCTTCCTTCCATTTGTCACATTACAAGGCAGAGGGAGGGGCAGGGAGATAGCACCACGCCCTGGAAACAGCCAGACTCTAGAACGCCTTGAAAGAAAAGGCCATGGAGCACAATTAGATCAGACTGGAGTCAGAGGCCATACTGGTTTCCCAGAAGGAAAAGAGATGGTCAGGGATGCTATAGGCTAGCCCAGAATCCTTGGGTTGGCCACTGAGGCTTCCCCATTTGACTGAGGGGTCACTCAAGAGGGGTACTCCCCTAGACCAACTCCAGGAAGCCTGCTTCTGCCTCATTTTAAGCAGTTGCTCCTAATCTGCACCTTAAAACCTCTGGGCTTGTTTCCCCATTGGAATAAGGGGGCAGGGTCTCCTCCCCCTCCCCCTTCTCCAGAGTGTGAGACTAGCGCTATAGGAACTGGGGTGGCCAAAACTAAGTCCCCAGGCCCAAGTCATGGTTTAAGCTGGTTCCAGCTTATTGCTGAGTGGTCTTGCTCATCCCCTTCATCCCGTGAACTTCCATTTCGTGGTCTGTAAAAAGAGAATATCAACATTTTTTAATAGTAAATGAGCTAAGGGTAGGGGTCAGGGGTCCTTGCTCTATGCAGGGTACAGCACCGTCTCCGTATGGGGCTGAGTCTTCACAGCATTAGTTATGAGGGTACTGCCCTCTTGTGGCTGATAGGGAGAACTGCAGGCTAGCTCCCCGGGTACAGCTGGAAAATTGTTGCGGGCGCATTGTCCAGATGGGAAAAAGGCAGAGAGGTGAGAGTCACTCAGTGTGCGCCTCCGCCCACCGACAGAGGCGACGGGCGTAGTGAGCCGGGCTGACAGTGGAGATGCTCTGGCCTGGATAGCGCACCATTTTCCACAGATGTTCCAGTCGTTTGCGAAACCCATACACAGTAGTCAGATCCACCAAGCCCAAAAAATAGCGTTGGTCTGGCCCGTCCAAGATATGGAGGGCATTGGGGAGATTGGGCAGCATCCGGCGGTTCTGGCCCTCCTTTTCCTCTGACTTCGCGGCACCTTGTGTAGACCTAGGTATGGGAATAGGATAAAGCTGTCGCCTCCCAGCCAGTGAGCGAGGTACAAGTAAGCTAGGTAGGTACGCTAGAGGGCTGAGGAGTAAAGGAGTTGACGGCCTGGAGCTGCAGCGCCCCTTTCACAGCCACTGGCCACAAGTGGCTGCTGAGCCCTTGAAATATAGCCAGTGTTGTGGGAAATAGCAGGCTCCAGTATAAACCGAGCTTCAAAAATCAGTACTGAGGGGCTGAAGAGACAGATGGCTCCGCCATCTTGTTGGTCTTGTAGAGGACCGGAGTTGGCTCCCAGCAGAGAGCCCCTCAAAACTGCATGTAACTCAGCACCATCGTTTGGTTATGAGTGCAGGCAGTGCATTCTTGTGCACGCACATGTAATTTAAAAGTAAAATCTTTTAAAAGGGCGGTATGAAAGATAAAACAAACAATCTCATCAACTTTTAGGTTGATAAGATAAAATAATCAAATGTAATGACTCAATATTTTTATTATTTTTTGTTTGTTTGTTTGCTTTTGCTGTTGTTGTTGGTTTGGTTTGGTTTTTTGAGACAGGGTTCCTCCGTGTAATAGTCTTGGCTATTCTGGAACTCACTTTGTAGACCAGACTGGCCTCGAACTCACAGAGCTCTATCTGTCTGCTTCTGCCTCCCAAGTGCTGAGATTAAAGATGTGAGCCACCTTCCTGGCTTTTGTTGCTTTTGAGACAAGGTTTCAATACAAGTAGCTCACACTGGTCTTGAACTTGCTGTGCAGCCAAAAATGACCTTGACTTCTGATCATCCCGCCTCACCTCCTAAATACTGGATTATAGGCATATACCACTTCACTCAGCAGGGAGCGTATACTATTAGAATTAATCTTACCTGTTTTTTCTTTCTT
Organism: Uromys caudimaculatus; assembly: GCA_028551405.1. Lineage (NCBI taxonomy): Eukaryota > Metazoa > Chordata > Mammalia > Rodentia > Muridae > Uromys > Uromys caudimaculatus. The sequence goes on from CM052701.1 coordinate 132,017,475, forward strand.
TTTTTAAAGATATGTGTGTATATATATATATAGATATATATATACACACATATATACATATATATACATATATATACACACACACACATATATACACACACACACACACACATATATATACGTATATATATATATACACACACACACTGTCGCTGTCTTCAGACACACCGGAAGAGGGCATCAGATCCCACCACAGATGGTTGTGAGCCACCATGTGGTTGCTGGGAATTGAACTCAGGACCTCTGGAAGAGCAGCCAGTGCTCTTAACCGCTGAGTCATCTCTCCAGCCCCTGTTTCTTTCTTTCTTTCCTTTTTTTCTTTTCTTTCTTTCTTTCTTTCTTTCTTTCTTTCTTTCTTTCTTTCTTTCTTTCTTTCTTTCTTTTTTTTGTTTGTTTTTTGAGACAGGGTTTCTCTGTGTAGCCCTGGCTGTCCTGGAACTCCCTCTGTAGACCAGGCTGGCCTCGAACTCAGAAATCGGCCTGCCTCTGCCTCCCGAGTGCTGGGATTAAAGGCATGCGCCACCACTGCCTGGCTTTTTCTTTCTTTTTTTTAATAGTCCGAGGATTACAGGTATGGCGCACCTAGGGCAGTTTTTTTATGTGGTTCCATAGAACCCAGGCCGTGGTGCATGCTGGGTAAGTACTCTAACAGCTACAATTCCAGCCCTCTTTTTTTGTTTGTTTGTTTGGTTTTTTGTTTTGTTTTGTTTTGTTTTTCTGAGACAGGGGACAGGGTTTCTCTGTATAGCCCTGTCTGTCCCGGAACTCACTCTGTAGACCAGTCTGGCCTCGAACTCAGAAATCTGCCTGTCTCTGCCTCCCAAGTGCTGGGATTAAAGGTGTGCGCCACCACTGCCCAGCACCAGCCCTCTTTTTAAAAAAAGAAAAACCTTTGTAAATGAAGGTACGGGGGGGGGTGTTAATTTTATATTTCAAAGCCTCAGCAGTCACTTGTGGCCAGTGCCTATGAATGGGACATAGGACTCTGGATATTCCAAATTGAATTTTTTTTGTTTGTTTGTTTTTGTTTTTGTTTTTTGTTTTTTCGAGACAGGGTTTCTCTGCCGAATTGAATTTTATTTCTATTGGAGAGGGCCGATCTAGAGTATTTGGGTCATGTGGACCCAGCCTCGGTCAGGTTTGTGGGATAGTCTCATCCTAGAAGCCTTAGGATCACGGAGCTGAAGAACTGAGAACTAGGAGTCTAATAATCCCAGTGTGCAGAGCTGTGATCTCCCTCAAATGGATTCTTGGGGGCAGGCAGGTTCCTGACCGCCAAATCCCAGCAGAAGCAAGTTCAATTTTTCTACCTCGTCCTGCAGGGGGCGCTACAGTTCCTCATGTTGTGGTGACTCTAACCATATTTCGTTGCCACTTCATAAATGTAATTTGCTACTGTTATGAATCTTAGTGTAAATATTTGCATTTATATGCAACCCCCCAAAAGGATCGGAGCCACAGGTGAGAACCATTGCTATAGGGCTTTCTTTATGCCTATCACGGGAGGGGCGGGCTCTCAGAGAAAATAAGTCAACCAATGAGAGGCAAACCCTGCCACAGTCTCGACTAATCAAACCGGTGGCAGAAGAGCCTGGGAAAAATTAACCTGGAAGCTTAATTAGAGGAAGTATGGGGCAGCGATGAAGAGCCTGTTGGGAAATATTTCAACATGATGACGATTCTATGCAAACTGGAACTTACTGGATAGCAGTGCTCTGCGCTATGCGTCAGCAGCGCGTAAGAGGTGAGCCTGAGCGACCCTGTACCATGGCAGACACTTAACCATCTGACCCAGACATGGTTGGGCTGTGACTGTGTGGGGAGCCATCCCTCTGTATCCTACACAAGTCTCCTCCACACCAAGGGCCTTTTCCATAGTTGAGACAGGAACAGAAGCTGCACGAGAGCCGAGGCCACCCTCACTGTTTACTTTCCCTGTCCCACACGAGACCAGTGGGCTTGAGTTTTGAGTTGGTGTTGGAGCAGGGTCTCACTCTATGTAGCTCTGGCTGACCTTGAACTCAGAGATCTACCTGCCTCTGTCTCATGGGCACTGGGATTAAAAGTGTACTTTAAAGGACACATCTGGCAGGCTTGAAGTCTCAAATGGGCTTACTGGTCAACCCCAGGGGTGAACCTTGGAGAACTGCTATTGGAGCAGAGTCCTTTGGCTTCCCTTCCCTTCGCTGAGCCTTCATGATCAAGAATCAATGCATGGTCTCAGTGAGGGCCATGGTCAACATAGCGGGAGTGACAGGTACTTCTACATAATATAGAGTAAGTACACCATGGTGGTGCCGCTGGTGATGACCTCAGGGGTCACAGGGCACAAAACTAAATGGGTTTTGTCTCTGCTCAGAAACCTTCGGTGGCCCCATATGTCCTGCCAGAGAATAGGCAGAAGGTTCAATGCACCATTAAAAGGTCTTATCCAGTTAGACTCCTTCAGTTCTGTCCTCTCCTGACTCATCTGGGTCCCTTACCTCTAGCAACTACCATGCTTGGATACATGTGTACACACACACACACACACACACAGGACTACTTCCCATGCCACAGGAGGGAAGGTAGTCTCACACCTCATGCCCACCTCACCCCACCCATCCTGGAGGCAACGCTCACCTGAATGTGCCAAAGATGGAGTGGTAACCATCCTTCTCATCTTTGTGAAGAGACTGGATGGCCACCAGGAGGCTGTAATCCAGCACATTCAGCTGGCGCAGGAAGGCAGTGTCTAGCTCCATCTGCTGGAGGAACCAGCTCCGCTGGGCTCCTGTGGGGAGCACCACGACCCACCTGAGTCCTCACCATGTGCCTGTGCTTGCCCCAGAAGTGTGAATGCCATGACCACCCCCATTCTATAATCTGCCTTGCACCCCCAGTTGTGTAAGTCTGGAGTCAGGATTTGAGTCCTGGACTGCTAAGAATTTGGGCAGAGGGGACCCTCCTTCCAAACCTCATCCTGAATGGAGGAATAGATGGTGACCGGGTGACTCACCCAGTCTTATGGTCTTTTCTTGAAAGTTGAGGTCCTTCAGCACCACGACAAGGGGGCTGCCCTCAGGGGCTGGGTCCACCCAGCGACTTACCTCGCAGCCTTTGATGTCATACCTGGGAGGTAGGGGTATACACAGCAGTCATTGAGATCAAGGGCTTCTCGGATAGGATTGTTCCTGTTTGGGCTAGATCACTGATTTTCCTCCAACCTCAGTACCCTTCTAGACTGTGTCCTCATGTTAGAGATGGGGAAACAGAGGCTCGAGCATTAATTTGCCTGTGTCACAGGGTATGCAAAGAACTGAGGATTCGAACTCAGGCCTTTACAAGCCCAACTCAGGTGTCAGCCCTGCTTGCCTGTCTCTCAGTATCTTGTCTGCCAGGAGAGGATCCCACCAGCAAGTTGGGTTTGTTCTCTGATTCTAGTTACATTTATTTATTTCTATGTGAGAGCCCCATTCCTGTAGGTGGTTGATTCTCTTGTTTCATCATGTGGGTCCTGGGAACTGAACTTGGGTCCTTGGGCTTGGCTGCAAGCACTTTTTCTGATTGAACCATCCCACCTGTCCCATTCTCTGATTCCATTAGCCTTGCTCAGTTTCTCAACTATAAAATGAGGGTGGCTAGCCCAGTGTGATGACCCATAATTCCAGTACTGGGGAGGTAAGACACCAGGATGGAAAGTTGGTGTCTAATCTGGACTACGAAGACTATTTCAAACTAAAATAGAGACATGGAGGGAGCTATAGCTCAGTGGTGAGCTAGCCTGTACAAAAGCACTGGGTTCTATCCCAAGTACCGGCTGGCCCCTCAAAAGATCAGTTCTTCCTGGGTCTGTTTGGTGGTCTAGCGGGCGAGTATCGTGACTCGGGCTGCACCTCTCCCGTGAGATTGGAACCCTGTACCCACTCGGTGGCTCGGGCTGCACCTCTCCCGTGAGATTGGAACCCTGTACCCACTCGGGATGGACTCACCTCTCAGAGATGCGGCTGGTAGGGTAGAAGATGCACTGCATGATAATGAAGTACTTCTGGGGACAGGGGTCAGGAGTGAGGGAAGCCGGAGCTAACCCTCCGGCAGCCCCCACATGAGCCACCTCGCCTCTGCTACACTTACCTTTGCCCCCTGAGCCACCCGCAGACTGTAGACTCCTGAAAGAGGAGAAGGTACCTCTAACTCCACAATCCCGGATCCATATGACCGGGGTTCCCTCTTCCAGGTCTTGCCTCTTTCTCAAGACCCACCACGAACCTGAGCCCGTCTCGCCAGGTCCCACCCCCAGACTCCCTTCTCAATCTGTGACCCCAGGCATCGCCTGGGTGAAGTCCCAGCCCAGCCTAAAACAGGGCCAGAGACTCTTCAATCCCAACTCGGTCCTTTTGGGCCCTGCCCCAGGATCTGCCCTCCCCAGGCACTTTGCAGTTTAGGACCTGCCCCCCAGCCTCATACCCAGCAATCGTGCCAGCAGAGAGTGTGGGTACTGCTGCAGGTGCTGCACGTAGCGGGGCAGGTGGGCGAGCAGCACCTGCACTTCCTGGCGCCGTTGGGTCTTCACAAAGAAGCGATGGTCGTGGCTGCAGGTGGGAACAGAGAGGTCACTGTCCAGGCTTGGCTGGAGTGGTTCCGACCAAGACTCTTTTTTTGTTTTGTTTTGTTTTTCAAGACAGGGTTTCTCTGTGTAGCCCTGGCTGTCCTGGAACTCACTCTGTAGACCAGGCTGGCCTCAAACTCAGAAATCCGCCTGCCTCTGCCTCCCAAGTGCTGGGATTAAAGGTGTGCACCACCACTGCCCAGCCTGACCAAGACTCTTGCTCCTGCTTTGGCACAGGATGGATGTGTCGGGCCACCCTCCCTTGCTTCATCCCACCTTCCTCTGACCCTGACCCTCTCTGCCCCAGGGCCATCCCACCAGCCTGGAACAGAGCCCCAATTCTGCCCCACCCCTGCTGCAAGCTCACGTCAGGAAGAAGCTGGCCTTGCTCTTGGAGGTGCTAAGGAATTGAAGGTAGGGGTCACCAGGGCCAAGAGTAGCCTGGTAGTCCTCTTCAGTCAGGCCAATGGATTGCCTCAGCCGTGCAAAAGCTGGGCCAGCCAGGGTGCCCAGCTCGAAGCCCTATAGGGGAGAAAGCGGCCCAAAGAGAGTCCACCCTTGTGGATCCAGAGTCCAGGTGTATGCAGCTGGGTATGGTTAGAGAGCGTCAACCTGGCAAGGTCCTGAGAACTGACCATCACTCCCACTCACAGCTGAGGAGGGAGGAGCTAAAGCAAAGACCCCCCACCCCTTATGGACTTCCTACCTCTTTGTGAACTTGAGTCATGACTTCCAGGAAATCCTTCTGGGTAAGAGGTCCCTGCAGGGGTTGGTAGAGAGTTTCAGAGAAAGTCTGGGTCTGCTATGGCCTACCTAGATTTTTTTGTCCAGCACTGAGTCTTGCCCTTTCCTTTAGCAAACAGGGACCTGACAAGTCTTGTTAGCCTAAATTAGGCAGTTGAGCTTCTGGGTCACCCAGGGCCAGAGGAAGGCTGGGAATGACCTAATGCAGGGCCCCATGGGTATCACCCACATCTGGATCTTCAGGACCAGACTCCAAGTTCAAGCCTGGTGCATGCTTTCAAACACTCATGCTGGCTTTGTTCAGCCAGATTGCATCCCCCCTAAAAAGAAATGGCCCTGGAGTCAAGTGATTCCAGGGGAGAGCCTGGGAGAGTCTGACTGGGGAAGGATGCCTGGGGCATCCTGAGTAGAAATCTGAAGGGGCGTGGAGAGGAGAAACAGGGTCTGGGGAACAGCCCTGGTGGTCAGAGGCAGGTCCTGCAGGCAGCCGTATCTTTGGGTTGTGCTCAGAGTTGGGGGATCCATAGGCGGTTTCCTGCAGATGATGAGGGTCAGGCTGTGTTCTAGAGAAACTCCTCCAGATCTTGTATTTGAACTGTGCATACGTGTGCATGCGCACACACACAGCATACAGGCTCACCAGCCTCCTGGGTTGCTGAGCTGGCAGCTGCATAACACTTTCTGCTGAGCCAGCTTGACCCTGGCCTGACAGGCTCCGGGGAGGAGAGACTGGATTGGGCTGGGTGGGGGTGGGGGTCCCTTCCTAACCATTCAAGCTGGTAGGGCCCAGGGGCCTCAGAAGCCAGGTGTATTAACTCCTCCACCCATTATACAGATAGGGGTACTTGAGGTCCAGAGAGACAGACACTTTAAGCAGGGTGTCCCTCATACCTCCTGGACTTTCCTTCCAGCTTCTCAACCCAGAATTTCTGCTTCCTGACACAAATCCCCGCCTCCCTCTTTTTGGTAGGCCTCTCTGATTCCCAGTATCAAAGTATTAGTGAGATAGACCGCCAGCTAGGTTTGAGGTGTATGAGACAGGATGGGCCGTTCACCGTGGGTGGGTTGTTCATGGAGACCTGGGTGGCAGCCCACAGCCCTTCCTGCATCATCCGTGTCATTCTATGCAGTTCATGTCCTGGGCCGATCTCAAACAGGCCAACTCTAGAATGCCTGGCTCGGAGGTGCCAAAGAAGACCTCGGCGGCTCACTGAGGACACAGACCTGTTTCCAACCTCCAGGAAGTGGGTGGGGATCTGAGGGAAGAGGCACAAGAAACAAAGAGCGTGTGGTAGTTATCTCAGAAGGGAAACACAGGGGTTCAAATCCTACTTCCACTTATTAGAGATCCTCCCTTTATTTTCTTCGGCCATAAAACACAAGGATAACACTATAGCCATGTTCCCAGTGATTGAGGGGCCGAATGGCACGTGGTATGCAAATAGGGTGGAGGCAGCCTTCTGCAGTCAGTTCCAGGAGCGTCTGATAGCTCGCAGAGGCTGCATGACCTTAGGTCAGACCCAGCCCTATTTTCTCCTCTGCAGTATGTATGGTCTGTTACATGTTAGCTGCTACTGTTGCGTCTGAGCTGCCTTCATAAGAAGCCTTGCTAGCAGGCACTAGGATGCTGGGAGATTCACAGAGGAGTTTCCTCCTCTGTGCTCTGCTCCTCTGTGCCAGCAAGAAGAGTCAAATGAATGCTGAAGTCATTCCAGCTCACCCATTCCTAGTGGAGACCCATCCTGTGTACAAAGCTGAGAGCTTGTTTTTATGGAGTTTATATCATCATCCAAATTTTCCCGATGAGGAAACTGAGGAAGAACTTCGGGGACACCCACCAGATCGCTACCCCCTTTCATACCTGCGCCCATGTGGGGTGTGTCCTGATTTTCCCAGAGCAGAGTCCCTCCCTAGCAGAGACGGGGGCGTGTTCGCGCCACTGGCCAAGATGAAAGCCGGACTTTCACTTACCCTTCCCTCTCTTGTCCCCTCTCTGGTCCGCACCTACCTCGTGAGACCCAAGGCTTGGTGCGGCCATTGCCCCCAGGTGCAGCTTCTCTCGATTTGGTGGAGTCTCCGAGGCCCAGTTGCTGGAATCAGGCCCCGCCTCTGCATTGCGAACGACCAATCGCGACGGTCCTGTCACCATTGTGCCCAATCTTCTGGAATGGCGCTTGCCTTTGCCTGTGGGTCCCACCTCCAAGGATGCAGCATCCTCTGAACTCTGGTCCTGGCCCTCCAGAGCTGCCTGGCTTTGCCTGAGGTGTCGGAGGAAAGGCCTTGTCGCGGTTGCACGCTTTGCACTCAATCCGCGAGGGGGACGCTGGCCTTTGCCTGCGAGTCCCACCTCCAAGGATTCAGAGGATTCTGAATCCTGGTCCCGGCTGGACTGAGCCTCCGGGCGATGGCTGAGGTCCCGGGGGAAAGGTCTTCTTGTCGCGGTTGCACGCTTTGCACTCAATCCGCGAGGGGGACGCTGGCCTTTGCTCTCTGGTCCCACCCTCGAGGATGCAGCATCCTCTGAATCCTGGTTCTGGCTGGGCGGGGTCGCTGGGCTTTGGTTGGGATGCTGGAGAAATGATTCTCCTCTCAATTTCCTTCCAAACCCAGGATGTACGTCTCTAGGACTGGCTGTGGAGGCAGGTTGCTTAAATCGTGTTTTTCGGGTCTTTTTAGACATGAAATTCCCATTGACTGTCTCTCGGGTAAAGAAACTAAAATCAGAGAAAGAAGTGACCATCTCCAGGTCGTACAGATGTCAGAGCATCCTTCTGTGTGATTGACGCGCCCACTGGAGGCCACAGCGGGGGGCCAGACAGAGATTTTGTGGTGAGGTAGCTAGAGGGACACAACTTCTAGCACGATCTTTTAAAAGCATAGATGGGATGATGGCACCCTGGTACCTTAAGTACCCAGTGACTTCCCTTGGCAGTGGAACAGAATTCAAACACCTCGCCATGGCACGGATCATCTGCCCCACTCTAGGCTTGACGCCAAACACCCTCCTTGCCCTCAACCCAAGCTGCAAGCTTCCGCCCCCAGGGTTTCCCGTTCCTGAGTTCCCAGGGTTTCCCGTTCCTGGGCTCCCAGGTATCGGTCCTGTCTGGACTTCTACTTGCCTTGATCCTTCGTACCACCGTTCAGGACTCTATGCACCTCCTCCACACGCTGGATCACATGACCTTTATTCCCAACACCCTTGGCATGAGCAGAGATTGTCTTGCTCATGTATTGGTTTATTACATCAACCCTCCTGAATTGGGAGTGCCACCAGTGGGGGAACTACATGGACCTCATTTCCTGCCCCAGTGCCCAGCTCAAACTTGGGAACTGTATAGATTGGAATGATGTGAGTAGGGGGGCAGAGTCCCTACAAGTAAGAGACCACAGTGGCTGTAGTCATGAGAGATAGTCCCTAGCATGCAGGGCCTTGGGACAGTGAGAGGGACAACCCAGAGAACTAAAAATGAACATGGGAAAGACGCTTAGATCTGCTGGCTTAAGTCTATTCATCTTTAAAATTATACACATACGTATCTGGGCATCTATGTGTGGGGATGCCAGTGGCGTCCAGAAGAGTGTCAGGCCTGGGTGGCAGCCACTTAATGTGACCTCTGACTGGACTCTGGCCCTCTGGAATAGCTGCTGAGCCATCTTTCCGGGCCCGTATGTCTTTTTTCTTTGCGTATGTGTGTTCCTTTGTATAGACCTGACTCCTGGAACTCCCTTTGTAGAGCCCCCGCCTCCACCTTCTGAATGCTGGGATTAAAGGCATGCACTACCACAGCCAGCCCGATAAGTATTTTGGGGAAGTCATCAGGATGAAGGAACGCAGGTAGAAGGGGCGGGGCGGGGAGAAGGCGCATGAGTGGCTTGTATCTGAAAAGGGCTGGAGAGGGCCTGAGAATTGATTTCAGGTTGTGTAGATGTGAGATGGGGGAAACAGCCAGGTTGAGGGACACACACAAGTTTAAGCTTCTAGAGGAGCTTCCCAGGGGCCCCTTAAATACTAATCGAGAGGCTGGAGATGTCTTAGGAAGAGTTCGTGCCTAGCAGGCATGAAGCCCTCCTCACCTGTGGTATCCCAACCTTGGGGAAATGGAAGTCCAAGGTCATCCTCAGCTATAGTTTAATGTTAGACTGGGCTATACAAGACCTTAGCAGGTGCGCCAGACTTCTGATTCCACGGCTGTGATGTTTACCAAGTAAGAACCATATCTGTCTCAGTTACGGCTTTACCCTGTGTCTGATGTAGGGGCATCACAAAGGCACAACCTGAGGTGCCCTCATTGCACAATTAGGCAACGTCTGAGCCTCCTCTAGCCAGTCTCCCCAAAGCAAGGGTGGCAGAGAGACAAACACCAACATGATTAACATTTATTTGTAAGTTTTCCCAAACAGGCCAGCTGGGGTCTAGTGTGGCTGCCTAGATGTATCCCTGTGGTTCTGGAGCTTGTCAGTCTTTCCCTGGGGCTTTCTGGGTCCAGAAGTCCTCATGGAGCCCGGGAAGTGTCAGACTCAGAAGAGCTGCCTTGTGAAGGAACAGGATTTGTAGAGAGGTGGGAAGGCTGCACACATCCTAGAACCTGCTCAGTCTATCAGCACAGCAGGAGAACTGAGGTGAGAGAATAGAACTCTGCAGAAGGGACAGGGAACTTGGACTGTGAGGTGGACAGGACCAGCAATGTTCAGCCTCTGAGCCCAAAGGAAGTGAGAGAGAAGCTTCCCAATCTGCCTTCCTCTTGGCTTCTAAAAGGATGACTAAGAGAGAGAGGGCTCCAGTTTGTCAAACTGAGTCGTAAGCAGCCCCATGTCCCAAAGAGGGCTGCAGTGCAGCCAGCTTGACTGCCTTGTAGGCTGTGTCCTTGGTCCCTTCCCTGGAGGAGATATGGAGAAGGCCCCTGAAGCTGGACCTTCACTGAGCCTTCTTGGTCACCTTCTGGCTCTTCAGCATCACATAGGTGATGAACAATCCTGGAATACACAGAACAGGAAGGACTGGGAGGATCCAAGTGGAAGCTGGGTGGCCAGGCACCATGACGCACATGCAAGGTCAGGCTCCCAACCAACCACCCTGAGGGCGGGGTGCATCTTCCCAGTCATTCATTGGGGCACACAGGCACTCAGGGTCAGTCCACCATCACCAAGGGAACAGTGCAAGATGCTCTGTTGAGACCTTCAGACTCATGGGGACTGACCTGCCCTCCTACCTACCCCTGTGCAGTCACCCAGCCATGTGGCTCCTCAGTCACCCTAAGCACTCTTCTAGGCTCCCAGGCTAAAGCTTAGAATACCATAACAACAAAGACACAGTCCCCAACCCACAGAGCCGTAAGAGATGCCAGGGTGACTTGAGGCATGAACAGGCATGAAGATGAGGCCAGGACAGGAAAGGGGACACATGTCCTCATTGCCCCAAGAACATGAAGCACTGGGGACACCACCAGAGGGGCTTCTGCCTGTGGCCTTTAAGAGGAACAGAAAAACCCCAGGGAGAGTTGGGGACAAGGAGACTCTAAGCAGATGTATTGCATGTGCCAAAGTGTGGAAGAACGCTTAGGGGTGAAGGTGGCCAGCCTTCTGGACACCCTGCCCCAGATCGGGAGACCTTTGGAGAATAGAAGACTTACCCACAAACAGTAGCAGCAGGAGGCCTGCGGCCAATGGGAGGAGGACAGCATAGGCGCGGGGTAGGAAGTACTTGTGGATGACATGCTGGCTGTCAATGAATGGCTGGCACCAAGGGCAAGAGTTCTGGTGAGTATTGCTCACTTTATCCAGCCCCAAAGGGAAACCACCCCCCTCCCTTTATTCAAGGACCTGAGCCTCTTGGTTGCACTGGGTACTGAGGACCCACCTTGATAGCATCCCCAAGAGGTTCCCAACCTGGGCTCCTCTAAGTGTGGATATGTATGGTAACAAGAGATCCACTATATTGTCTCAGTAGCCTTGAATACTGCCTGAGCCTTTCTTTTTGTTTTCTGAGGCAGGGTCTCACACATAGCCCTGGCTGATCTCATGGAGCCCCACCTTCCTCTGCCTTCTGAATGCAGGAACTCTAGGTCTTTTTTTAAAAAAAGTCTTTATTTTATTTTTTGATTATGCATATGTGCACATGAGTGCAGGTGTACCTTCATCCAAGCCCTGGATCTCCAATCCAACTCCTAACACAATTTAAGCAGCAGTAGTGTGCCAGACACTTTTGCTGGGTCTCCCGGAGCTAAAGCCCAGTTCTCTCGAAGAGCAGTCAGTCCTCTTAACCACTGAGCTATTTCTTCAGCCCACCTAACTTTTCTCTCTAAAGGATGCCAAGTACTGTAAGATTCCCCTTTCTAAGCACAATGTACTTTTAAGCAATAACTAACAAAATTTCCCACATTAAAGAGAGAGGGAGGGAGGGAGGGATGGATGGAGGGAGGGACTGGCTGAAAATAAAATCCACTAGCGATTGCTACACCTAGGAATCTGCCGGCTAACCAGGAGGACAAACCCAAAACAGAGCCTTATTGTGCAGCAGTTTAGAGGATGAGAAATATCCTTCTCTCTGAGTCTTAGCCTCCTCATCTATAAAATGTAGACACCACCAGCAATCATCATAGTGTTGATTTCGTGAAATTAGAGCAAGTTAAGCATCCAGCACGGTGTCTGGCACACAGACGCTGCTTAAGTCCTGTTAGGAATTGACTTGGAGATCCAGGGCAGAATGAAGGTGAGCGGGGTAGGGGTGGGGCGCACATACCAAAAGAATCACCCAAGTGGTGTAGTAGGTGAAGATGATCAAGCTAACGGCGACGAGGCCAAATCCCACCGCTTGATCTGTCCCGGTGGCCTGGAGAAAAATAAAGGTTCAGCTGGCGAGATGGCTCGTGTAAATGCACTTACGAAGGGTCGGAGCAGCCGTTTTACATGCCAAGTCTCTCATTCATTCAACATTACGGGGGTCTGACTAGAAGCGGCTCTCGGGTTTAGAAAGCCACTCCAGGCCTCATGTCACCTGTCCGCAAGCGGTGGGGAGAGCGATCCGGGTTTGAAAAGCCCAACTCTATCTCTCAAGAAGACTCTTACTCAGGCCCCCGACCCCTGGTACCCTCAAATCACACGGTTACTGCTCCCCAGGCTCACCATCTCTCCAGCGTTTCGCCGGAGCAACAAGATACATCCGGTTCCTGGGTCAGCCCTTTCCGGCTCGTATATCACGTGACACTCTGAGAGTTGTAGTCCCGGAACTGGGCAAGGGTCCCTACCCTCCACTGCATGTTGGGAAATGTAGTTTCTGAAGGGAACTGTGGTACCAGGACTTGCTGGGTTTTGTAACCCTTCCCAAATAATAATCCTTTATACATTATCATACAGTCCCAAGCCAGAGTAAGATGCACCCCAGAGTTGGAAGTCCCAGATCTTAATCTGTCGGTGGTGAAGCAGACATCAGAATTCACAGGCTCTACTTTCTGGCCTTGAAACTACTGATGGAAGCGGCTCTGTAGAATGGTCACCACTGGCCTGGATATGAGGATTTCCACTGGCTGGCTTCCTAGGGAACTTTCTAGGCTTCCCTTCATTGTTCATTGCCAGAAGTTTCAGAATGGCCCTCTTAGAACCAAGGGGTGTTGGGCCAAATTATTTTTCTTGTTTCTCACCTGGAACACGACTCGCATGGCATGGGGCTAGCTGCTGTCAATCCAGTCTACAAATGCTATACCACGCAGGGTAGCGGTTTCTCTTTGTGCCCCAACCACCCCAGGTATTTTAAGCAGTTTCTTCAGGGATTATTAGCACCACACGGCCAGAGTGGACGGCTAAATCCCTAGCACCAAGAGTGGGGCTCTATCCTGAAGCAGGAACCGACTAAACCAACCAGCTTTAAGATCCCCTAATTTGACAACAATGTGGACACTAAAATTGACATATTTTTATGTAAAGTTTTTCTATTCTTTGATTTTTAATAAACTTTAGAAACCAAAAAAAAAAAAAAAAAAAAAAATCCCCTAATTTATGTTGGGCATGGTAGTGCATGTCTGTAGTCCCAACACTCTGGAGGCATGAGTAGCAGGTCTTCTTACACCACATGGCTAAGCAAAACCTTGTAAATACCAAAATAAAACATTTTATTCTTTCCCCCAACCAGAGTAAGACACTATCTCAAAGATGTGCAGGATTAGCAGATGCTCTCTGACCTTTGTCAAGTGCCCATTCATATTCATATGTGTGTAGACACATATGTAATGCGTGTGTACATATGGCTAGCTTCTGTTAGCAGTTCCCAAGTCAACATGGTAATGAGATTAAAGAAACACCAACAAAAAACAGTTAACAAAAACATCAACATTTAATCCCCCCCCAACCAAACATTGACACTAGGCTGATTTCCCCATATGACATAATTTTCTATTATAAGCTGAGACAGAGATACAAACAGCCCGTGGAATGGGGAGCAGTGGTAACCTGGTTAGAAAGGAATAAACCAAAAGCAAACGCTCGCCCCCAGAGGAAGACGGGCCTGCTCACCCTGCCAGACCGTGCCGTGTGCTCAGTTGTAGGGAACCAGAGAAAACCCTAAAATATTGCAGATCTTTATATCTCTCTAATAGAAACATTAAACTGTCATTCGGGTCCCACACTGGCATTGCATAGACCAATTTCTTTCCAAAAATATCTCTTATATCCTATCTTTGTGTATAGCATTTGAAGCCCAGGCACTCTGGGCACCCGTGGGAATCACTGAGCACATGGGCAAAGGCTCTTAGCCTCTGGCTCCCACCAGTGTTCATTTGGTTGTGGCCATGTTTTCAGCTCAGTTATCCCGGCCCAGTGCCTGGAACCGGAGTAAGTGGCAGCTCGTCTACTTCTGGAGTGACCATCCAGTCCAGACCCTGGCTTGGGTTAGGCAGAGACTCTTGGTTTGGAGCAGTCTTCTTGATATTGCCAACTACTCTTGTGTTTGGATCCCTGGAATTTAGAACTAGACCAAAATAATTCTCTGACTGGGGAAGGTCATAGACAAGCACAGATAGTGCTCTCTCCATATTCTGGGGGTGGGGGAGGTCACCTTACTTAGGAACAGAGCTGCCAGCGTCCTTAAAGTGCCAGGTACCTGCTGGGCAGGAAGGAATCTGAGCTGCCAGAACTTTCTCTAGCCATGTTCTGCCTTGTCTTGGCAGCATCTTCTAACATTTATCTGCTGATTAAAATAACGGCATCAGAACCCGTAGAAATGATCTGGTCCTGACACCAGGCAGCTCCAAGACCCCAGCCCCAACTTTTGCCAGCTGAGAAAGACACAAACTAGGCAAGGAACCTCCCAACCTGGGGAGTCCAGCTATCCCCACCCAGAGAAACAAGTGTCCCATACCTGCCTATCCCCAGCCCTGCTGGGATGCAGGTGGAGTGGGGGAACAGAGGCACCTATCTCCCCTTGTGGGGTGGAAGGAATACAAGAACTGTGAACTCAGGAGGGAAAGAAAAACACCTTACGGGGCCAAGGAAACACCAGCCTGCTGGGTTGATACAAAGTGAGTGGAACTTAAAGGGGTGGGAGGTTATCAAGGGCTGAGCTGGCAGCCAGTACCCTCCTTTAAGCAAATTACAGGACAGACAGAAAGTGCTGGGGGTTGGGGAGGTACTGAGGGGGTGGGTAGTAAGGGAAAAGCCTAGGCAGGGCACAGGGCCAGACTCCCCAGGGAAGAGATGCCCCTTGCCCAAGAGGGCTGAAGCAAGTCTGGCAGTAAGCCAGCTCCAGTTCATCCGTCACAGTCCACCTGGCTGGCTGACTGACTCTCTAGCCTGGAACCCAGCCCAGGCCTGCTGACAGGAGAGCAGAGGAAAAGGCCTTTGCTTACCCAGCACAGCTGGGCCTCGCCCTTCCTTTCCTGCAGGAAGGCCAGCTGCTCAGGACCCAGCCCTGGGCAGATGGCACCATGATGCTCAGGCCTTTCTAGGCTCTGGTCTTGGGTCTGAGCTGGGGATAATTAAAGGGAAGTGTAAGTGCCAGGTTCCAGCCGGGCTACTGTACCCTAGGTCTGGTTGCACAGCAGACAGCACCCAGGAGCCCTGGAGAAGGGCAGGGCAAGGCAGGGGCAGGGGCAGGGGCAGGGGCAGGGGCCAGTGGCTGTGCTGGGGACAAGCATGTGCAAAGTGCAGGCTGCAAGGCAGCAGGAGAACATTTAAGGAGGTGGGGTCTCAATCTGGAGTGTGGAGTTTGAGGTCTTGGCTCCCAGGAGAAAGCTGCCCGCAGGTCTCCTCAGGATACAGAGAAAAGACAGTGAAGCAGTAAGCAGAGGGTCACGGGTGGCAGGATTCTGGGAGTGGCCCAGTTCCTGAAGGGGAAGGGCAATGGAGCGAGGGCCCTGTCAGCCTGGCTGAAGGGGCTGCTCCTCGAGTGGAGGGAATAGACGGATGGGGCAAGCCACAAGCGCCCCAACATGGAATGGTCGTGTGTCCTTTGCAGGGCCCAGGTCCTCTCCAGTCAGGGCAGTCCTGGCCAGCTCCATCTTGCCCCATTTTCTAGTGGTTCGGAGGACAATATTCACAGTGGCACCCAGGACGCCGTGGTTCTAGGGTGGATGGGAGGACAATGGAATGGCGCTTTGGGGGCTGGGGTGGCTAGAATAAGAGGAGGCACAGATGCAATGCGGAGCAGATCCTCCAGGAGTGCCATCGGCCTGTGTACCAGAGATGGCAGGACCCTTCTTCAGCTGGGCACCTGGATCCCTCAGTGGCTCTCAATCACAACTGGCTCGTAGACTCCCGAGGAGACTCTGCAGGGTGGAGAGAGGTGAGCTGGTTACTGAGCAATCCCCTGGCCAGGCCTTGTGGGTACTTCCTATGCCAGTCTCTTACAGACCGGCAGAAACTGAGGCCCCAGGGGTATTCAGTCATTTGCTCAGTGTGACAGAAATAGCATCAGAGTCAGTGGGGTCCAAAGCTGTGCCTGGTCCCCTCTGGATTCCTGCTGCTACCCACCTGGGTGGGCCAGTCCTCTCATAGTAACCCTGGCAAGGAGAAACTGTTCCCTATGTCATTTGCCAATCGAAACACAGGTTTGGAGGGCTGTTAAGATTCATTAAGAAGCCGGGCAGTGGTGGCACACGCCTTTAATCCCAGCACTTGGGAGGCAGAGGCAGGCGGATTTCTGAGTTCGAGGCCAGCCTGGTCTACAGAGTGAGTTCCAGGACAGCCAGGGCTACACAGAGAAACCCTGTCCCGAAAAACCAAAAAAAAAAAAAAAAAAAAAAAAATCGTTAAGAAGGCATGAGAAAGGGGGAAGAGGTCACATCTACTCTTCTCACTGCTTAGGTCTTGCAGAAACCAGGTTAGGTTCCCTCCTCCAATCTCTAAGTCTCGGCTTCTCATTTTGCAAATGGTCTAAGGAGGGTCTTTTCACCTTTGTAAGGAGGTCCCTGTGGTTTCTTTCTCTTCCGCCCAGGGCTGCTGGGAGGGGTGGTTGCAATTTCTAGCCTCAGCCAACAGGGGTCAGCAGTGTAGCACAAGACGCACCCTTCCTAAAGGTTTTGGGCTCTGGATCCAGAAGTTCCAAAGAAGTGTTCCTAGCTCCCAGGAACACAAGGAAACGCCCTAGGACACCCCTGCATACTGGACACTACTCACTCACTGGCTCAAAGGCCTGGGGAACCAAATACTGGAGCTCATTCTGCACAAAGGCCTATGGGAAGGCAGAGTTGGCAAAAGACTCTGAAGGTGGTGGGTCCAAGGTCATTGGTGACAAGAATGTTTAAAGCAAGGCTGGGGATCCCACGGCTGCCTTACCACACATCCCTGTCCCTAGCCCCTACCTGTTGGCCAGTTGAATGCCGCTCAGTGTGGTAGAGCCATCACGACTCACGAACAGCCGAAGGTTACTGTCTGTGGGGACATAATGGAGGACATGGCTGAGAGGGACAGGGACAGGTCTGAAGGCCGCCATCACCCTGGCTGGCTTGGCAGGCAGCTCACCCTCAGTGTTGCTGCCATCAGTGAAGTCCTGGCTCTGCATTATCTTCTCCACAATGTCGTCTGCGTCAATGCGAGTGTCATCCACCCAGGTTGGGTGGCTCTCCACTGAGTCCTTCTTTCGTCTTGGGAGAGAGGGACAGAATCATGACAGCACAGTGACAAGTTTAGCAACAAGACAAGGCTAACTCCAGCACCTACAGCTCCAGAACATGTTATGCACTTCATTTAGCCACCCCATTCACCCTCAGGGGCAGGTGCTGACAGACCACAGATGAGGACTAAGGCTAAGGAACCTGCCTGAAGCCAAACATGTGTGCAGTAGAGCTAAGGCTCTAAGAAGGTCTGTGGAGTCTACAGACTAATACACAAAGTCACAAACAGCAGCACTGTCTAAGCAATGGTACACATGCCTAGCCCGGGGCTGTGCTTTTACATTTAGCAGTTGGCTAAATCATAACCATTCAGTATTCTGAATCTATTCTGTCTAATCCTGTGTGGTCAGATACAAAGAAGAACTAGAGGGAGCACTGGAAGGATTCTGTTTATCAGAGAGCCCCAAACAATGGGACTCACCGAAAAGAGCGGTCTGACAGATGCAAGGGACGTGGGGGGCGTGGGGGCTTCTCAGGAGGCCGAGGTGGCTTCTCAGATGGCCGATGCTCCCTCTCGATGCCCTCAGGACCCTCTACAGCCATGCTGAGGCCACCAGAGGCACTGCTGCTAGTGGATGTATTTCTGCGGTGTGTCAAGTCAGACAGGCTGGAGGAGCGAGAGTGCTCTGTGCTGTAGCCTGGAGTGGACAGTATCGGGAAGGTGATTACAGGGGCCCAGGGCTGTGGGAGGTCCCAAGTGTAAGCCCTGACCACTCACCAGACAGCTTGGACTGCTGGCTGGCATAGCTGGAGTTGCGGGAGTGGCCAGAGTGGAACACCTCCTCAGGACTGGACAGGCTCTGGTCTGGCTCCTCTGGTAATCCTGGGGAGAGGAGCAAAGCTACATTAAGGTGCCACCTCACCTGCAACTCTCAACAAGCCTTCCATGGGGCACTGTGACTCCATTCTGCAGACTGAAGACCAAGGGTTAGAGGAGCAACAATCTTCCGCAAACCACATGCTACCCTCGGTACCCAGGTTATCCATTCCACAAATAGCTGTTGGGAGCATCAGTCACAGACCTTTGAGGACAAAATCTTAGCCGGTTATCCATAACTATGGTGAGTGGTGTAAAGCAAAGGCAGCATACACACAGGGCCTGGTCAGTCTGTGGATCAGGGAAGGCTCCTCCCAGATCACCTAATGCCATTTTAGGACACCAAGGAGGTGAGACAGAGAAGGCAGCAGGCGCAGGGCCTTCCAGACACAGGGATGGCACACTAAAGGCCTTGAAACGGACATGAGCTTGGGTTCATGGACAACTCTGGGAAAGGGTGGATCTGGGTGGAGGATGTTCCAGGTCACTTCAAAGTGAACTTCCCCAGCGCTCCCCAGCTATAAACACAAGAGAACTAGGTGGGCCTAGGCGGGGACCTAGGATGCATACATCGCAGTCCTGCCAACCAACACAGGAAGGGAGGACTGAACTTTCCTCCTCCACTCGAGATGAGCATGTATCACCAGGCTACTGGCTGAATTCAAGTCTGCCCAGATCCCCACCAAAGCCAGCCAGGGTTTTTGTTTTTTTGAGATAGGGTCTTGCTAGGCCTAGAACTCATTATAAAGACCAAGCTGCCTCCAACTCAGAGATCCACCCGCCTCCGACTTCTGGGATTAAAGATGTACACTATCATGCCCATTTCTAATTCTAAGACAGGGTCCTATGTAGTCCAGGCCAGCTTTGAATTTACGATGCAGACTGAACTTCTGTTCCTCTTGCCTCTACCTTCCCACTCTGGGATACATGCACGTGCCGTGCCAAACCAGCTCAGGTTCTCAGCATGCATGTGTCAGGGGAACCAGCTGCTAAGACACATGGGCCTTCAAGTACCCCTCTGCCTCTTTTAGTTTACTCAAGGGCAACATCTCTGCTGAGATAACCTTGTCTAGACAGCTTTCTCCTCTGCCCACCGGTCTCCATAAACTAGAGACCACAATGGTGCCAGGAAGCCCCTACTCCTGTACACCAAGCCCAGGCAGGCAGGCAGGCACAGCAGCTTTCTGCTCTGGACCTCACCTGTCTTGCTGCGTTTCCATGAAAGCTGGGCCTAGGGAAAAGCCAAGCCCTGCAGTTAGGTCCATAGGTCTCAGGCCTGGGGGCCACAGGTGCTACCTGCTCATGTACTGAGAGTCCCGCTGGGAGGGTATGCGGGGTTGAGGCTACCATGGTCCTCACACATGAGCAATGGCAGCACCAGCAGAAGCATGTAGCCTCTTCTACCACCCCATCACCCTCTTTTTGAGACAAGGTTTCACTGATAGTCCAGGCTGGCCTGGAACTCCCAGATCCTTTTGCCTCTGTCTTCTGAGTGAAGGAATTAAAGGTGTGTGCTACCATGCCTGCACCTATCTCTTGACGAGCATCTTCCTGGGACAGGATGTTCAGGGGGAGAAGCTGAGGTCACAGGCAGGGGAGAGATAGGCAGATGAAGATGGTACCTGAGGCCAGGATGGTGGGCCGGGCCTTGGGGTGGCAGGATCCAGTTAGGGAGTTAGTGCTGCTGCTGCCACCGCTGCTGGTCCCACCACCTTTACACGTCAGCTGCAGGGAGGAGTCCTGGCCCGGGATGGAGATGGACTTGGCAGTGGATGGTGGCCTTGAAAGGACAGAGGGGTATGTGACTGGGGCGCTCCAGCCTCGGGATCAAATGGAGACATGGGTACCCAGAACCTGGAGACTGGAAGAATCTATCTCATGGCCCCCGTCCCCACCTATAGCCAGGATGACACTCACGTCTTGAAACAGGGGTCTCCAGAGAGCAGGAACATGCCAATGGTGACCTATGGGTAGAAGACAGAAATCATCACCAGCTGCTAACACGCAGCTCAGGTCAGCCTCTGAGCTCCAATCCCAACTCTGAACCTTCCCATGTCAGCTGCTGTGGTGGTCTGTATATGCTTGGCCCAGGGGCTGGCACTATTAGGAAGTGTGGCCTTGTTGGAGTAGGTGTGTCACTGTGGGCGTGGGCTTAAGACCCTCATCCTAGCTGCCTGGAAGTCAGTCTTCCACTAGCAGCCTTCAGATGAAGATGCAGAACTCTCAGCTCCTCCTGCACCATGCCTGCCTAGATGCTCCCCCCCTTGATGATATCGGACTGAATCTCTGAACCTGTAAGCCAGCCCCAATTAAATGTTGTCCTTTATAACTTGACTTGGTCATGGTGTCTGTTCACAGCAGTAAAACCCTTACTAAGACAGCTGCCCGCAGTGAAGCCTGTATCCTGTGTGGAGGACAGAGTGGGTAGCCAAATGGAAGAAGCCGAGAATGTGGCCCATGTCTTGAATCCTAGCACTCCGGAAGTAGAGGCAGGTGAATTTCTGTGAGTTCAAGGCCAGCCTGATCTATAAAGTGAGTTCCAAGACATCTAGGACTACACAGAGAAACCCTGCTTTGAAAAACATAGATAGACAGACAGACTGACCAATCGACCAACCAAGGGTCACTTGGCTGGCACCTTGCACCTGAGGGGAGCAAGTCTGCTCCTGCAATTATAAATTATAACCAGACTGTGAGCTTCAGGGGCCACATTCACTCACATTTGCTTTGCCCAGGTGTGTGAGAACAGAACCTTGAGTCAGGGAACAGGGCTCAAGAAGCCCCACAGAGAAGAAGGGATACTCCCAGGGGGGGCTGCCTGAAAGGTGTTTTTGTTTTGTTTTGTTTGGTTTGGTTTGGTTTGGTTTTTAGAGACAAGGTTTCTCTGTGTAGCCCTGGCTGTCCTGGTACTCACTTTGTAGACCAGGCTGGCCTCAAACTCAAGAGATTCACCTACCTCTGTCTCCTTAGTGCAGAGATTAAAAGTGTGCGCCATTATCACCAGGCAAAAGTTTTTGGAAAAATGAAGCAAAATATGCCGCCAGTATGGAACTTTACACCCACCTGCAATGACTCTGCCAATGGTGTAAACATGGTAAAGTCTGCGTCCCCAAATATGGCTGAGATAGAGTGAAGGCAGAGAGTGACAGATGGAAAGGAAAGCTCAGACCCCGATCACCCAGGACCTCAGTGTGAGCATCACCATGGCCACAGGGCTTGTGGATCATGTCACTCAGCCATGACAGCAGTCTACAAAGTAGTTGACACCTCAGGTGCAGGTTGAGGGTACCAAGAAAGACTAGGAGGACAACTGACTTCTCAAAACTCAGCAGACAGGATATAAGGGGGGGCAGGCCTAGAACCTGAGGCCACCTGGCCCCAGGCCTCTTTCCACTTCCTGAGTGCACAGGCCTACTGGGGAAGACTTTCCACCAACCAGCCTGGACCTTCTGATTCTCTTTCTTTGTACATGGACTTGTGTAGTCCTGACTGCCCTAGAACTCATGTAGATCCACCTGCCTCTGACTCCTGAGTGCAGGGATTAAGGGCATGCATCACCATTTTTTTAAAAGACAGACAGCGTCTTGCTGTATATAGTTCAGGCTGGCTCAAACTGAGGGATCACCTCAAATTCTGGGACTACACAACATGTCACCACATTACCATCCTGAACCTATTCGGATGTTTCTCAGGTCCTGTTAGTTACCTCATGGCCAGCTCTGTGCCAGGCACAACTGAGCTGGCACTCCTAGGTCAGCTCTGCCATGGTGTTTAGGCAAACCTGTTTTCTTGGTCAGCCTGTAAGGGGTTGTGGAAAGGGATACAGAGATGCGCTAGTACAGATACCTGGATATTTCTGTTCCTAAGAAGGCAATCAGCAGCTGTCTGAGGGAAGAAGCTACCTGGGCCCCTGGGAACCTTGCAGCCCTCAGAGTGCTATCCCTACACAGTGCGCACGGGTCCAGAACATGAGTTCTGCTCACTGATACCTCCTTGCCAGGAGCCAGGAGGTCTCAGATCATGATGGGCAACAATTAGGACCCAGGCTGTGCGGTTACACGACTGCGGTCACATGACTGGTGGGTTAGTGCCAACTCTGCTTATGACCCGGGGCAAATGATGGAATTTACGTTGTCACCACTCCCTGTATTCAAACTTGGATGTAATAACAGACACCACACGAATAGGCTGTGCTTGCTGTTAGGGTCACGAGATAAAAAAGGACTGACAAAGGTGCTTATCAAGGCCTCAGGAGGTGGGGGTCACACCCAACCACGCATGAGAACACTGAGGCCGTGACTCAGGGCCCACACCCTCCCAGCATCTCTGAAAGCTTGTGCTTCTGATGAGGAGATACATTTGTCCCTACCCCTTGTTAAGGCAGAAGAGGTGGCAGAGCCCTGGTACCTTGAGGATGGAGTTGTCCTGGCGGGTATTCTTGGTGTCGTATCCTTCCAGTAGGCAGCATCGCACGGTGGAGCCTGAGCCTGCAAACTCCGCCAGGTTCAAGTCAGTGAAGCCCAGCTGGGAGGGGAAAAAAGTGGGATAGCCACTGGGCACAGAGGCAACAGAAGGGTTAACTTGGGGAGGGCGGGGAGAGCAGGCTCACACCACAGTCCCACTGACTGTTGTATAACCAGGACTCAAGGACAGGATCCTGGGTCAGCAGCACCAACGTGGCAAAGCAAGAAGCTCACATGTGGCACAAAGCACCCTTTGTGTGCAGTCCCAGGGTGCACTATGGCCAGTGTGCCTGAGATGAAAGGACATTGTTGTCTGTGACACAGACACATTGTTCCCAGGGAAACAAGGCCATGCTGTAGGGAGCTGACAGAAGAGCAGGCAGAGGAGAAGGAAGGCCCGTGGGAACTTGGTGTCAGGGTAGGGGGATGAGATACTACAGAGTGGGCAGGGTCACCATGAAGTCGCAGTGGAGGGAAGAGTGAAGGGCTAACGGAAGGACATGAACCCAGGGTCTGGGCTGTTCTCCTGGAGTGTGCACGTGAGAGAGAAAGGGCAAGAGCAGCAGCACAGGAGAGTCAGATGGACTCCATGTCTACCTGAACAGAGGGAGTGCCAGGCTGGGGGGACACCAGGGTAGCAAACTAACTGGACATCTATTGCGCACCAGTTACATACAAGTCTCGACTACAGCGTTCAGGGGCACAGGCTTCAGGATCAGAAAAGTGGGTTTGGAGTCAAGTCCTTGTAATGACTCAGAGGGAGTCCATTTTACAGTTTAGTCCTTCTGAGTGTATTGGTTTTCTCGTCTGCATAATGGAATAAAGCCTGTGGTGAGGTTTTACAATGGGACAGCGGGGAAAGGTCGGGCAGCATCTGATGTGGGCTGGAGATCCTTGGCTATGCACTGGCCATCCTTACTCATGAGTGAACAGGAGACACTTGCCCTCTGACAGACCCCTTCAATCCTGGGCCAGGGCAGACATGAAGATGGTGGGCTTCTGGAGCTCTAGCAGTAGGAATGTCTGAGCTCATACTACCCATATCTCAGGTGTCTCCCACAGAGTGAGAGGTGGGGTAAAGGTACAGTCCCACCTGTGCTGGGCTGACTAAGAGTTCTGCAGAGAACAGAGATGGAGGACAGAACAGGCTTACTTAAAGCCAGGCCATCTTCTCCCACTTGTTCCCATAGAGAAGCTTTTTTTTTTTTTTTTTTTTTTAAGATTTATTTATTTCATTTATATGAGTATACTGCAGCTGTCTTCAGACACACCAGAAGAGTGCATCAGATGACGGTTGTGAGTCACCATGTGGTTGCTGGGAATTGAACTCAGGACCTCTGGAAGAGCAGTCAGTGTTCTCAACCACTGAGCCAACTCTCCAGCCCTCCCACCCCCGAGATTTGGTGGAAGACAGGGACTAAGGAAGACCTGGGACTAACAGCTCTACAACAGCAGTGAAGGGCTGACTCTGTATCACCAGCACACAGTGAGACGCTGTTGCCATCAGAAAGAATACAGGAAGCTGAGGTGACACTGGGTAAGTAAGCCGCCCACGCTGCAGAATGTGTGCATCAGTGTGAAGAGCTGCTGCTGGTAAGCGCACAGGTACACACAGTACTCGATTTCCATTCCTCTAAGTCGTATACATGCTTCATTCAGTTTTGAATGTGTGTTTCTTTTTCCTTAGAAAACCAGAGGCAGTGGTAGAGAGAGGACTTGCCTAGCTTGTTATGAGGCCTTGAGTTCAATCTCCAACAAAACACACAAAGTATCGAGAAGCTGGGCATAGCTGCACACCCCTGTAACCCTTCGGAGGCAGAGGCTGGGTGATCTTGCCAAGTTCTTAATCCCTAACCTGACCAGTGAAATCCTAGGAAAAGCAATGGGAAGGGAGTGTGTGAAACAAGGCTCCTGTGGCCCTCTTACCTTGGAATACGCCTTCCCACCTTTCAGCTCCTGCAGAGACAGAGACATAAAGAGCATGACTGGGGAACCCTGGCCTCTCATGGATCTCCCAAAAGGACCATGAGAAAAGAACACCAAAACAACCCACAATTCTCTTTGGAGTGGACATGGTAGGAAAAGGGCCTAAAACCACAGGTCGTCCCTCACCCACCCTCGACTCTGAGCTCAGTCAGTCCCTAGGCTCAGTCACATGAACCCACCTCACCTTGCGCACAGACACTCGGAAGATGCAGGGGTCCAGCAGGCCTGTGGCCGGGTTGGCACTCATTTTACACACAAAGGTGAACCTCTTCCGCCACCGTACGCAGTTCTCCTGCACCTCCTCCCTGCAGAGACACAAGCGATGAACACGGGATAGGTGAGCACGGTTAATGTGGAGTCCCCCACTCCAGTCCTGTCACAGACAGGGCATGGGCCCCTCTGCCAGTGTTTCCGTACGACTACACTAGCAAGATCATAAACACACAGAAAGCATGAAATGAGAAATGAAACATCAAAAAGCAGCCGTTGGGCGAGGAAAGGCTAGGATGGCTAGCCCTTCAGGGGGACTGACAGGCTGATCCCCTCCCCGCTTTGACCTTGGCCGTTCTATACTCCCAGGTTCCTGCTGCCCACTTTATGTGACTTGCACTTCAGTCTTCCCGGGATGGACTCACTCAACTCACTGTACAGATAAGAGGCCAAGGCTACGTCAGCTCCCCAGACCTCCCACCAGCCTACTGGGTCCACAGCTGGGTTCATCCAGGTTCCTCTAACAAGAACCACACAGCTAATGCTACATGCTGCTTCCCAGGTGCCATTCAAAGAACTGCAAAATTAGGAGTCACCACAGCCTGTTCAGAGTGCTGGAGAAAGCCTGCCAGCCACTGTCTATGGAAAAATGGAGGTTCTTTGATACCAGGTGAGGCTCTAATCTTCCTGCCTTGGAATGAGACCACATCAATAACCCAGCACTTCTAAATGAGGTGGCTGTTATGCCATGGGAACTTCTGAAAGCAGCTCATCCAAACTTCATCCAGCTGCTGTGGGGGGCTCAGCAAGAAGTGGGGTGACAGCAGTGCACAGTCCCGGCCCACGCCCACCCTGGCAGAACTGATGCTCAGGAAGGGGCAGGCATGGGAAGGAGGAGGTGTGTGACAGCATCTCCACTCAGTGCACCCCACTATCTGGATGGATAGTCACGAAGACAGCCAAGACGTGACCTTCCCACACCCTGAGGGACCCAAGAAACTTGGGTTACCTGCCAGATTCATGCTTTGGGGTAAGGGTCAGAGAGGGCTGTAGTCAGGCGTCACCTGCTTCACAACCTCGGTGTTGTGAATCTCTGTCATCCTTTCTTATAGTTGGTGACACTGAGGCTCCAGCAGGATTCAGAGCCCAGGACTCACAAAGCAGGCTGTGATCCAGGCTGTCTAGCTGAGTGAGAGGCCCAGGCTGCCACATTGGCTCAGGGGCACAAAAGGCAGGAAAACCTGGCAGCTAAAGTCCTATTGGGCTTGTGAGGCCAGCAGTTCCATATTACGTATGACCTAGTAATTCTACTCCAGGTCCACACCCAACAAAAATAGAGTCTACATGGACACCAAAACCTGCATATAAATATGCCAAGCAGCACTGTTCACAATAGTTAAAATACAAAAGCAACCCAAACACCCCAACGGTGAGGGTAAATACTTGTGGTCTGCTCCTGAGGTGCAGTGCCCTTTGGTAATCTAAGATGCTACTAATCTTGAACACATTACTGCTAAGTCCAACCAGGCACACTGGAGTCTACTGTGGATTTTATTTGTAAGAAATGCCCAGAAAGACAGAAAGCAGACTGGTGGCTGCCAGGGGACAGAAGTTGGGGAAATTAAGAGTGGCAGCTGACAAGTGTGGGTTTCTTGGTGCAGTAATGAAAATGGTCTGCAGATGACTGCAGCAAGAACACGGCCATATGAACCTGAAAACCCACGGCTCCGTGGGAAAGAATGCTTGCCAGTCATGCGCAAGGCCCTGGGTTCCATACTGAGCATCAAACACAAAAACAAAAAATAAAAATTCTGAACTGTACACCTCAAGTATATGGATTGTGTGGTACGTGAATTTATGTCACTAGAACAGAAAATAAAATGCACAGAACATCTGATGAAGAGAAACATGAAAGGCAGGGCAGGGAAGGCGAGAGTTGGGCGAGATAAGGCAGAGTCGCAACTTGAGGTAGGTGTCTAGCAACGGGCTTTATAGCAGTGATACCTCAGCAAAGCCCAGACTGGAGCGAAGTTAAGGGGGACCAGCCAAGGCACCAGCGTGAGAATAAGCTTGGTAAACAGAAACATCAACAAGGATGGGCAGTGGGGAGAGGAGGAGATGACATCGGTGACGGGCGGGAAGTCAGATGTCTCTGTGCCCTAGATGGAAACAGAGAGCAGACAGACACACAGGCAGGGAGTGGAAGTGCAGAGAAGAGTCACTCTTGAGCAACTGAGGCCTGAGCCTAAAAGAGGACCAGACTGGGGACTAATCTGTGTGAACTCTCAGCTCCCAACACACATACACCTAGGAGCAGAACAGCTGCTTGAGACCTGCAGAAGCAGGAAGGCTGGGACACTTGAAACACCCAGAGGAATTAGGGTTAGAGTCTGGGAACAAAGGCTGATAGCAAACTGCCTGCCCTCCTTTGAGTCTGTCTTGGGAATACCAGCTAGGAAGTCTGAGGCTCAAATGTGGTTCCGGTCAGCCCTGCTGTGCTAGGGAGAGCAAATCCCGTGAACCCTTCCTTCCCAGGCTCTCAGGTGACAGGCTTGTTCCCACCTTCTACAGGAAGTTCAGCAGGGCAGGGTTTCTGAGATCAGACCTGGGCCACCCACCTGCCGCCCTAAAGACCCTGAACAGTCAGTATTACATGTCCCCACTTCTGAGGAAAAGCAGCAGCAGGCAGTCTTACCAGCTCAGCCCCAGGGGGTCAGAGGGAGGGTGTAGTAAACATTACAGAAGTG
Organism: Uromys caudimaculatus; assembly: GCA_028551405.1. Lineage (NCBI taxonomy): Eukaryota > Metazoa > Chordata > Mammalia > Rodentia > Muridae > Uromys > Uromys caudimaculatus. Next base: position 132,045,131 of record CM052701.1, read on the forward strand.
GTCATTTCTGAGTACCTGCCATGCCCTCATCCCATACTCTTCAACACAAGGTGGCTGTTTCCATGTCTCCTTTTCACATGAAGAAAATGAAGTTGAGAAATGCTGCAAAGCTTACCCAAGTTCTAGAGATGAGTCTTTAATGCCAGGCCAAGGCCTGGGCCATGCAGGATGACAGAGGCTAGAGGTGTTCCACCAGCCCCAGCCTCTGTCAAGGAATGAGGCTGCAGATAGAGCAGAGATGAGACAGACAAGAACTCAGAGCCCTGGTGCAAGAGCAGGCCAGGCTGTCCTGGAACTCACTCTGTAGACCAGGCTGGCCTGGAACTCAGAAATCCACCTGCCTCTGCCTCCCAAGTGCTGGGATTAAAGGCGTGCGCCACCACTGCCCAGCTTATCTTTGTTAGTTTTAAAAGGACACATGTATGATGGTATGCACAGAAAATTCAAAGGTGCCCACCAAATCAGATGAGGGCCCCCACTGGGCACGTGTCTGGAGACTACAGGTGAGGATGGGAAGGAAGAGAGAGATACTGTGTCATTTTTTTTCCTCTAGGGATAGACTTAGGACCTTATGAGTGCCAGACAAGCATCCTACCACTGACACTCCACCTCTTTCCTTTCCTCTTTTACTGCTGGTAGTCCTAGGGGCTGACCCTAAGGCTTTGCACTTTTTAAGCAAGCACTCTACCACTGAATTAAATGCCCAGTTCCTCTTCACTGAACTGTTAATATCAGTTGTAAATTCTTACAATGCCTGTGTGGGTAAAGGGAAGAGCTTCTCTTCCAGTCTAGGAGGCTTGGCATGGTCAGAGTTGGAAAAACCTTTCTGACTGGGTGTGGTGCAGCACATGCCTTTAATCCCAGCAACCAGAAGGCAGAGACAGGCGGATCTCAGTGAGTTCAAGGCCAGCCTAGTCTACAAAGTGACAGCCAGGGCTATTAAACAGAGAAACTGTCTTGAAACAAAACAACCACTCTAGGAAAAGCGGAAGCCCCTCTAACACTGAAAGACCACAGGGTATCAAGGATGCTCAGCATCACCTTATACCATCTGTAATCTCAATGGGCTGGGAGGTGCTAGGAAGGCAAAGACTGGGCCTGCGATGGCACCATAGGCCCATGCATAGCAGTGCCTGATATATATCCCCATTCATCAAGAGCACACTGGGCCATAGCCACAGAAAGCAAAAAAGTGTAAAAAGACAAATTATAGTTAAAAATATAAACAGCATGCAACCCACTCCCTGCCTTGATATCATGGCTCAGGATGCAGCTAGACAACAGTAAATGTAAGATCACAAACCTTTAGCATTCTCAGCCCCAGATAACTCACTACAAAAAAATGGCAAAAACCAAGCCTCAAAGAGATCATCCCAGCCCTAGGAAGACCAGAACCCTGAACGCCAGGCCTGGACACCTGGCCCATACTGATATGAAGGGGTAATGGCCAGAAAGAAGGGGATAGCTCAGTCAAGCCTGACAAATCTGCGGGGGAGGTGTTGGTGGTGTATTTTGTTTTTGTCTTAAAGTAGTTCTCCTAATTAAATTTTAACTTTAAAGGAAAGGGGAATTAAATTAGGATGGGTAGTTACAAGCAAAGGGGTTTGAACCACAAGTATCTGATTCAAGGTCAGGGTCTACCCTTACCTCCTTGGCACTGCCAAGTGGGGACAGACTGAGTGACGTGGGCAGCCGCTATCAGGGCTGGAAGGCTGGCAGTCAGCTCTCCCAGCTTGGGGTTTTAGGGTGTGCATCCCTGCTGCCACTGCCAGGGATAGGTAATTAAAGAGACAGGTTTTGCTTTTAGCTTTAAGATATACAATTAAACGTGCAAATCCCAGTGAAACAGGGCAAGCCCTTTGCCCACTGTAGCCTCTGTGGCCAGCATAAAGTTATTTTTGAGCTGTCCTAAAATAGAGTAAGTGCCCCACAAAATAGTGGTCTCAGATGCTCCAGACTTTCTGGATCTTTTCTGGATCTGAGAGGAATCTTCCACTATGTCTCCCTGGCTGGCTCTGCCTACCCCATGCAGCCATGAAGACTGGTTTAGCAAGACCCTTGGACCTATATATATCCAACTGTCAAGCAGACCTCTGTGAGGTATCCATGGAGAATGGCTGCAGCCACCACCTCAGACTACAGGCATGGAATGAGTCTCCTGAAGTGTCCTGGAGCAGAGTGGCAAACATGCTAGACAAGAATTAACAGGCAGCTGCCACTATCTCTAAAGAAGGGCTGCAAGAGCGCTCTACAGAATAGGACAGACATCTGGGGACACTGATGCCACAGCCAGGATTGCAAAACTAAGGTCAGCTAGGTAAAGATGAAAGAAAAGCCTCCAGTAATAAGAGCAACACAAAGAAAGCCTGAAAGGCAGGCCCACGGCATGGGGCTGTCATGGCGACTCCTTTCTCACTGCTCAGCTCAAGTGGAATGTAGAGAAGACCATCAACCTAGTGCCTGCAGAGCCACAAGCTAATGGGGACCACATCTGTCTGTTACCATGGCCTCTCTCCCTAAAAGCCTAGGACAGAGCTGGCAGAGTGGGATCTCTACTCTGTTCTCTGGCCCTTCTAGTGCATTAAAGCATCATCCATACCTTGAGCTATTCTATGGGATTCATGGTTCAAACACAGGAATGAAAGAACTCTCCTCTGCCTTGAGGCCTGTATAAATACCATCCCGGTTCTACACGTGAAGGAAACCGGGGTCTAGGAGGGTGGGACAAATTCACAGAACACCAGGTCTCCCAGCAGCCCTAGTTCACAGTCATTTCAGTTTCCAGATAAATAAGGAAGGTAAACAGACACCAAGGGAGGAAGGAAAGGCCACTCTACTGCCTCTCTGGTTTACAATAAACAAGATTAAAGAGGCCCCAGAGGGTGGGGAGGGTTGCAGGTCAGGCAGAAGTGAGCTACTTCCAACAGTTTCTCTGACAGAAATGCAATGTTTCCATCAGGAGTCACCCAGAGTTGGGCTCCATGGTCCCCAGGAATGAGCTCACTGCAACAATTACTGTACCTAGCAGCATCACTGCTTACAAGGTACAACAGGGTCCTAGAGTCTTGGTGGCCCTAGGTCTCCACCACAGAGGTGACAAGCTGCCATGGGAGCTTCCTCCCAGCCACAGGTTGCTAGGAACCAAGAAGCCCAGGGGGACTCTCCCCAGAGTTGGTGCTAAGGTGCAAGCAGGACTGGCACAGGAGCAGAAAACAAGGAAAAGTGAGCCTCAGGGAATAATATGGCAGCTCAGTCCCTGTGATAGGGCTCCAGGGTGACCTCAGGGTCACCTAAAACACTTCACTTTCTCACTAGGGGTTAAAAAAAAAAGCTTACCAGGAAAGGGTACTTCATACACAAGCCTAGCAACCTGAGTTCTCTCCCTCGGATACACACGACACATGCGCACATACACACACTCACACACTCACTCACTCAGAGTAAATATAAACGCCCATCAGTACATCATTGGCATACTCGCCAGGGGCATTGCACGGGCAGAGTTAGGTAGGGACTCAAATCTTCTGAGCAAAGAAAGGTGAGGCCCAGCAGGACAGGCATTTCCAGACACAAGTGAGCACACAACGTCTACTAGCCTGCCACCAATGAAGATGGCCAGCAGGTCTGCCAGAACCATGTGAGGGTTGTCCTGTGCACTGTGGCACATTAAGCTGCACCCTGCCAATAGAGCAGAATAACTCCAGATGTGACAAGCTGTTTGGGGACTTAACCAAATCAGCTCCAGTTGAGATGCACTGTCAGGGCTTTGGAAGCCACTCTTCATCCATCTTTCAGGTAACTCTTGTACAGGGAGGTAGACATTTCTAGGACCTCAGAAACCTCCCAGTCCTAGCTGTGCTCCTGGGAGACTTAGTACTCAGACTCAGCCCACAGGAACCAGAACAAGTTCCATCACTTGGTGCCCATTCCTGCTGTCCACCTGCCCCTCCCTGGCTTCTCCCAGCACAGCCTGAACCCCAAGCTTTCCTTGGCTCTTTGTACAAATGGTCCTAGTGATGCAATCTAGAGTCTGGGCTGATGAGAGGCAGCCCCAGCCCAAATGAGAGTATAATAAGGAAACAATTTAAATCGACAACATCTGCCAGTGCTTTTCTGAAGAGAACAGCACAGCTGCCTGGGGAGGGGCCCACCCCAGGGACCAGCCAAGGCATCCATCCAGGGGCTGCAGGCCAGGAGGGCAAACGTGGCAGCCCAACAGTGTTTGGCTCCTGCCAGGAGTTGAGGGCCACGTGCAGGGGAAGCAGTTCCCTACAGTTCTGGCACACCCCTCCTCCTGTGGTGAGGCAGCAAGAAGTTCCTAGAAGCCAAGCCACTTGGTGCCCAACACTGGAGAGCTTAGAGAAGCTCCTTGCGGGCCCCATGCTGCCTTCTCTGCTCCTCTGCTGGCAAAAACCCTAAAAATGGCTCAGGGGTTGACAGAAAGGCTGGGGGTACAAGCTGACATTGGCAAGTGACCCCATCAAGCACACTGTGAGCAAACTGCACAATAGAGAAGGGGTGAGGTTATCAGCAGGCACTCAAGCTGGCTGGCTTAGGAGCATCAGATTTAGACACACCTGGGTTTGAATCCTGCTGCTCTTCAGTCATGTAATCTGGAGACTGACCTTCAAAAACAACCCAAGACAGGTAGGTGTTGGCATCCTTTACAGTCACAGGCACATAGCTGTCCTGCTCTACCTTCTGCTCCATAGCCAGGATATGCAGAGAGCTCACCCAGGCAAATGCCTGTAAACCAGAGTCTGAAATGTGCCAGGAGTCACTAGCTTTTTTCTTTCTTTCTTTCTTTCTTTCTTTCTTTCTTTCTTTCTTTCTTTCTTTCTTTCTTTCTTTCTTTCTTTCTTTCTTTCTTTCTTTCTTTTTGTTGTTGTTGTTGTTGTTGGTGGTGGTGGTGGTGGTGGTGGTGGTGGTGTTAGGGTTGAAACCCAGAGCTGTGTGCACGCTAGGCAAAAGTCCTACCACTGGGCTGCACCCTCAGGCCCTAGTTTCTGGATCTTGCTCTTAAGTGAAGGGGCCTATAGTAAGCTGCTGGCTTTGAACCAAATGTAGGTCCCGCTCCATGTCCTAAGCCAACAAAGGTGTCTCCCAGCTCCTGGCCGTCCTCCTGAGTACCAAGTGCTCGTCACACGCTCCCTTCATACTTATCCTTCACAGATCAGGACACCGATTCTCAGGGAGTCCAGGGACTTGAGGCAGGTCTTACAGGAATTGTCTGTACTCCTAGACACAACTCTGTATTCCCAGGATCCCTGGGAAATCTGTAGACACAGGATAACCATTCTCAGGTCTCAATGACAGCGTAGCTCTCTCATGCCAGAACCCTAGGCTCTGTGGCCTCAGTATTCCACACAAGGGAAGAGATGGTATTGCATCTGGGTTCATACCAAGGGAGAGATGGTCACAGAATCCATAGCCCATCACTCCCATGTCACAGGCTAGGAACACAAGGCACAAGAATTTACCTGCCAAGGTCTGTGATTTGAACCCATGCCCAACACTACATTTCTCCTTGTTAGGGCTGGATAATAGAGGCCCTAGGAATTCAAAGGAAGAAGATACAACAGATGTTACACTGGGATGTGGTACCAATGTCAATTCCTAAGACCCAGACTATTAGCACCCACAGAGCTCTTGAGCTGGATCTGTTCAGGGGACTTCCCTTCCTGTACCCAGCAGGCTCATTTGAGTGGCACAGGGAAGTAAAGATGGGTCCAAGCAAGCCTCTGCCACCCATGAACACCACAACTCTCTGGGTCTCAGTCACTTTCTTGCTCACGGAGTTGCTAATGCCTGGACTAAACACAATAGGCATCTCTGCTGAACTGTGGAAACAACCTAGCCTTTAAATGTACCTGCAGAGAGGGGCCTCAGAGGCAGGTGGTCCTGGAAGCATGCAAAAAGCACTGACCCAGCCCTCTTCCTTGCCCTGGACCTTGGATCTGGCCATTTCCCCAGACCTGAAACTCAGCTGTCATGTCCAGAGGTGTGGCAGGTGGCCAGGAATGTGTGACCAGTGACTCAGGCCTGGGTGGTATTTGATTCACCCGATGAGGAAGGAGTGAGAGGAAAAAGATTCCTGTCCCTGGGGCCTGGTTCCTGAAATGACTGGACTGGAGTCATGGGGACACCTTCACCCAGGCCCATCCTCAAGGCACTCCCTATCTGTGCGGACAGAACTGGGTCTACAGATGTAGTTGGAAACAACCAAGGCCCTTGTCTCCCAGAGTCAAGTAGAGGCAGGGCATCTACGCTAACAGTTGTCTCCTGTCCTCAAAGATGGTGCTGAGAATCTAACAACTAAATGAGAGATCTCTGTAGTCTATTTCAAGTAAAGTCAAGCTTTCTCATACTACTTCCAGGTAGGGGCTTCCCAGATGTGGCTGCATCTTGTTCTTTACAGAGTCTGTGGAGTCAGGGACCATCATTATTACTACATCTGTTAACCAGGTGTTCCTGTTGCACACAGGATTCCCCATGGCCCTTTGAACTTCTTAAGGTGACAAGATAATCGGGAGTCCTTTAGCCAGAGTCACCTCTCTTCACAGCCTGGCACTGACTCAGACCTGTTTGCCCAGCTGTGCTCAGCAGCTACTCAAGATTCCAATCACAGGACAGAGGGCTCCGGGTCAGACACCACCGTGAGGCCCTGACTCACTGGGTTCCACCTCCTCCAAAAACACCTGAGACTGCAGACTCAAGACAAATCCTGGGCCAAGCACTGCCGCTGCTACTAACTTCACTCATATTTACCGAGCACTTACTAGGAGTCTGGCTGAGTGGGCCCTGTCCAGACACAGACCACACAGCAAGGATAATCCCACCCTTTTTTGAACCACAATCTTTTCAACTCTGCCACCGTGGATCTTGCTTTAGGCCTTTTTGTTCAACAGTGTCATGTGACAGCTCCTTGTCTGTGATAATGGCTGCTATAGAGGATGCCTTCTGCAACCCAAAGCCCCAAACAGGTCAACCCACTACTGCCCAAATAGAAAGGCTGTCTTGCCTACATCCAATATGGGCAGGGTCAGCTCCACAACAAGATCCAATTTTTCCCTGCTATCCTTTTGTCAAACACAAACTCTGTAAGAACTGCTGAGCCTAGGCTGTCTCCTCTTGGGACTTAATGGGGAACACCAGTCAAAGGCTCATTCCAAAGACAGGGTTTGGAGCCAGGTGCACATCATTTATTCCAGCTTTCAAGAGGCAGAGGCAGACAGATCTTTGTGAGATCCAGGCCAGCCTGGTCTATATAGTTGAGTTCTAGGCATCACGACTACATAGTAAGACCCTGACCCAAAGCAAACAACAAAAGATGAGAGAACTGGATGGCCCTCACACCTTTGATCCCAGCACTGGGGAGGCAGAGGCAGGTGGATCTCTGTGAGTTTGAGGTCAGCCTGGTCTACAGAATGAGTTCTAGGATAGCTAAGGCTACAGAAAGAAACCCTGTCTCAAAAAAGAAAAAGAAAAGAAAAAGTAAAAAAAAAAAAAAAAAAAAAAAAGCATGCAAACAAGCTTAGTAGCAAAACCCCACCCCTCTATGCTCTGCACTCTCTGAGAGGTATGTATAATGGTCTCTGCCTGCCTACAGGCCCCAGGTATCAAGGCCAGGGCAGTGAGTGGCTCAGCTCTAATTACACGTTTCAACAGGTGAGCTTCAGGAAGAGAGAAGAACAGCAACTTAAGAGAGAAAGGAAGAAACAGGAACCTTTCCTTTTATGCTTCCGGTCCCAGGTCCCCTCCAACTACTGCTCTGGATTGAAATTAACCATGCCAGATGAGCACGTACTCTGAGCTACAGGCTATGATGGATAATTAACAGGTTCACCATGGCATCCAGGTACCATGGAAGAATTCATTATCCCATCACAGGCAATGTTCTGATACTCAGTGGTCTGGTGGTAACCTCAGGAGCCCACAGAGCTTTCAAACTGCTAAGCTCTATCCAGAGCCTGGAAAGCCCTGTTCTGCTGGGGTTGTAAGTGGTTGAAGGAAAATCCCCAGACCAAGAAGGCTGCCTGCAATTGCCAAGATGAGCCACTGCCTTGTAAACAAGAACAATGCTCATCGGGTTGGAATGGTTCAGGCTGGCTTACCAGAAAGACCCAGGAAAAGCCCCAAAGATCAACTTCAGACTTCCAGGCACCCTTGTGTTTGTCTTGAAAGCTTTGGTGCCCACCTAGAGCCCAGAGGTATGAACAACTCAAGGCCTGTTTCTGCAGCAGAGGTGTGCAGCTTACAAGTCCTCAAGAAAAAAAATATACTGTGTAACTAAGCCCAAGCAGAATTCTGCAGGCCTAAAAGGCCCTTACATACATGGCCCCAACTCTAACAAATATACCCTCATCTTTTCTTAACCAGACTGGTTTAGAACTCTACATAAGTATTATCATGAACCCTTGCTGTCTTAGGGTTTTACTGCTGTGAAGAGACACCATGACCAAGGCAACTCTTCTAAGAACAACATTTAATAGGGGCTGGCTTACAGGTTCAGAGGTTCAACCCATTATCATCAAGGAGGGAGCATGGCAGCATCCAGGCAGGCGTGGTGCTGGAGGAGCTGAGAGTTCTACACCTTCATCTGAAGGCTGCTAGGAGAAGACTGGCTCTCACATGGTTAGGAAGAGGGTCTCACTGCCCACCCCTACAATGACAAACTTCTTCCAACAAGGCCACACCTACTCCAACAAGGCCACACCTCCTAATAGTGCCACTCCCTAGTCCAGGCATATTTAAACCACCACATTTGCCTTGAGCCTTTTGTCTGTAGCACAGGTTCACTTTACCAGTTGCATGACAACGGCTGGGAAGATACCCTTCTTGGCCTAATACAATTGCCGTCCTGTAACTGGCAGCCCTAAGCAGTCTACCCTAGTGCTACTTTAGTAGTTCTAAAGTACAAGTTTGAGAGCTAGAGAAATGGGCTCAACAGTTAAGAGCATTGGGTGCTCTTCCAAAGGACCAGGGTTCAATCAATTCCCAGGACCCATGTGGAGACTGACAACCATCCGTAACTACAATTTCAGGGGATCTGATACCCTTTTTTGGTCTCTGTGGGCACTGTACACACATTGTGTACTGTAACTTTAAATTTTTCAAATCCTTTTAACTTTGGTTCTTTTTTTTAATACTTTTTAAAAAAGATTTATTTATTTTATGTATGTGAATACACCGTAGCTGTCTTCAGACACACTAGAAGAGCGCATCGGATCCCATTTCAGATGGCTGTGAGCCACCATGCAGTTGCTGGGAATTGAACTCAGGACTTCTGGAAGAGCAGTCAGTGCTCTTAACCGCTGAGCCATCTCTCCAGTCCCCTTAATTTTGGTTCTTAAATGCTTTAACCTCCCTTTTAGCCCACCACCCACCAGAGGTGGAGAGAAGAAAGGATACGGGGGAAGTGGACCTGTTTAGAAAGGTTCTTTGGAGCAACTCTCATCTATGTTGTCTGGAAATCAGCAGTTCAGCTCACAGGTCCACAGTAGCAGCTCTATCTATTCGCAAACACTCACAGACACACCAGCAGTCTAGTTCACTAGAGCCAGGATAATCAATGTAAATCAGCCGCGGTGGTACTACCTAGCAGAGATAGCCAGGCCTCAGCCTCAGAACAAATCAGCAAAAGGGATCCAGAGGGATGCCAGGAGAAGTTCTCAACTATTCCTCTCTTAGCAAGCGAAGATCATCGAAGATGCGAGACCAACAAGCGTTGCACAGCTCACTCTATAAGCAAGCCTAGCTCAGCCACAGCCATTGTCCATCGAGTCCTATTTATACCCACCAAACATCACGTGTCCTCCACTGGTCTTGCCAGAGCACGTGCGTCCGTCTCAGCTGACATCACTCTGCTTATCAGCCTGAGTCCACGGTAGTGGAAAGAAACTGCAACACACCACAAGTTTTTTGGTGTATTTCTCTCTCTATGGAGTCCCTACAAATGCAGCTCAACTACGCAATGTAAGGCGGACCAATACATGCGTGTCATTAGCAAAGAATCCTTCATCACATGTCCTTTCACGTGCTTGCTTTAAAAGAACATTCTTTCTCCTGTGTCTGTTCATGTGAAATGTTCTTTCAACTGACTTTCCAAAGAACCCTTAAGTTTCCACTTCAGTGTACAGATTTACAGGAAGGTAAAACACTCATATACATAAAATAGTAGTAAACTAAGAAATAAATAAAATCCAAGTCTGAGTGATTCAAACCCACCCTAGGTTCATCAGCATATTGTCAGGTCCATCCCCAGGCACTTCCCCTCTCTAAGACCCTCCCAAACCTCCAGTTCTTTCCTGCTCTTCTCCCACAACTAAGCTCTACCTACCCACCCCAAATCCACATCACTTCCTCAAGGCCTGTCCAGCACTGACTAGGACAGGTGTAGACAGGTGGGATCCTACAGAGGTAGACTGTATCCCATAGTTCCATGGACCCAAACACATAAGGTGACCAGAAAACTGTCATGGAACAACCCAGGAAAGTTGAAGCCACAGGTGCTTGCCTGCACATGTCTGCAGAGACCAGCCCTGCAACCAAGAAGTGGTGGGAGACGAGAACAGGGCATAGCCTCTGTCCTTCTGATACCAGGTGTATACTTCCTCTCTTGGCAGGTTTAGTCTATGGTAGCTGCCTGGGCCTGGTCGTGCGTGTGCTGAGCAGGTAACCTCGATCTTGTCCTTCTCAATCTTCTGCTGCCCTCAAGTAAGTACCCATTAGAAGAAGAAACAGTCTGCAGGGATAAAGTCCTTGGCCATAGTCCAAAGCAATTCAACAGCTGCAAGATCCAGTGGTGGTGCCCGAGTTCACTCCTCTTCCCAACGCTGTACAGACACTGATATCCTTGGCAAGTGATACACTCAACTCAGCTAGCGGGCCCTTGGCTGCCTCTCAATTGCAGTCTTTAAGCCCACAGTGGTACCCAGCTGCCTAGTATATGGATAAGGGTTTCTCCTGGCACAGACTGATACTTCAGGCACTGGGTGGAGGGTAGGCTTGGGCTTAGCAGCTGGCAGTAGCCACCACATAGTCAACACCAGCAACCACGTTGGTTCAGAGCCAGGGGAGAGAAGTCCCAGCCTGGGACAACGCCAACACACAGCATGAGACCAAGGACTAAGATGCAATGGATGCTTTTCTGGCTTGAAGGGTCACAGTCTGGGAAGGAGCTGGACACAGTGAAAAGGGACTATAATACTTTGAAATGAAGAGCTATAGCAGGTAACAAGGCCAATAGGCCTGGGGGGTTGGGACGGGGAGCTTCCTAGAATGGCCATTGGGCTGAGCGGTAGTTCAAAACAAGGGGCAGGATGTGGGCCATTGACAGGCCTATCTAGGGATAGATCTCTCATCTATCCCTACCAGGAGACTTACAGCCAGCGCCTGCACCTCTGTAAGGGATTGTCTGCTTGTCTGCCAGGGTACCTGAGCAGTGTTTCAGCAGAGCAGGACTAAGCCAATAGGGAAGAGAAGGTATGTGGACCTAGCAGCAAACCCCACTAGGCCCTCAGCTCAGACACTAGGGTACTCCTTACTGTCTCTCACCCCTGCTGAAGGCAAAGGAGTAAGCCTGAGCAATAGGTACCCTCTCTTGTCATCACCACGATGGTCCAGACTTACCAGCTACTAAATAGCACACCACTTGGCTCAGAGGATAAGACACAGTATAACACAGAGTTCCCTCTGTGGACCAGGAGCCAAGCTAGCTTCCAGCAAGCACCATTACTACATCCTCCAGCAACAGCAGTCCTGCTTCAAGGGAGAAGAGGAGGCTGGGGCTTAAGTCCCTTGTTGAAATCAGAGGCAGTGAACAACAGGCTAGGGTGGGGCAGTAAAACAGAAAAACCTAACCAGCAGAGAGTCATTTCCTATCAGCAGTGCTCCTTCTGCCCACCCCTGAAACAAGGTGGTTACAGAGCTGAGGGCCACCAGTCAACATCTGGGCAAAATGGGGTAAAAGCAGTTTCAGGTCTGTATTCAAGAGCTCTTTCTTCTAAGCCCTGGTGCCAAGAAACTCAAAGCAAATAGACCACAAGTTCGCAACCACAATCCTCTGATGACACTACATACAGGTTGGGCAGCTTCAAGCCTACAAAAATGCAGTCTGATCCTTGGGGAGGCAGCAGGCCCAGAATATCACTAGGACCTGGGACAAATTTAATGTCCCCACAATTCAAAGCACTAGCCAGGAGAGGTAGATAAAGCGGAGTCCTCCCACCACACCGTAGCTCCAGGTCTCTTCCCAGTGTCTCTACCTTGCTGACACTTTTCCGTGGCTCCTTTTTAAAATTGGTTGACCTCCAGTTCCTTATCCACATACCAAGTCCCTCAGTTCCTAAGTCCCAGAGGCAGGCTTACTAGCTGGCACCCAGATGCACAGGCAGGGCCTCTTAAAGGCCAGTCAGGGTTTCCATGTCACTCAGGGGCCTCCCAGTCACTCTCAGGTAAGTGGGACCTACAGGCAACAATGTTATTGTTGCTAGAAGCCTCACAAAGAGCAGGCCTGAGAGGCCTTGCCTCTATACAGCCACATCGCCTCAGGTCAGGGCTACTGCCAGGCTACCAGGCAGGCAAAGGCACAGCCAAGGTGGTACACGCCAACAGTGTAGCCAACTGGCAGCAAAGGCCAGGGCCAAGCAGTAGCCACTAAGGCATGAAACAGATTGGGAAGCTTCTTACCAAGGCCACCAGCAGTATGATCTGACTTCAAAGAGAGCCAGGTAACCCAGTACCATGGCCCAGCTGACTTCTAAAACCCACTCCTCCTCATCTCCTCCTGACAGCGGGGTTTCTCACCATAGGTTCCCTGGCTACAGTGCGTGCACAGGAAAGACCTTCCACGGGGGCCTCAGGAACCAAACTGACAGTAAGAGACACTCAGAACATGCCAAGGATCTAAGAGTTTGCCATGGGAGGAGGAAGAACCCTCAAAACACAGGTGAGGAGCAATTTCAAAGTCCCTTGTGTTGAATGCTGCCTCACAGCGCTGTTGTCTGATTTTCCACTTAAAGGAACCTGAAAATGTGGACTTTTACACGAGCCCTCGTTTCCAGAACACCTTTGACCACGGTGCACCCTTTGAATGCCTGTCTCCTAGCACCTTCAAAGTATGGTGCTGTGCCTTTAGGATAGGGAGCCCTCCTGCCCACTTTGCCTGCTATCCTCTCCAGTCTGCTCCTTCTTTTCTGTGTGCCACCTCTCTGCCGGGGTAGATCAGCACTGCCTGCTGTATCTCACCAGCATCCAAGAGCCATCATCTTAATGGGTAAATGATATCACATTGTTTCCTGCTCCCAGGGCCCCTGTAGGATTCCCAAGACTAAAAACAGTTCCAGTCAGGCAACCTTCCATTTTGTTTTCTCTAGCCCCTCAACTCTTTGCATACCCCATCCTACCTTGCCTAGGCAGACATGCCAGGGGCTTCTCTACAGGCTCTTCCCCATCTTCAGCTCAATCCCTCCTAGCTTCTAAGACTCCCGTAAAATGTTCCTTCCTGAGGTGACAGTAAGCTTGGGGTAAAGGGTGAAAAGAATTAGAAGCTAGAGAAAACAAAGATGGACAGATGTCTGAACAAAACATTTCAGCTGTTGGTCTGCCAGGGTCCACTGGGATTCCCAAGCACCTGCCCCAGATTAGCTTGGTCTACACCTAACTGGGAGCTCCAAGGATCAGGTGCCTAGTCCTGCTCACTCAGGGAGCCAGTTGAAAGGGAGTCTCAGGCAAGGAGGAAGGAAAGAGCCACGCTAACTAACTCCCTACCTTTCCAATTTGTTCAACCCACATCGACCCAGTACTGAGCAGGACAATATATGCCTTACTCAATTTGGGGATCCTCTTTTATCTTCACACTGCTGCGCCCTTAGGAACCTCCATTCTGCTTTCTCAGAGCTCCAGAGCATGCCTTGCATGGCTGTAAACCAGAGACAGTCTACAGCTTTTTTCATAGAGGGATGAGAGACTGAGGGATGGAACCCTGGCCAAATATGTAGCTTGGGTAAGAAACAATCAAGCCAGTCTGCCTGCCCCCAGGGCCAGGGTCTGGGCTTGGGCACAAGACCTTCAGATGCAGAGCTAACTCAAGATCCCAAAAGCTCTTCTGAGTACTCTCCTCTATGACGGGCACATGGTTGTGTCATAGAAAGCAGGCAGTGCCTGTGTGATACGCAGCCAGGCTCTAGTTACAAAAATAAAAACCCCACTGAGGACTCAAAGCTGGCTGAGAAGAAAGGACAAGGGTTGAGGGAAGGCCCGCTCCAAGTCACAGCTTCTCAGACAACCTAGCACTCAAGTACAGAGCAGGAGGTGGCCTTGAAAGAGGTCTTTCTTCTCCTCCTGGCCCCACCCATTTTCCTAGTGCAAAGAGGACTGAAGCCCAGGGGACCGAGGTAAGAGCTAGGCTACAGTCTGGCCAACTGTGTCATTCATTCCTCCTATGAAGTAGCTCTGGCAAGAGGCTTTTCTGCCCCAGACTCTGGTTTCCCCATCCACTGGCTAAGGAAACAGTATCCTTCTCTCCTCTCTCTTCTCCATCCTGTGAGGTAAGTCAGGGTTTCCCTGCACTCCTCTCCCCTGACACAGCTACCACATCCATGTGGCAAGCCAAGGGACTAATGCCAGCGAGGAGCCTTCTTCTGACCTGAAGGCCACTTGGACACATTAGCCTCTGCCAAAATCAACACACTCAGATGGGACCTCTGTATCCTCCTGGACACACTCTAAACTGAAAACCTCCCAGGTACCACTTGGATTATCCTCCTGGGAGGCCCCAGACAAGGACACATAGCAAATTCCCACTGTTCCGAGTGACTGCTATGCTTGACCACAAAGACACAGTGATTCCTTTAGTCCCACCCTCACCTTATAGTCACGGAGACTCTATATTTACCTCGGGCTTCACAAAACCCAGTTTAGTGCCGTAAAACTGTCCAGCACCAGACTCTGCTGTACCACCCAACCCACTAAAAGAAGCCTTGGCAGAGTCTGGAATGTCACATGGATCTGTAGTTGCTTTCTAACACATACCACCAAGGCAGGGCTTTGCACTGGACCTGCTGCAATCAAGTTCTATCTCTGCCACTCTCTGGCTCGGTGACATGGGTCCAGCCACTTCATCTTCCTGTCTCAGTGTTTTCACCCACAAGTAGGGCAGAGGGTCAGGTATGCGAGTAACTCAAAGTTCCTGGCATCGGCAAGCATACAATCGAAGAAACCCACTATGAGAAAAGAATTTTTCCCCAGTGTCATTTACTACCTGGTAACCTCTAGTATGTGGTTTTGCCATTTTGGCCTCAGTGCCTCTCCAGCTGGCTGGCAGGGTAAGTGGGGGTACCCTGCTCAAAACACTCAGCACTATACCAAGCACAATCTAGGCACTAGGAGTCTGGCTGCTGTGGGAAGTGCTGCTCCTAAGGCAGTGTCAGAAGACAAGGCAGCCCCAGGAATCACCTGTTGCACCTGTTCCAGCTGGGTCAGATGGAGCTGAATACCAGTTGTTGCCATGGCACTCAACACACTGGAAAACACCAGCTAGGAAACAGGGTGTTGCTGGGGTGGGGCCTAGGGCTGTTGTCAGTCTGACACCACCCATGCTGCCAACAGCACAAAAAGCCATCCAAAGGTCCCTAGGGTTGGGAAGTTGTGCTGCCACCTCTAGGCCCAGAATCTAAGCAGGCCCAGTCACCTCAGTCCCTACCCCAACTTGTAAACAACAGGGTCATAGTAGTAGAGAGGTGGCTGAGGCTCCTGGGGTACAGGATTAATGTGGGAGGGGTGTGGGCAGAGGGAAAGGCAACCTAGGAACCCCCATCTCCCGGGTAAAAGCCCACAGAAGCCAAAGCCACTTTAAAGTGGTTTGGGTTCCAACATCACTGCTCTCTGCAGCCACACCTGCCCAGCAGTACCCGGGTGCCCAGGATTTAAGCCCTCAGATTCAGGCCTCAATGCCAGCTCCTTCCTCTTTAGTACCCCACCCACCCAAATGAGGCTTTATTCAGGAGGGGAACTGGGGAGGATTCGGCTGGGTTCAGAGAATCTGTGGCCTCTTGCCAGGCGGAAGAAGGGAAAACAGGGGTGAAATCCAGAGTATGTGTGCTAAGTCCGGGAACTTTCCAGACTTTCCAGGATGTGGGGGCAAGTTGAGGCAAGAGAAAAGCTGATGACAGGTAGGGTCACAGTGGCTGGCTAAGGGTCTAGGTAGACAGGTGAAACTTTAGCTTGGGCGTAGTACAAATTCCTTGGTACTGTGCTCAATTCCAGCTCACATAAAGGACCTCTGCCGATTAAAGGGTGTCCCCCTCCCATGACCTGGGGTTGGAGAAGACTGGGGCCTGAGCCCCTTACAATACAGTAATCATAACTGCCGTAGCAACTCCCCTGTTCATGCATGGGACACTCTCCATTCCTCTCACAACTGAACAGGTGGGTATTACTTCCCCATTTTACAGTAAGAAGAAACTGAGGGTCAGAGGCACAATGGAGCAGCTAAAGCCACTCTGAGCCTCTGTTTCCACCTCTGTATGAATGACCCCTCCCTCCCCGGTCAGGGCCCCCACCTCTACTCCTGCTCAGTGGTGTTGAGAGGTGCTAGTGAAACAGTGAGCAGAGCACCAGTGCTTGCTAGCGTTTGAGATCAGGGAGACTGGATAATTCACCCAAAGCCACTTAGCCTCAAAGTGGCTGACTCCAGGTCCATCGCTGAACACAACCCTCTGACACTGTGCAGTTCCGAGCGGTAACTGTAGGGATTACAGACTTCACAGGCATCGGATTGCAGCCACCCCCACCACAAAGGGCAGCCCTTGTCCAAATTCCTCAGATAAGCAGCTCTGAGCAGAGCAGGACGCCCAGTGCACAGAACCGGCACCCCACTCTATCCAGATTCCAAAACCTGAATCAGACCACATAGCTGATCTTCTCCCAACAGATCCACCCAACAGGTCTCCCAACTGGCCAAGTCTGGTGGACAACTGCCTCCGGCAAAGTCTCTGGCAACCCATTTACTTCCTCTTTCTGGGGCTCATTATCCCAGTCTGTATAACACACCTCTGAGATCTCTGAATAGTGAGGCAGTTTGAGCTAACTAGGCCCACAAGACCTAAGGAGCACGGGACAGGCTAGGAAGGAGAAGCATCTCAGGAGCTGGGCCAGGGGCCTATCTACTGCAACTTCCCTCTACAAGCTGATGGAGAAACCTGTATTAGGTCCAGTGTGCGGAAGAGGGAACAGAAACCCCAAAAGAGCCAGAACTTGACTCCCTTTCCCCATTAGCTGACCTCTGCAGGCAGGCCAGGACGGTGACCCCCATGAGCTCAATCTGCAAAAGGCCGACTGGCAACTCAGATCTCTCAGCCATGAAGTGGGAAGCTAGACCTACGAAGATGGTGAACGACACAAAATCAAACCCAATGGCTTCTTTCACAGGGGAAGGCAGTCTCCAGGAAAGGACATTTGCAATGCAAAGGAGTCCAGCTTCAGCCAGTGGAGGGCAGTCACTCAAGAGGGGGCTGGGCAACCCAAAATCCAGCCACCTCCTTCAATCAAATCAAGGGAGGACCTGGGACTGGGCTTTCCCAGCCAAGGGGAGAGAGCCAGAGAACCTGTGGCTGGCCCAAGCTCTCATTCGTATGACAGGCCTGGGACACCCCTACTTAATCCCTCAAGGTGCAAATCTCATTCAGCTCTCTCCATACAAGTCTGCAAAACGGGTGACTTGAAGAATGTACGCAGGGCCCTAAAAGGTTTCTGGCTGGTCACCTGCAGACAAGTGTCACTCAGACCCAAGTCCTGCCTAGTGCCCAGGCGGCCCTCATTGCCGGTCCGTCCCTAGCTGAGTCTTGCACACTTGCCAAGTGGCTAGATCTTACTGATCAGCATTCCCCACCCTCTCCTGCAAACGCGAAAACCTCAATGCCTACCTGGACGACAAGCTGACAAAATCCCCGCCATCCAGCAGCCGGACCTTGCAAAAGAGGACCCCGTTCACGAAGGGGACCGCAGTCAGCTCCTCCAAGGTGAAAGTGGTTTGAAATTTAAATTTCTTCTTCTTCATCAAAAAAGCCATGAGCGAGTTCCCTGAGTCTGAAGCCCGCAGGGCCAAAAAAAAAAAAAAAAAAAAAAAGAGGGGGATACTAGAAAACCCCAGGATTTTCTTTCCCAACACCACACCCCCTCCTCAAATACACCAGAGCCGGATCCAGTCCAGATGGCGGCGGAGGCTGCGGGCAGGAGAGGATCTGAGTACCGAGCCCCAGGTCCGAGGGATCAGTCCCGTGAGCCAGCTGCTTTCACCCTCGGGGGACCCGGGCTCCACCTGCATGTAAACAGCGAGGTGCGGCCCCGGTAGAGGGGGCTGGCGTGGAGGGCGGCTCGTTAGCAGGCAGCAGCATCCCGAGCCGCGGGGCTCGGCTGACCGGTGAGACTGACTGAGGCGGCCGGGCGAGCCGCTGGAGGCCCGGGCTGCGGCCCCGCCTCCGCCCCGCTGGCTGCGGGGGAGGCGCCCAGGCGACGCACACGCCTCCGCACCTGGCGCACCGAGGCCTGCGCAGGTGAGGCCACGGGAAGCGGAAGCCACCTCAGCGATCGCCCGGGCTCTGCAGGGACCGCTCTGGGAGACTCTGCCGGGCGGGGAACGTGTGCCGGTCTGCCTCCCGCTCAGTCCTGGGACCCACGCTGCGCCAGCCCTGACCGAGTCTGAGGCGCCTTCCGACCCGGCCGGATGGCTTCTGCCTCGGTTAGCACCGCTGGAGGCACAGCGGCGCAGTCGCCCGCACCTCCGGACGCAGCCTGCTGAGCCCGACGCGGCTCGGCGCTGCTCGGAGAATGCCGAAGCCCCGGCGCGACCGCCCGCGGAGCCGCGGCGGAGAGCAGCAGGGGCGGGGCGCGTGAGGCCCACAGCCAACCTGCGATTGGACAGCCCGACTGTACGAACACGAATTTCTATTGGCTGGCGGTGGCGTGGGGCTGGGCTCGCGGAGGCAGAGCCAGTTGAGGGCGCTCGGATTGGAGCGCTCGCGGAGCTGGACCCGCCTCATTGAGAAGCGCGGTGGGGGGGGGGGGACGGAGAGGCGGTGGGAGGTCGCGGGGTGTGGGGGTCGGCGCTGGAAAGAACGGGAGGAGAGCGGGAGCCCAAGAAAAGGAGAAACAATGGCTAAGGGGAAACAATCTGGAAACTAGGGCTAGAATGGCCTGTCCGGATCCCGCCAAGACCTGAGCTCGGTGAGCACTGAAGCAGGCTGAAGAGGTAGCACCCCATTTCTCAGGAAAACAATCGCAGAGGTGTCCCAAGACCTACGTAGGTCTTTCTCGCCTCTGAAAGTGACAAGCGTCTGCCCTGGCGTTCCCGCTTATGAAGATCCACTGGAGCCCGGCAGCCTTGTGACTCAGCCTGCCTCGTTCCAGGCTGTTATCTAAGGCTTTTGTTTTCAGTTTCTCGGATAGTTACGGCAAAGGACACCCTGGGGACCTCGTACTGTCCAAGCCATGGACATTTTGTTATTCTTTTTCTCCAGTCCGCCAGTGTTTAGGGACTGTCCTGAGTCAGGCAGGCACCCAGTGGAAAGACTGGATCTCAGACGTAGTAGCTACAGTCTGCTGAAGAGCTCAAGTAAGGGAGGTCAGAGGGAGGCGTGTGCATTTGGATTGGGACGAAAACTCAAAGGGTTCTGACACAAAGCAGTCCAAGCATCAGGGTACAGGCAGTGGCAGCCACTAGAGGCCTGCTGGCCAGGCAGCATGATACTCAAAAAGTTTGGAGTACCCCTGGACGCATTCTAATTTGAGAGAAAAGCAGATCAGGCTAGAATGTGGCCCAGTCTTGTACACCAGAGCAAAGAAGGAACCATCCCCTGGTTTTTTTGAGCTAGTGACTTGCTTGTTCTGGCATCAGATAACTTGGAGGAAAGAAAACGGGAATGGGTGAGTGAGAGGCCATTTTTGATCTAGGCAGGAGATAAGGCCTGCTGGAAGATTAAAGAGAGAAGATTAAAGAGAGTTGAGCTGATTGGCTTTCGAGATGTAAATTCTCTGCAGGACATCATGTGTGATACCATGCATGATATCATGTTTGGACATGTGGATGAAGACTTTGATTTCTGAGCTTACATTTCAGAAGCATGGGTGGCAATCTCTGCTTCTCTTAATTCCATAATGTAGAAAACACAGATTGGAGAAAAGCGAACCAATCCATCCAGTCCTCCCTGATGTAGCTAGACATCTCCTTTTAAAGGTGAGGAAGTAGAGGACTGAAGGCTTTGTCATTATTATTATTATTATTATTATTATTATTATTATTATTATTTTGTTTTTTGAGACAGGGTTTCTCTGTGTAGACCTGGCTGTCCTGGAACTCACTCTGTAGACCAGGCTGGCCTCGAACTCAGAAATCCACCTGCTTCTGCCTCCCAAGTGCTGGGATTAAAGGCATGTGCCACCACTGCCCAGCGGCTTTGTCTTTTTAAAAATAAATTACATGTGTTGATGTGGTTGGGCACATGGGACACAGTGCAATGGATGACAGAGAATAACTTAAGTTCTCTCCTTCTACCACGTGGGTCCTAGAGATTCAATTCAGGTCATCAGACTTGGCAGCAAGCACTTTCACCTACTGAGGCTTCTTGCCAGCTCTGGCTGTGTTTAGTTTTGTTTGTTTGTTTTTTAGAGTTGGTATCTCCATGTCCTTAGCCCAGGTTGGCCTCAAACTGACTGGCTGGGGATGATCCTTCTGCTTTTACTGATTAAGCCTCTGGATTACAGGCCTTGTACTTCCACACCAGACTTGGCCTAGAGAGTTTAAATTCTTTGGCTGGACTCTCAACCTTTCCTCGCAATGCCTGCTCCCTAAGGGAAGAACCTGTGGCCCCTAATGAAATATCTTAAGAAGTCAGCCAAGGATGTCTGGAGGCCTAACTGGATCCTCAGTTTCAACTGTAATCTCAGGCCACTCCAACAGATTTGCAGCCAGACTTGGTTCCATTTGGTTCTGTGCAGCATAAAGGCTAGGAACCCCGGAGGTGTCCCTTCTCACTTCCCAGGCGGTGCAAAAAGTGTGGTAACAGGACAGGATTCAAGAGCTGATGTGAAACAGAATAGTGGCTGTTCTGAGACCAGCCTGGTCTACAGAGTGAGTTCCCGAACAGGCAGGGCTCCACAGAGAAACCCTGACTGGAAAACCAAAGCAAACCTATATGGGGGCTCAGTTTGTAACCCTGAGGTGTAGAATCCACAGATGGCAATGGGGTATTACGTATAGTATAGTGGGGGTCTAAGTGCTTTGGGGACAACAGTACTAAGTTCAAAAGCCAACCAACATACCACTGACTGGCACACAAACTTGGGTGAAGTTTTGCATGCACAGGAAAGAATGTTGGAAAGCTTCTTCCAAGAGAGGCTAGCCTTGGCTGTCCCTCAATACTCCAGTAAAAGAGACAAGAGTAGAAACTAGGTTTATTCAATGTGGTCACACTGGGGAAAGCAGTGAGTAAGTCCAATGACCTCCCAAAGTCACTGGGCTACTGACATGAGGGTTAGGTTTAAATAGAGGGCAGGCAGTACAGGTAATGGGGTCCCCTCAGTCGTCCCAGGATGGTTATGAGCCAACGGTGGTGACACATGACTATAATCCCAGGACTCAGGAGGCTGCAGCAAGGCCAATCCTACCTCAGAAAGGAAGGGGGCAGGGCAGGAAAGGAACCTCAAAGGAGACACCTTAAAACTTTTCTACCTCTAAGCTGTCATTTCTCCCCTTGAGACTTTTCTGTAGGAAAAAAAAAAAAAAAAAAGCCTATTTTAATAAACGTTCAACCTCTCCTCTAGCCCCCACCCAGCAGAAGCAGTGGAAGAGAAAAGTTATGAGGATGTGGGGGAAGTGGACCTGTTTAGCAATAGTTCTTTGGGGCCAAGCTCAATCTTCTTTGTCAGCAATTCAGTCCCATAGCAAACACCAAATATGACTCAGCAGCTGCAGGCCTGTTCTCTAGGCAGGCAGACACCACACACGAACCAGCAGCTGTAGTTCAGTCCTGAAGAAGCCTTCATAGCTTGTCAGCTGGCCCAAGACAAGGCTACGGAAGTGGCAAGAAACTGCAGGAACTTCACAAGAAGTTCTTTGGTGAGTTACTCTCGGGCACAGCCATGAGTGGAGCTCAACGCTATGTAAGGCGAACCAATACATTCATGTCCTTAGCAAAGAATGGTGAGGCTGAGCAGACCAGTATACCTCTCCCATTGTCTGTGGGCTCATATGTATACTCCTTCATCACGCATCCTTTCCTGTGTCCGCTGTAGCAAAACATCCTTTCACCTGTGTGCCCCAGCGAACCATCATTTGACATAACTGGCTTTCTAAACAAATCAGAAGTTTCCACTTCACTTTTCTAGAATGTTATGCCTATGAGACTCAGGACTAGAAAGACAAGGGAATCTGAGGAAGTGTCTGTGGGAATCTCCTGCCAGCAGTTGATATTCCTCCAAAGCCCCAGTTCCCAACTCTTTACTGCCCCACTTTGCTGAGACCTCGATCAGATGATTAAGGAACCTGGCAGGACTGTCTCAGGCAGATAGTCTTTCGGGAAAGATCCAGGGAGACTGAGCTGGAGGCTCTGTTCAGGTGCAGTGACTAAGTAACACCTCTCAGAGCTGTCATCTCAGCTGAGACTTCATTTATTCAGGGACCTCTGGGCATGTGAAGCACTGGGGGCAGAGGCACAAGTTTGCATATTTAGGGGACTCTGTGACTGGACCGGAGTAAAAAGGAATAGAAAAAGAGTTGAGGCAGGCAGGCCACTAATTACAAGGCCTCTTGAGGTCCTAAAAGTTTAGATTTCACTGTAGTTCCAAAGGGGACCCAGATGGTGGTGACACACTTCTGTCATCCCAGCACAGAGGGGCAAGAGCATTTCCACAGTTGGAGGTCATCCTGATCTACATAGCAGTTTCCAGGCTGGCCAGAGCTATGTAGCGAGCCACAGGGACACAGAAAGGAGACTGAAGCCAGTCCTATGGGTAGAGATGGAATGATGGGAAGAGAAAGGGGACACACTTCACAGGAAGTGCCGATAGATAGTTCTTGCGGTGTGTATTGATATCCACTGGGGAGTCGTTCTGGCAACAGCTGGAGGGGTGCTCGAGCAGGAGAAGCACCTACTGTGTGTAGATCTGACAACCTGAGTTTGATCCCCAGGACCCTTCGTGGAGAAACAAATCTGACTCCCAAAAGTTGTTCTATTAGTGTTTAAAAGGAAAACCGGAAGTGACAAACTTCAGAACTTTGGAAGTGCCCGGAAGAGGAAGGTGGAAGAGAGGGAGAAAGAATGCCATGCTTTGAGTTAGGCTTACATGGAGGTCAGCCACATGACCTACAGCAGCCACAGGGTGGAAAGGGGAGCTTTGGACGAGCAGTGAAGCCCCATGTGTTAGGAAAAGTATGTCTAGAGAACAGATCATATGAAGAAAAGGGCCAGGTAGGCAGACTTGCAAAGCTGCATGGCTGTACCTCTGTAAGTGACTGTCAAATACATTTTTTTAAATATTTGTATGTATGTGCATTTTACCTACATGTGCATCTGTGTGCCACATTCATGCCTGAGGAGGTGCCTGAGGTGGCCAGTATGTGGATGCTAAGAATTAAACCTGGGTCCTTTGGAAGAGCAGCAGCCAGTGGAAGAGCAGCAGCCAGTACTCATGACCACTGAGCCATCTCTTCAAATAATTTTTTTTTAAAGTTACTCAAAGTCCCAGTTAAGACTAGAGAGTTCAAGAAGGACTTCCCGCCTATTGAATAGTCTTGATGTCTTCAATTTGATTGCACACCTTCTGAGGTGTTCTGGATTAGAGAGTTAAGTGGAAGTCAGAAAGGGTTCAGGCTTTGGACAGGAGTAGACAAGAATGAAGAAATGACCACAGCCTTCAGAACAGAAGGTCAGCCAGAGAAGCAGGGCACCCAGAGAACCTTAACCTTCTGTGCTGATGAGTTTTGTGTCAGCTTGGCACAAGCTAGAGTCATCAGGGAGGAGAGACCTCAACTGACAAATGTCTCTGTCAGACTGGCCCATAGACGAGTCTGTACGGCGCTTTCTTGACACTGATTGATGCAAGAGGGCCCAGCCCACTGTGGGCAGTGCCACCCCTGGGTAGGTCGTCCTAGGTTGTAGAAGGAAGCAGGTTGAGGAAGCCATGGGGAGCCAGCCAGTAAGCAGGGTTCCTCTACGGTCTCTGCTCCAGGTTCCTATTCTGCTCAAGTTCCTGTCATGGCTTCCCTCAATGGTGAAGTGTAAGCTAATTAAGCCCTTTCCTCCCCAGATTGGTTTTGGTTTTGGTCTTTATCACAGCAATAGAAAGCAAATTAATACACCGTTTCTGCCCATGGACATAATCTGTGATGTTGTTGCTAGCTCTGACCCATTATAGCAGAAATTGCACAGAGTCAAACACTTCGACCAAGCCTGCCACATAATACATATTTCAAAACTGTGGCCAAATGTGTGTGCATGTGGAGATACAGTTGGGTGGCTACATAGTAGACAGATACACGAAGGGTACATGCATGGGTGGACGTGTGGACAGGTGTGTGGGTGGTTGGATGAATGACTATACTTCCACTCCTCAAAATAATCATGCAGAGTGATAAGGATTTATTGGGCTAGCCAGATGGCTCAGTGGGTAAAAGTGCTCACTGTAGGAGCCTGAAGACCTGAGTTTGATCCCCAGACCCCGTGGTGGTAGGAGAGACATACTCCTGAAGGTTGTCCTTTGACCTCCACAAGTACGCCATGGTATGACACACACTTAACTTTTTAAAAACTTAACAATTCAATGTGTATAGTTGCAGTCATGTGGATGCTGAAGCAGGAAATTGCTCCAAGAGTTCCATGCCAGCCTAGCCAACAAACAGGACCCCACCTCAGAAAAGAAATATGCACAAGTTTTTTGTTCGAGACACTATGCAGCCTGGTTGGCCTTGTACTTGCAGTGCAGCTCAGAGTTTCCTCAAACTCATAGCAGTCCCCCTGCCTCAGCATCCAAAGTGCTGGGATTATAAGCATGTGTCACAAGGCCCAGCTCCCAAAATTCCTTTTCCCCAAATGACCTAACTGTAATCCTTCCATGTGCAGGGGAAGGTACATACACAAACCAGCCTGGCTTCCATAATGAGTTCTAAGCCTGCCAGTGCTACAGAGTGAGACTCTGCCTACAAAAAACCAAGACAGCCCTGCACACTGTGTATTATGGCAGACACTGGGAGGAAGAGGCATCCTGGGCACTCAGGAAGTCCTGGGAAGGCTCCTGAGAGCAGGAGGCCGGTACGTGCTGCAGTGGAGGAAGGTGGCCACGGTTCTCACACAACAATGTGTTAAAGGACGAGCTTGTTTGTGTGAAGAAAAATAAGAGCTGTTTATGCGAGCATAGAAAAGAATCTTGGAGGGATACACCCCAAGGCTGGTGAAGCAGAAGCTTCCATCTGAGGAGAGGCTTTGAAAAACTGTTTACTTGACTGATCCTCCCTGGCTCTTCTGGGCTGGGGTGTGGCTCAGTGGTAAAGCATTGCCTCGCATTTAGTAAGACCTGGGAAGCTGAGCTCCAGCACCACACACACACACACACACACACACACACACACACACACACACACACTCCGTGGCCCTCATTTGATTTTTATATTAGAATGAGTTAGATTTGTTGTTGTTTGAGACAGGATCCCCCTACTGCATCAGCTACCCTCAAACTTGCTACACAGCCAAAGATGACCTTGAACTTCTGATCTTCCTGTCTCTACCCACCCCCAACCCCCAAGTGCTCAGATGACAGGCATGTACCACCAGGTCCAGTTTATTTGGTGCTGGGGATAGAACTCATGACTTCACATGCTAAACAAGCACTCTACCCCCAAATCTGAATTAGTTTTTGCCATTTAACAATATTATAAGAATATTGTAAACAAAAATCCCTCCATATTTCTGCCCTTCTCTGGATAAAAAGCCAAGTTCTTAGCCTGGCATTTAGACCCTTTTATTTGTTTTTTTTTTTGTTGTTGTTGTTGTTGTTTTTTCAAGACAGGGTTCCTCTGTGTAGCTCTGGCTGACCTGGAACTCACTCTGTAGACCAGGCTGGCCTTGAACTCAGAAATCCGCCTGCCTCTGCCTTCCGAGTGCTGGGATTAAAGGCGTGCGCCACCACTGCCTGGCTTAGACCCTTTTAGAAACAACCACTCTGACCCTCTGCCAGCCTCCCTCAGACCCCTACGACCTATCTGATGATATCACTCAGTGTCTGGAAGGAGCTCCTGTCTCCAAACCTCATCCTTCCTGCTCCGAATCAATGCCCACTCCTGACTCTGTGTCTGTATGGTACCAAACACTCACATGCACAGAAAACGAGAGCCTAGGATCCCGCTTATTCTCCCCAGTCCCGAGGTTAGAATAACATCTGGCCATATTGAAGGAAGGAAATGGAGGCCCTAGAGAGGGAAGGAAATCATCAAAAGAGAGGACCAGACATAGGAGAAACTAAGGTAGGCATGATAAATGTCACTTTCCCAGATCTCCTTGAGGATAGCTACCCAGCTGGCCCAGGCTCTCTGTCACCTGACACTCCCACCCCCAGCACAGAGCCGCCTTCACACAGCCGTGCCACGCCAAACCGCCTTCCTGGTCCGGCTTGCCAAGGGCTGTCCGTGCTGATTCACTGGTGACTGGACTCCAATTATTTGTAGAACCAGAACGGCAGTGGAGCCACCAAAGCAGCTGACCAAGGACATATTGATTTGTCCTGGGCTCCTTGCTGTCATCTGAGCCAGCCACGCAGAAAGATAAAGACTCCAAAGAACTCGACCACAGCAATCTATCCTGCTTAAACCTCCCACGGCCAAGTCCAGTCCTTTGGATAACCCGCCAACTCTGCCTTTTCCAGCCCAAGCCTGACCATCACTCACCGGGGAGTCATGGTTCATAGCACGAGACCTGAAGTCAGCTATCCTGTGTTGGGCCCAAGGCTTACTGAGTCAAAGGGCGTTTGCATATTGACTCTTGAGCGATGCCCCAAGCTGCCCACTAATTGGGCACAATGCCATCGACATGCCCCGCCAGTGTACAAGATCATGCACATTTTCATATGCCTTCGATCATTTCTGACCTGTTGAAATAAACAAGCAAGATTAGGATTTTTTAAAAGCTATTTGTATCCCGTCTATGAATTGTCTATTTCTAAACTGAGAGAATGTTTTCTTAATTTACTTGTAGTGCCTTATTACATATGAGTGTCAACCACTGTGATATGTGTATTAAAGTACTGCTCTCAGGCTGGAGAGATGGCTCAGCAATTAAGAGCACTGACTGCTCTTCCAAAGGTCCTGAGTTCAATTCCCAGCAACCACATGTTGGCTCACAACCATCTGTAATGGGATCAGATGCCCTCTTCTGGTGTGTCTGAACAACAGTGTACTCATACATAAAATAAATAAATAAATCTTTAAAGTATTGCTCTCATTTAGTAAACTATCTTTAGATTTGGTTTAGTATTGTTTTTCCTCATGGGGACTCCTTACCAAGCCTGAACTAAGACACACGAGTTGTTTGACTTCAGTAGACAGTACACTAGGTTGAAAGTGAGAGACTAGCTTTATGTTTTGTTTTTTTGAAGCAGGGCCTTACTGTGTAGCCCTGGCTGGCCTGCAACTAGCTCTGTAGACCAGGCTAACCTCAAACTCAGAGTCTGCCTGCCTCTGCCTCCGGAGTGCTGGTATTAAAGGCATGTGCCACCACACCCAGCCAAAGAGCCTAGGTTTTCACCTCAGTCTTTTTGTTGTTTGTTTACTGCATTCATTTTTTAAAAGATTTATTCATTTTACTTATATGAGTACATTGTATCTGTCTTCAGACACCCCAGAAGACATCATATCCAATTACAGATGGTTGTGAGCCACCATGTGGTTGCTGGGAATTGAACTCAGAACCTCTGGAAGAGCGGACAGTGCTCTTAACCACTGAGCCATCTCTCCAGCCCCACTGGAGTCATTTATTATTTGCTTACATGTGTGTGTGTAGGAAAGTACACCACAGAGCATCTGTGGAGGCAGAAGACAACTTTCAGGAGCTCGTTCTCTCCTTCTACCACGTGGATTCCAGGGGCTGAACTCAGGCTGCCATAGACCAGCCTGGTCATGAACTCACAGAAATCCCCCTGCCTCTGCCTCCTGAAAGGTATGATTAAAGGTGTGTACCACCTCGCTCCTGGTTTGGTTTTTGGTTTTGGTGTTGGTGTTGTTGTTAAACAGTCTCACCCATAGGTCAGGCTGGCCTTGAACTTGCTACATAGAAGAGGCTAACCTTGAACTCCTTATCCTCCTGCCTTCTAAATTCTGGAAATTATAGTTGTGTGTCACCATCTAACATCCATGTGAACACGGCAATTCCAAGCATGTGCCACCGTGCCCAGCTTTACGTGGTGCCGGAGATGGGGCTTCATACATGCCAGGCAAGCATTCTACCAAGGACCTTGACCTCGGTGCCGCATCCGTTAGTAACGAGTATTGGAATTCAGATAGTTCTAAGACCTTAGCACGTCCACCTTCTGGACCAGTACTGTCCTCAGAACCCCATGAAGTGATGGGAAGGCTTCTACACCCACCAGTGTGGCAACCATCAGACATCTGTGGCTATGAACTCTTGGCCTGTAGCTAGCAGAGCTGAGGAGTTCAGTTCTCCTCCCTTGCTTTTTTTCTTTGTTTCTCTGAGTATTTTGGGTCAGTTTCACTATATAGCCTAGGCTGACCTCCAGCTTCCAACCCTCCTGCTTCCATCTTCCAAGAAGAACTAAGTTTTCAATTTCATTTAGTTCAACTTTAAAATATAAATAGTCCCAAAGTGCTGATGGCCACAATATTGAATTGGGCAGGTGTAGAGGCCCACGCCTCGGAAGGAGCTACAGTATAGAGTAATACCATCAGGTAGGGGCTCAGAAGCCCCTATGTTACTTGGGTGGGCTCCCTCTAGCTCCCTCAGCCTCGGTTTCCTTATCTGTTCAGTAGTAGCATTCACAGCAGTTTTGATTTGTGAGTATGCATAAAAGCCTAGGTCTGACATGGCAAAAATGAAGCTTACTGTAGTGTGGGTGGTCAAGGTGGGCTTCTCTGAGGAAGTAGCAGAAGTCAGCCAGGGGAGGCAGCATTGGTGGAGAGGAGACAGCTGGCTCATAACAGGAGAGAAAAAAAAAAGTGTAAGAGTCCAGAATCTTCTAGAAGGATGAGCAAGGCTAGCAGGGAACACAGGCCTGATGCTGCATTTTGATCTATATAGCGGAGAGCCATGGCAGGTATCATTAGAAAGACGGCAGACCTAAACCAGATCCCCGTGGCCTTTGCCTTCCCACGGGAATCAGACATTTATCCCCATTCACCTTTCCTCTCTCTACCTGCTGCCAAGTCTCAAACACCTCCTGAGTACACAGGTGTCTGGAGCTGCCTTCTTTCTAAGATGTGCCCTGGGTTCAGATACCAGCCTGGCCACTCCTTGGCCCTATGGCTTCAAGGAAATCATTAACCTGTTTCACCTTCCCTGTCCTCACTGGAGAAGGAAAATAGGGACAACTTCTTTGCACAGTTACATAAGGCACCAGAGAAAAGGGCATGACACAGATGCCCAGAAAGTGGAGTGGAGTCACCCAGAGACGGGGAGGGACGGGCTGGCTGAGATCTCTCTTGGCCAGCCTATCCAAAGCCTAGGCTACCTTCAAAGAGGCCTGCTTATTCTAGAGTAGGTCTTCTGGATCTTTCTAAACTCCTGCCCAGAGGCCAGATGCAGGCTGTGGGCATGGAGCTTGCATAACCTGGCAGGACTTTTCACCCACTGATGAGGGCTGTGTGCACTGTGGAGAAGTGCTCCAGGGTCACCGCCCTGTCCTTAGACACCTGCACACACACGGACCTTCAGCCTTCGCTGGGCTCTGCATATTTGCTAAATTCTTAGTCATATTCCTCAGACCGCACCTATTTTTAAATGTCTGCAGCTTGGTGGTGGCATATAGTGGTGAAATACTGGGAAGATAAAGACTAGTGGAGATTAGACAGGACCTGGGAGCCCCGGGGGTAAACAGGATATTGCTGGCAAACTCTGCGCCTCTCAACTCTGGGACCTGGAGCCAGGTGGGCATTCCTGAGTTTCAGTTTTCTCATTGTGAGATGGATTTTGTGGCCATACTAGCTGTGTGGATCTAACACTGTCCAAAGAGTGCCATCTATAATGTAGGATATACTCTCTGCATTATAGAATATATAGAAAGGGTGTTGTGAATTACCTGGCAACAGAAGCATTCATCAGATCCTGGCTATTAACAAACAGCCTGATGTCGGCGGAGCTTTATTTGAGACGGGATTTTATAGACGCCAGACTGGCCTAAAACTTGATACACAGTCAAAGATGACCCTGAGACCCTGACCCTCCTGCTGCCGCTTTCCCGTCATTGCAGATGTGTGCCACACCAGATGTGCGCCACCAGGTGTGTGCCACAGCATCTGGTTTATGAGGAGCTGAGGATCCAGCCCCAGGCTTTGTAAATGCTAGGCAAGCACTCTACCAACTGAGGTAGAGCCGCAGCCTTGCCCGCGCTGCTGCATAGTGTTCCGTTTCTACTCATCTGACCCTCTGAAGGGACAATAGGGAACTCCGAAGGGACAATAGGGAACTTATCCTACTTCCTGGCAGCCTAGGATCAGGGCCTGGGATCTGGGTACCCTAAATTTTTAATGTTCTGCTTAACCTTAGGACCTGCTGCTCCTCACATTTCTGTCCCCACTCAGCGAACCGTGAAGGATGGATAGGTTGATGTTTGTTCCAAAGTCTGTGCTCTGATTCCACCTCTCAGGTCCAGACTCTGTGCCTAGTCCCCTCCTCGCTCCAAGCATTCAGTCAACAAGGGTCTCTTCAGCTTCAAACCCTGCCTCTGCTGCTGAGTGAGCTTTGGGCAAGGTGCTTAACCTCTCTCTGCTTCCATTTTGGCGCTCTAAAATATGAATCATCCAAATGGCCATTTTGAAGGTGTTTGTGAGAAGCGAATTTAAAAATGGAGGACTGGAGAGACGGCTCAGTAGTTAGGAACACTGAGTAGTCTTCCAGACAAACCAAGTTCGGTTCCCAGCATCCTGTGATCCCTGTGGGAGATCACAGCCGGCTGCAGCTCCAGTTCCAGGGGATCAAACATTTTCTTCTGGGTTTCACAGGTACCGCATACACATGGTGCACAGACATAATTGCGGGCAAAACACCTTATCCATAATAAAAAATAAATTAAACTTTTTAAAAAGTGGAGTACTCACTGTGTGTGCTAGGTGCTGTTATAGGCACTGGGAGAGAAAGGTGAACCATAGGTTTGTTACAGCAAGAGAGACTCCAATCACCACTCAGTAATACAACCCCAAGGCAGCATGGTGTTGACCACCTTGCTTTATTTAAAGGTCTCGACGTTCCCCACCGTGCTTATCACAAGCAATAGCGATGCCATCTGTGCTTTGGCCTCAACCTGCGCACTGTGCCCTGGGCTAAGTAAGATCTGCGGTAACTGGGTACACCCTCTCCCATTAGGCTAGACAAGGCAGCCTAGTTAGGGAAACAGGATCCACAGACAGGCAACAGAGTAAGGGACAGCCTCAGCTCCAGTTGTTGGGGGACTCACATGAAGACCAGGCTGCACATCTGCTACGTATGTCCAGGGGGCCTAGGTCCATCCTGTGCTTGCTCTTTGGTTGGTGGTTCAGTCTCTGGGAGCCCCAAGGATCCAGGTTAGTTGACTCTGTTGGTCTTCCTGTGGCGTTCCTATCCCCTCCAGGTCCCTCAGTCCTTCCTGCAACTCTTTCACAAGACACAAGACTGTGTCTTGTGTACCCAAGAAGATCCAGCGAGGCTTTATTCCTCCACCCACCCCACCCCCACCCCCACCCTCACCCCCCACCCCCCACCTAGGGCCTTACAGCATGGACCAGAAAGTAACCACAAAGGAACCTGAGGACATTAAGGGATAATGTTAAACCAGGAGTCAGGAGCTCTGAAGCTCCCAGAGGTCAGGGGCTTTCCTTATTATGATAGCCTGTGGCTGCTGCTGGGGCTTAGCAGAAACACCCAGTTTTCAGTGGCGTTTCTTCTCTTCCCCCTATTTAGCATAGCTGGACTTTGCACTGCACTGGCCACTTAGGATGCTGCCCAGAGGTTAAACATGGCATCCCTGCACGGAAGCTTTCCTATTTCTCCTCGCAATCCCATGGGGAGTAAAGATGAGGAGACTGAGGTCCAGAGAGGCAGCGTTATGCCTATCATGCCTGGGGAGTCACTGGTGCCGCTGACTTCAAATCCAGGCCATTCCAGTCCTGAGCCTGAACTCTTGACCAAAGCTGTAAGGGACATAACTCAGTGAGAGAGAGAGAGAGAGTGAGCCTTTGCCCAACACGCGTTTGTTTGATCCCTAAACAAGATCAGATGGGAAGAGACAGAATGTTCTGGGCCAGGAGATGGCTCAGCAGGTGAAAGGCATTTGCCACGGAGTCTCACGGCCTGAGTTCCATCCTCAGGTCCCACTTGGTAGAAGTGGAGAACT
The DNA here is from genome assembly GCA_028551405.1 of Uromys caudimaculatus. Classification (NCBI taxonomy): domain Eukaryota; kingdom Metazoa; phylum Chordata; class Mammalia; order Rodentia; family Muridae; genus Uromys; species Uromys caudimaculatus. The sequence continues at coordinate 132,077,711 of CM052701.1, forward strand.
GACCCCCAAAAGCTATCCTCTGACCTCCACACATGAACAAATGAGTACACACACAAATTAATAAAAATAATATCTTTGTTAGGGTTTTACTGCTGTGAACAGATACCATGACCAAGGCAACTCTTAGAAGGACAACATTTAATTGGGGCTGGCTTACAGGTTCAGAGGTTCAGTCCATTATCATCAAGACAGGAGCATGGCAGCATCCAGGCAGGCATGGTGCAGGAGGAGCTAGAGTTCTACATCTTCATCTGAAGGCTGCTTGCACACTAGCTTCCAGTCAGCTAGACCAAGGGTCTTAAAGCCCACACCCACAGTTACACACTTCCTCCAACAAGGTCACACCTTCACTCCCTGGGCCAAGCATATTCAAACCACCACAAAAAAAAAAAAAATAATAATATAAAAAAATAACATGAGAAAAGTAAAAATCCTGAAGCCATGTGTACATTACACACTAACTCCTTGTTCTGTTCCATACCAGACTGGCCAGCATGGTTTCATGCCATGCTTCTGTGGTTTTATCTCCTCTGAGTAGCTCATCTAAAAGGACCATGCGGCTGTTTGCTTTCTGCTCCTTGTTCCTTGTCGTGTTGAGTCAGGGAAATCAGGTCTGACAGAGGAAGGCAATGGCAGGGAGATGCGATCAGGGGCTGGCTTCCCTCCAAAGGCTTGTGTGGGACACTCCCGGCTTCTCTAAGGAGTTAGAAGCGAAGCTGGGGTTTTGACAAATGATTGTTGCTGGATTTGCAGTGACTGTGAGATCATAACACAGGCACTGAGAACTGAACCCTGGTCCTCTGCAAGAGCAACAAGTGCTTAATCCCGGAGCCATCTCTCCAGCCTCCCCCCATACTGTTTTATTAATGTGTGATTTCAAAAAGTGTTCATTGGGCCCAGCTGATCTCTCTTTTTCTTGTCACCTTTGATGTCATAGCCAGGTTGTCATGGGGCTGCTGCCCTTTGCTTTCTTCTGAGGGTTTTATAGTTTTCAGGTCTAACATTGAGGTCTTTCATCCATTTTGAGTTAATGTTTGTAACCAGTATTAGATACAAATTGTTTTTCAGTACCGCTCCTTGGAGGACTGTGTTTTGTCCTCCTGTGTGATCGTGCCAGCCTTGCCAAGATCGTTTGGCCGCACCCATGAGGGCTGACTGCTCAGCTGAGTTCTGTTCGCTGACCTCTTGGTCTTTAAGCTTGGTCACTCTCTTGGCTGCTGTAGGTTTGTAGTCAGATTGTCTTTGTTTCTATTTTCATTTTAGATTATGTATATGAGGCTTTTACTGTGTGTATGTGCACCATATGTATGTCTGGTGCCCTTGGAGGCCAGAAATGGGCATGAACTGGAGTTACAGATGGTACTGAGCCATGTTGTGGGAACCGCCGAACCGGGGTCTTCTGGAAGAACATGCAGTGCTCTTAACCACTGAGCCATCTCTCCAGTTCCATAGATCCAGCCTTTATTTTAAGAAACAAACAAACAATCAAACAGACTAGTATGTATGTGTATATGTCTGTGTGACTGCCTGCCAGTGTGTGGGTGCCTCTGGGCCTGGAGTCACAGGTTGTAGTGAGTCACCCAACATGGGTTCTGGGAACAAAAATTCAGATCCTCCTGAGCAGGAAGTGCTCCTAACCATTGAACCATCTCTCTAGCACTGTATAAAGTTGTGTTTGTTTGTTTGTTTGTTTGTTTGTTTGTTTGTTTTTTCGTTTTTCGAGACAGGGTTTCTCTGTGTAGCCCTGGCTGTCCTGGAACTCACTCTGTAGACCAGGCTGGCCTCGAACTCAGAAATCCACCTGCCTCTGCCTCCCAAGTGCTGGGATTAAACGTGTGCGCCACCACTGCCCACTGTATAAAGTTTTGAAACCAGGAAGTGTGAGTTCTCTAGCTTTGTTCTTCAAAATTGAAGGTAAGGTTGGTTCTTGGGGAACCTTGAGAATTTTAGGATGGGTTTTTTTTTCTACATCAGACAGAGAGAGAGAGAGAGAGAGAGAGAGAGAGAGAGAGAGAGACATTAAGATTTTGATAGGGATTTCACAGTATCTGTAAATTGACTTAGGCCTCTTCATAGTGTATTTTCCAGCCTATGAACACACAGAATATATTGCTATTTATTTGTGCCATTAATTCCTTCAGTGATATTTTATATTTTCAGTTTATAGTCTTTTTACCACCTAGGTAAAGCTAATTCCTATGTATTTTATGCTTTTTTTTTTCCCCTTGAGACAGGATGTCTCCCTATGTAGCCTTGGCTGGAACTCACTCTGTAGATCAGGCTGGCCTCAAACTCACAGAGAGATCCATCTGCCTCTGGCGCCTTAGTGCTGGGATTCAGGGTGCATGTCACCATGCCCAGCTATTTCATATAATTTCCTTTTCAGAATTTTTTCATTGCTAATGTAGAGAAATGCAATTGAGCCAAGGGCGGTGAGATCCTGAGTTCAAAGCCAGCCTGGACTAAATATGCAGATCCTGTTTCAAGACTGTCTGGGGAGATGGCTTGGTGGAAGCTCTTGTCCAGCAAGCATGAAGACTAGTTTAGATCCCTTGAAACTCATATAAATGTGAGTGTGACAGCCTGTCAGTAATCTAGCCCCTGAAGGCAGAGGCAGGAGACCCCAGAGCAAGCTGGCTAGCAGTACTAACCATATCAGTGAGCTCTGGGTTTGACTGAGAGCCCCTGCCTCAATGCATACCTTAGAAAAGAGAGATCAAAGATGCTTCTCAGCCTCAAAGTTAGTCTCTCTCTCTCTCTCTCTCTCTCTCTCTCTCTTATGAGCACAGTGTGCCCACCATATACAAAACTATGCGGAAGACACACACCCTTGAAAAATACTGAGCATGGTAGGGTATAACTTTAACTGTAGCTTTGGAAGGCACATGCCGTTATATCTTATGAGTTCAAGGCCAGTCTGATCTACATAGAGAATTCTAGGCCAGCAATAACTACATAGTGAGACTTTGTCTAAAAAAGAAAAGAAAAAAAAAACCCCACAAAAACTCAAATAACAATGAAACATTGTTGATTTATCTGGGAGACTGTTTCTTGTTGGGAAGGCTATTCAAGGCTCCATAGCCATCCAGAATACAGGCATCCATCCTACCAGGGAATCAGAGGGCTCCCCCCGGATGGTCGGAGATTACAGGTTTTATTTCCTCAGGTCATGCTGCAGGGAGCTTCTCCTGCATGGCCCTGCAAGCTGGTGGGAGCATTTGGAGTAATTTCTTTTTCTCTTTTCTTTTTTTCTTTTTGGTTTTTGAGACAGGGTTTCTCTGTGTAGCCCTGGCTGTCCTGGAACTCACTCTGTAGACCAGGCTGGCCTCGAATTCAGAAATCCACCTGCCTCTGCCTCCCAAGTACTGGGATTAAAGGCGTGAGCCACCACTGCCCCGTTGGAGTAATTTCTAGGAGCAGAATCTCTGAGCCCAAGGACATGAATATCTGAGTTCCCTCTAGGAGGCAGAAGAGGCCCAGCCCAGAAGGCAGAGGACACAGGGTCCCTCCCCTCCACGCCTTTGGCTCCCCCTCACCCCATTCTTCCAAACCCCTATCTCACTTGCTGTTGTGTTTACTGAGCAGGTTAGCCCTGAGGCCTCGAGTTGCAGTTGTGTTTGGTGAGTGTGCAGGTGTGCCCAGCCTCATCTGGCTCCTGCCACTTGAGTCCAGACACCAATGGTGCTTGTCAAGAAGTTTCACCAAGTGGCTAAGCTGAAAACACTTGTCAAAAAACCCAGCCAAAAACCCAGCCTTGCTTCTAACTCCTTAGAGAAGCCGGGAGTGTCCCACATGAACCGTCCCTGATCGCATCTCCCTGCCATTGCCTTCCTCTGTCAGACCTGATTTCCCTGACTCACTGTGACTCCCGCAGACAGCCATAGAGGTTATGTCCTTCAGCCCACTATCCAGTGCCTCTGAGTACATCCCCAGAGTGGCTGTCTTGTTATTTCCAAGAAGACCTATAGACATTGGCCTGTGACTGGGGATAGGGAGGATGGAGCAGGGTCACAGAGACCAGGGTAGGGCACTTATCATGTCCTGTCACCTGTACCCCAGGTGACCTTCGGCAAATGCTTATCTTATCCAAGGCACGTTGTCTAAGCTGTTCTCTGTTACCTGGTGTCTCCTCACATAGCCTGGTTCCTCAGGCTTCTCCAGACGGGGATAGCTGGCCCCTTTCTAGAAACTCTTAGGCTTGCAGTACCCAAAGCAGGAATATCCTCGAGACCATTATTATTGGTGTTTTTGTCCCCTCTGGTCTTCAGTGTGGTGCATACAGCCAGATCTATGTCTGTCTGTCTGTCCATCTGTTTGTTGAAAATGGGTCTCCTATAGCCCAGCTGGCCTCAAACTCCCTATGTGGCTCAAGGTCACCCTGAGCTTCCAATCTTCCTGTCTCTGCCTCCCTAGTGTTGGTATTACAGATACATGCCACTGGACCCAGTGTACGTGGCGCTGAGGATCAAGCCCAGGGCTCCAGGAATGCTAATCGAGTCACATCTTCAAGCTCAAGGCCGGTACCTTGATCCCAGCATTTGGAATTGCATCAAGCACAAGGAACTCAGTGGAGAGTAGCAGGACGGAACAGCCTGCTACCAGGCCTGAACCCTGCCCCCGTCCAATAAGCAACTTACTGGGTATCTGCACCTAATTGTCCCCGTCAGTAAAATGAGCTTGTTGTGGTGGCACACACTTTTAGTCCCAGCCCTAAGGAGGCAGAGGCTGGATCTCTGTGGGTTCCAGGCCAGCCTGGGGCACATAGTGAGCGCCAGGACAGCCAGGGCTACACAGGCCCTGTCTCCGAATAAATAAGTAAAACAAGGCTGAGAATACTTCCTGAGAGTTCAAAGTTCTCATGTCTGTGTCCCCCAGACACAGGGTCCTAGTGGCCTTGGGCCACAGAGCTCCCCCAGGGGCCACCTCATCAAAGATTCCACTGGCTCCACCCACCTGTGGTCTCCCGAGCTCAGAACCTGATAGTTCAAAAGTGATGACCCTGTCGAGCACTCTCCGCATCTGAACTCTTTGGGACCAGCATGTCTGTGTACCCATGAAGCTGGGAATCACCCTAGGACCAGACTCTGTGGCACAGATGGTTGTCAGCATCGTTATTGCCTGTTGGGGATATATTTCTCTTGACAGACCCCCAAAGGGAAGTCCCACTGAGTTGTTTGAAAGCATCAACAGTTAATTTGTTTTTTTCTAGGCCTGGCAGAGTGTCTTAATTAGGGTTTTCATTGCTGAGAAGAGACACCATGACCAAGGCAACTCTTTTTTTCAAAATTTGTTTATTTTTTATATATGGAAGTACACTGTCACTGTCTTCAGAGACATCAGAAGAGGGCATCAGATCCCATTACAGATGGTTGTGAACCACCATATGGTTGCTGGGAATTGAACTCAGGACCTCTGAAAGAGCAGTCAGTGCTCTTAACCCCTGAGCCATCTCTCCAGCCCCAAGGCAACTCTTATAAGGGACAACATTTAATTGGGGCTGGATTTCGGTCCATTATCATCATGGCTGGGAGCACAGCAGCATCCAGGTGTGGGAGGAACTGAGAGTTCTACATCTTGTTCTGAGGGCAAACAGAAGACTGGCTTCCAAGCAGCTAGAAGGAGGGTCTCAAAGCCCACGCCCACAGTGACACACTTCCTTCAACAAGGCCACACCCACTCCAACAAGGCCATGCTTAGTAATAGTACACTCCCTGGGCCAAGCATATTCAAACCACCACACAAAGCAAGCACCTGGTTGGCGGATGTTCTGAGCAGATATGGATGGACTTCATCACAGATGATACTGGAAGAAGACGGTGAAAACATTAGCTGTCATTTCTTGGCTATGAATGTTTATGGCTTTCTGTTGGGTTCTACAGGAACCAATAAATTGTTCCTATGGAAAAAGAATACTACTTGATTTCTAGAAATAGTAGGAGATTACACGAGTAGGTGCCTATGAGTTACTTGGGTGGGTGCCTGGATTGTAGAAGGGGCTGGCTCAGTGCTAAATTGACATTAAATACTTCTGGTTTGGGATGGAGACCTGACTTAGTGGTTAAGAGCATTGATCCTCTTGCAGAGGACCCAGGTTTAATTCCCAGCACCCACATAGGGACTCACAACTCTATGTAACTTCAGACCCAGGAGACCTGGCAAACCACTTAGGGCGCCTGCCACACATGGGTGCGGTGCATTTAAAACACGCAAACAAAATGTTCATATACATAAAATAATAAATTCTATTTTTGGGGGGGGGCAGGGTTTCTCTGTGTAGCCCTGGCTGTCCTGGAACTTGCTCTGTAGACCAGGCTGGCCTCGAACTCAGAAATCCGCCTGCCTCTGCCTCCTGAGTGCTGGGATTAAATCCTGTGCCTCCATGCCAGGCTTTAATATTTTTTTAATAGAAAAATAATACTAAACTGGGCAGTGGTGACACGTGTCTTTAATTCCAACACTCTGAGGAAGAGGCAGGAGGATCTCTAAGTTCGAGGCCTGCCTGGTCTACAGAGTGAATTTCAGGACGGCCAGGGCTATATAGAGTGACCCTGTCTTGAAACACACAAAAACAAAAAACAGAAAAGCAAAACCAAAAGCTAGTGTTTGGGTGACAGTCCCCTGAGGTCCCTGCCCGGGCGCTTGTCTAACATCCTCCTACACAGGAACTGTCTAGCTGATTGAAAGCAGTATTTTTATGTTTATTTATGTGGGTATGTACCAAACGGCTGTGAGATCCCCTGGAATTGGATTTACAGATAGACAGTTGTGGGTGCTGGAAACGAAAACCAGGTCCTTTTTAAGAGCAGCAAATGCTCTTAACTACTGAGCCATCTCTCTAGCCCCTTTCAACAGTCTTTACTTTGTAGCTCAGGCTGGCCTGGAACTCAACTCACGCCAATCTTTCTAGTTCAGCATCCCCAGTGCTGGGATTTACAAGCATGAGTGGCCACATCAGCACCTGCACAAACTTCCAGGGGGGACACACGCCCAAGGAAGCAGAGAAGAAAGCAGGCTGTCATTGGTCTGAGACTTCAACTAGTTTTCTTCTTCTTCTTCTTCTTCTTCTTCTTCTTCTTCTTCTTCTTCTTCTTCTTCTTCTTCTTCTTCTTCTTTCCTTCTTGCTCTGGCCCAAAGATTTATTTATTTTATGTATATGAGTACACTGTAGCTGTCTTCAGACACCAGAAGAGGGCATCAGATCTTATTACAGGTGGTTATGAGCCACCATGTGGTTGCTGGGATTTGAACTCAGGACCTCCGGAGTGCTCTTAACCACTGAGCCATCTCTCCAGCCCTCAACTGGTTTTCCAGGTACTTTTTCCGTGTCTAGGGGCCGTGGCTGGCCCTCCTGCCCTCATGTCTGCCCCTCCCCACTCTGTGTGGGGAAGAATTGCCCCTGGGGAGGCAGAGGACAGTCTCAGGTATTAATCCTCAGGCAACTTTTATCTGGGTCTCTCATCTGCCTGGAACTTTGCCACATAAGCCAGGTGAGCTGTCCCAGGGCCTTCCAGGGATCTGCTCAGTTCTATTTCCATCTCCACAGCTGGGATTTGCCGTGACATTCCACCAAGCTTTGCTTTTTACTTGAGTTCTGAGCCATCTGGCCAGCCGCAGATGGTGAAGCTAAGTGTGGGAGGGGCCATCCACTCTAAGACAAACCTATGTATTTTCCACTACCCGGGCCCTGCCTCTGCAGAGGAAATCTCCGGCCGCCAGCACACCAGGGCAGGCACCAGTGATTTACCGATGTTCCAAGCCTGACCCTGTGCCTTCCGGGAAGCATCTGTGGCTTCTCCTCACTGCCACAGAGAGCCTGGGACAAGCTCTGCCGGCCAGCACAGGAAACCCTTCAGTCTGTGTCATCTCTCCCATCTCCGGCAGACAGGAGCCTCTATGAGGTCAGCAGGGACAGACTCGGATCAGAGTTCTTGTTTTTTTTCTTGCAAAAATGGAAATTGCTTTCTTTATTATACATATAAATGCAAACGTGTGGAGTTTTTCCTTTAAAAAAAAAAAAAAATTATGCAGAAGCAGGAAGGTTGAAAGAAAAATGCCTCCTTAACCTCTGACCCCATTTCCCAGAAAATGCACCGGCGCGCTCAGCCCCATCCCAGAAATGAAGTTGAACTGTGTATAGTGTGAGATTCGTGATGTTTGTAGTTTGTTTTGTTTGAAGGGATGGGTCTCACTTTGTAGCCCAAAGTGGCCAGAAACTCATTATGTGCCCCAAGCTGACTTCACATTTGCCAAGGGAGCTGCCTCGGACTCCCAAATCCTAGGATTATAGACACAAACACCTCAGCTTTCATTTTGTTTTGTTTTTGAGACAGGGTCTCCTGTGTAATCAGGGTTGGCCCTGAACTCATATCAGTCTTACCAAATTGGCATCGAATTTTGTAATTATTATTATTATTATCTATTTATTTTATTTTTGAGACAGGGTTTCTCCGTGTAGCCCTGGCTGTCTGGAACTCACAGAGATCTGCCTGCCTCTGCCTCCCGAGGGCTGGGATTAAAGGTGTATGCCAGCACCACCATCCTGGGCTCAAACTAGTTTTATTTTGTTTTTTTTTAAACATTTTATTTACTTTTATGTGTATGACTATTTTGCCTGTGTGTGTATAAATTGCCTTGTGGGTGCTAAGAACTGAACCTAGATCCCCTGCAAGAACTGCAAGTACTGAGCCATCTCTCCAGGCTCAAAATAGTTTTAATTACCTCAAAGTTTTTCTTTTAAACTTTTGCTGATATGCACTTCTTTAATCCTGGCACTTTAATCCCAGAGGCAGGAGAATCTCTGTGAGTCTAGGTCAAGCAGGGTTACAGAGACAGACCCTATCTCAAAAATAAATAAAAGCCTTGCGGGGCAGCGGTGGTGCACACCTTTAATCCCAGCACTCCGGGAGGCAGAGGCTTGTGGACCTCTGGGTTCAAGGCCAGCCTGGTTAAGAGCTAGTTGACCAGGACAGCCAAGATTAACAGAGAAACCCTTTCTTAAAAAAACAACAAACACCCCCCCCCCCCGTGTGTGTGTGTGTGTGTGTGTGTGTGTGGTGTGTACATCAGAGAACAACTTTCGGGGATTAGTTCTCTTTTCACTGCTTGGTCCTTGGGTTCCAACTCAGGTCAGCAGTCTTCAAGGCAAACACCTTCATCTCTGAATCACCCAGTCTGCCCCCAATAATTTCCTAACACAATTTTTGCCACTTTATGACCCCCACCAGGAGCAGTGCAGTTCTAGAGACTGTGTCCTTCCTAGGACTTGGTGTTCTCAATCTTTTCTGCTCGTTACCCCACCTGGCGCGGCACAGTGCCTCACTGGTCTCACTGTCGGCAGTCACAGGTATCTTAGTTACATCTCATTGCTGCAAGGAGTTGCCTGACAGAAGTGACTTGGGGAAGGGAGGGCCAGCCTGGCTAATGTTGGAGGGCATAGCTCATGATGATGGGAACACATGGTAGCAGAGGAGGACGTTCTGGTCACAGGGGTCTTCCGTGAGAAGCAGAGAGCCATGAGTGCTTGCCTGGTGCTCAGTTTCCTTTTGGCTTTTTTCTCTCTTTTTTACTTATTCACTTAACATCCTTGTCACCCCCCACACACAATTCTTCCCTCCATCCCCCCTGTCCTTCTCCTCTGAGCATGGCGGGACCACCTTGGGTATCACCCCACACTGGCACATTAAGTTTCTGCAGGGCTACGCGCGTCCTCTCCTACTGAGACTAGATAAGGCAGCCCAGCTAGAAGAACATATCCTATAGACAGGCAAAACAGCCTTTGGGATAGCCCCTGCTTCAGACCCACGTGAAGATTAGCTGCACATCTGCTACATATGTGTGGGGAAGCCTAGGTCCAGCCCATGCATGTTCTTTGGTTGGTAATTCAGACCTTGAGAGCCCCAAGGGTCCAGGTTAGTTGACTCTGTTGGTCTTCCTGTGGAGTTCCTGTCCCCTCTGGGTCCCTCAGTCCTTCCTCCTATTCTTCCACAAGAGTCCCCAAGCTCCATCCACTTTTTCGCTGTGGGTCTCTGCATCCCTCTGAGTCAGCTGCTGGGTGGGACCTCTCAGAACACAACCACGCTAGGCTCCTGTCTGCAAGCATAACAGTATCATTAGTAGTGCCAGGGGTTGGTGCTTGCCCATGGGCTGGATCTCAAGTTGGGCCGGTTATTGGTTGGCCATTCCCTCAGTCTCTGCTCCATCCGCTGTCCCTGCGTTTCTTATAGACAGGATAAATTTGGGTTGAAAATGTGTGGGTGGGCTGGTGTCCCTGTTGCTCCATTGGGGTTCCTGCCTGGCCACAGGAGACAGCCTCCCAGGCTCCATATCCCCAGTGCTGTGAGTCACAGCTAAGGACTCCCCTATTGATTCTTGGGTGCCCCCTTTATGCCAGGTCTCTGTCTCTAGGAGATGCCTCCTACCTCCCCACTCCTGTCAGTTGAAGATTTCCATTCACTCTCATGGCCACATGGCCATCCCTGCTGTCCTTCCCCACGCCTGACTCTGAGCACACACCCCATCCCCTCCCCTCCTCTCAGCTTTTAATTCAGCTCATAGGCCAAGTGATACTGCCTCCAGTTAGGGCTAGCCTTCCCTCCTCGATTAACCCGGTCTACACATTCCTTCACAAGCCAGAAGTTTGTTTTCATGGTGATTCTAAGTCCCATCAAGTTGGAGCTGGAAAGATGGCTCAGAGGTTAAGAACACTTGTTGTTCTTGCTGAGGACCTGAGTTCGATTCTCCGTGATGCTCACATCCATTCAAAACTCCAGTTCCAGGGGATCAGACAATCTCTTCCAACTCTTGTGAAAACCATACAGGCATGTGGTGTACATACTACATACATAAAAAACAAACAAACATACTACACACATGCAGGCAGAACACTCATGCACATGAAGGAAAATAAACAAACCTAAAAAACAAATAAATCCCATTAAATTTACAGTCAATATTAACCATCACACCTCGGGACTCCTGGACTGGAACTTCTTCCCTATGTTTATTTGAGGCTATCCTGGTACATCTTCCCATATCAATCAATGAAGGTGTAAACTGGAATGAATGATCGTGCTCTAATCCCAGCCTACTGTGGGCTGAGTAGGCAGATTCAGGCTTTGAGGGTAGCCTGGACTACACAGTGAAACTTCCATTATCTTTTATTGTTGGGTATCAGGAATAGTAGACAAGCAGTCAATCTAGACCTCTAGCCTATGTTAGTATACTTCGTATGTGTGTATGCACATGTGTTTATATGTACACTGCGTGTGCACGCATGCTTGTATATGCATGAGTCCATGAGTGTTTGTGCATACAGGTCAGAGGTCATTCCCAGTTGTCATTCCAGATTGCTGAGATCTGGGGTTCCCCAACTGGGTGAGGCTGGCTGGTTGGGGAGTTCCAAGATCTCTGTCTCCCCAGCACACCTTCTGCGCCTGTATTTTTAAATGTATTCTAAGGATTACACTTGGGTGTAATATTTGTGTAACAAACCCATTGAGCCACATCTCCAGCCCCTGTTACATATATTTTTTTTTAATAATAAAATTTAATTGTTAAAGATTTTAGAGAAATGTTCCGTATAACAGTACAAATCCATGCAGTACTTCTAATGAACAGTTTACCAACAAGTACCAAAGTATAAATTGTGCATAAAATTTTATCTAGTAAACTTATTTCTAGGAATTTATGTTGACAAAAATATGTATGTACTGTGGGATATCTATCACAGTATTATATACAATGGTGAATTATGAGAAACATGTCAAAATTAAATACAGAATTAATAAATTATGAAATTACTTGTAGACATTTCTATAATAATTAAAATGCTATTTTTGGGGGGCTAAAACTTTAGAAGCCAATATTATCATCTTACACTTTCACATTATAAATATGATTAAAATAAATTAAATCACTTTGTAAGAACATTATGCAATGGAAATTATTTCTGACAGATCAACTCTTACAGTTTTATAGGCCATTCATTTTTCTCCGTTGAAATGACAAAAGAAACTTGACTTCAGTCAAAATAGCACACAACCTAACCCTGTTACATATTTTAAAATCACTTTCCATTTCAAATTTTTTAAGTTTTGTGTGTACATAGGCGTAAGTGTGCCACAGAATGTCTCCATATACACGTGGGCATGCTCACAGGACTACCTTCAGGAGTCTGTTCTCCCCTTCAACACGTAGGTCCCAGGATTCAACTTATGGTCATGAAGAACTAGGAGTCACACAGGTCCTCTAAAAGACAGAAGGACAGGGAGAGGGCTGGGAACTTCCAAGATGGCCGTCTTCTTCCTCACCCTCCTGACCTTAGACAAAACTTAAACAAAGGCCCTTTGGGCTTTACAAGACCGGATCAGGACATGTTTACACAGCGGCTGTGAGCCAATCAGCCATTTTGTCTGTCTTCAAACGGATCAGACCTAAACTAGGGAAGGAAACGCCTTCAAAGGCCTTAAAAAGTCCCAGGCCTCAGGAAGCTGGACTTAGCTTCCCAATGCTCCTCTTTGCTGTACAAAGTGTCTTTTTCTCCGTGTGCCTGCTGTATGTGTCCTTACTCCCTAATACAAGCCTTTCAGTGCTGATTCTGAGTGCTTCTGGTTTGTGTTCCAGGTTGCTGTAATGCTAGCTGATTTTTCCTGCCATTTAATTTTGTCACCCAATTAAGGCCCCTGGATGGTGACAATCAGACCTGCAGCAGGTGCCTGGCCCTCTCGCACCCCTCGAGGTTATGATGGTTAATGACCACCTAGTGCTACAAGCATTGAAAGCATCATTTTATTTGATATGTTTCTGTGTACACTCCACCTTGTGTGTGCATTTTTGCACACTTGCCTGTTTCCTTCCTGGGGCACGGGTGGGGGAAGGGACGCACATTGTGAAGACTTTGGAAAGCTGCCCCAGATCATGCCGTGCCCTTTGGCAGCATATAGGAAATGGTTCCTGCTTCTAATTCAGGCAGAATCCTCCAGAGTGATGACTTGCAGGGTTGGAGGAAGTCTTTCAAGTGTGACCCTGTGACCTCTGTCAGGAAGCCAGAAAAGAGGGTAAATTGGCCACAGACCTCACGTCAGGCAGCCTTGGAGAGTTTTTTAGTGGGATTTGAGGAAGATGGGACTTGGGGTGAAGGGGGGCCATGGGGTCAGACCCGAAAGTGAATCCAGCACAGTCAGTCCTGGCTCTGTGACCTCGGCCCAGTCAGTGGGGAGTCTAAGGAATGACACAAAAGAATAGCCTCTGGCCTACACACACACACACACACACACACACACACACACACACACACACACACACACTAAAAGTCACCTTTGACCTCCATGCACACCACACGCATACAGGCATACACACAAGAAAGAAAGAAAGCAGGAAAGCAAGAATTATCAGAGCCTAGTTATTTATATATTTATTTGTTGGCAGGGTCTCGTGTATCCCAGGCTGGCTTCGAACTCAGTGTAGCTGAGGATGACCTTGAACTTCTGATCCTCCTACCTCTACCTCCTGAGTACTAGAGCTAGAGGTGTACACCATTGCACCTCCTTTGCTCAGTGCTCGAATTCAAACCTACGGTTTTGTGTGTGCAGAACAAGCATCCTACCAGGGAAGCTACAGCTCTGGCTCACTCTACTTCTTGAGCACGAGAGTGTTACTTAGCCTGGCAGTGGTGATACTTTAATCCCAGCACTTGGGAGGCAGAGGCAGGTGGATCTGTGAGTTCAAAGCCAGACTGGTCTACAGAGCGAGTTCCAGAACAGCCAGGGCTGCACAGAGAAACTCTGTCTCAAACAAAAACAAAAAGAATGTGTGCGACGCAGGCTGGGAGTGTAGCCCAGTGGTTAGAGCGCTTGTTCAGCATGTGCAGGGGTCTTGATCTTCATCTCCCTATTATCACAGAAAGCCTGCATGACGCATCTCATTTAATCCTCTCAGTGCTCCGTGACTGTGAGCTGAGCACTGGATGGTATGGCCCTGCTGACAGGCAGGGTTCTCTCTCACACCCTCTGTATCCAGTTTCTCTCAGCCCCATCAATGAGTATAACTTGCTCTTCTCCTCAGCAGGGCCTTTGCATAAGCTATTGTCCCTACTGGGAATGCAGCCACCTGGTTCTCCACCCACATGGCCGCCCCTCTATCTGATCGGAGCCGGCTGGCTTCCCCACCTTCTAGATAAACTACGTGCAGTATTCCATTCCAGAAATACATCTCAGTGTGTTCACCTGATTAGTATCTGCTTCCCCCACCACGTCCTTAGGGCTAAGAGGTGAGGCCAGAACAGTAAATATTTGCCGAAGGAATAAACGCTTTTTATTGAAGGAATCACTGTCAGAGTCTCTGAGGTTGGTGGTGGTTCTTGTTCAGCGTCTGTCTCTGTGTCTCTCTTTTGGGGCCATGTAGCCAAGACTGGCCCCTAAATTTGCTATGTAGCCAAGGATGACCTCGAACATCTGATCTATTTACTTCTGCCTGCTGAGTGGTCAGATTCCAAGTGTGTACAGCCATTCTTTGCGATGCTGGGGACTGAACCAGCTTTATGTGTGCTGGGTAAGCACATCACGAACTGAGCTGTTCCTCCCATCCAGTTTCTCAAACCGGCTCAGACAAGATGACACGTTTGTCCAGAGATACTGGAGAAACTTGGAAGGCTTCCATCTTGCAGGAGGTAACGGCTCCCGTGCTCTCGGAGCTGTGAGAAGGTCAAGGCCAGGGGAACTTGGGCCAATTCAAGAGACAGGTCCCCTGGGGAAGTGTGCCTTCAAGAGGATGTGCTGAGCACAGCTGCCCAGAAGAGGAAGGAACCCACGGGTGGAGTGGAGGGCATAGATCCTGCGTCCTGTGTCCCAGCAGACGTTCCCACGTCTGGCCTCCACCTATCCCACCCCCAGCTGTCTTGTAGTTCACATGCTCACTATGGCCAGTGTTGCTACATGAATGGCTTTTCCAGATGGGCAACACTGGGTGTAGACAAAGGTCGAGGAACAAGCCTACGTGCTCACTGTGGGCAGGAGTGGAAAGTATTTGGCACCATTTGGGAAAGTAGTTTGTCCATGTGTGTCAAAGCTTCCAAAGTACAGCATTGTGAGCCATGAATGTGCTCGTGATCTACCCCAAAGAAACACTAGCGTGGCAGACACTGGTATCACAGAGAGGACGACTGTTCACCCGGGCAGCACGCCAGGCCCCACCTACTGTCCTTCATCCGGGGACAGTAGAACAATGGTGCTTCGCTCATGCTGGAGAGTGAGCAGTGACGTCACTCAGAGCCTCGGCTAATCTAGTAAACACACTTCCTGGCGTGTGTGCACATCCGAGGCAGAACAGAACAGTAAAGAGACTAACAAGCGAGTGATCAGGATGAAGGGGCATGGGAGGACGTTTGTGACACTTCTATGTATCTTTACATTGTATGCATGTGTGCATTACATATATGTGTACAGGTAGAGAACAGAGGTCAACTTCTGGTACCACTGTCGTCATTATTTTGTGAGATAGGGTCTCTCACTGAACCTGAAGCTCACGGACTCTGCTTGGCTGGCTGGCCAATATGGCCACCCCTTGCCTCCTTGTCCCCCTTCAAGGCTGGGATCATAGGCTCCAACTTTTTACTGGGGTCTAGGGATTTGAACTCAGGTTGTACAGCAACCTCTTTACTGACTGAGCCATCCTCCCAGCCTCTAGTATGTATTAAAAAATTACACAAATACATTTATGTGTATATATGTATAGATTTAATAAATATGTATTTCTTTTTTTGGGTTTTTTTTTGTTGTTTTTTGGTTGTTTTTTTTTGTTGTTGTTTTTTGGTTGTTTGTTTGTTTTTCTTGGTTTTTCAAGACAGGGTTTCTCTGTGTAGCCCTGGCTGTCCTGGAACTCACTCTGTAGACCAGGCTGGCCTCGAACTCAGAAATCCACCTGCCTCTGCCTCCCGAGTGCTGGGATTAAAGGCGTGTGCCACCACTGCCTGGCCAAATATGTATTTCTATGTATGTGTACAGTATACGTGTGTTTCTGTGCGTATGTGTGTATAAGAGGTGAACATGGGCCAGGCTATGCATATAGAGGTCAGAAGACCTCTGTGTATGAACCCTCTCATTCCACCATGGAGCACGCCTTTAACCCCAGCCTTAGGGAGGCAGAGGCAGGCAGAGGTCTGAGTTGGAGGCCAACTTGATCTACATAGCAATTTCCAGGACAGACAAAATCTTGCCTTTAAAAAATATGTCTCTCTCTTTATCTCTATCTCTATACACGTATACATACACATATCTTTATAGATATATATATTGTGTATATATTTGCCTATATATGCACGCTATATACATATATATGCGTGTGTGTATGTGTGTGTGTGTGTGTGTGTGTGTGTGTGTGTGTGTGTGTGTGTGTATATATATATATATATATATATATATATATATATATATATATCTGCCTGTGTTTATGGCATGTCTACTAAGGTCCCATTGGTCAAGGCTGGTCATATGATGAGGTTTTCAATTTATCCTATTGTGATAAATCCCACCCCGATCCTATCCCGAGCACCTATTGCAGAATGTAGATGCCTGAGGCAGGACCTGGGGCCACGACAGCAGCAGTGAGGAACAATATATATGGTAAGGTTGTAGTGTATTAAGAAACAGTACATGGGGGGTTGGAAAGATGGCTCAGTGGTTAAGAGCACTGGCTGCTCCCAAGGGACCTGTGGCACCCACATGGCAGCTCACAACTGTCCATAACTTCAGTCCTAGGGGATTGGATGGCCTCTTCTGGCCTCTGAGGGCATTGCATGTATGTGGTGCGCAGACATGTATAGGTAGTAATGCACATTTTAATAAAAAATTTTATTAAAAAAAAAAAAGAAACTGTGTGGGGCTGGAGAGATGACTCAGCGATTAAGAGCACTGGCTGCTCTTCCAGAGGTCCTGAGTTCAATTCCCAGCAACCACATGGTGGCTCAGAACTGTCTGTAATGGGATCTGATGCCCTCTTCTGGTGTGTCTAATGACAGCTACAGTGTACTCATATAAATAAAACAAATCTTCCAAAAAAGAAAAAAAAAAAAAAAGAAAGGAAGAAAAGAAAAGAGCTGTGTATGAAGTTGGCAGCTGTCCTACAGTGGGACACAAGGTCAGTCCCCAGGAGACAGGAGAATCCCCGAAAGCTCGTGGAGCAGCTAGCCTGTGTATACAGTGGTGAACGGCAGGAAACCCTAACTCACACAAGGAGGAAGGCAAGGACCAACACCTATCATTGTCCTCTGACCTTCTCATGAGCCATGGCATTTGTGAGCTGGCGCATGTGTACACACACACACACATACACACACACACACACAGACACACACACACAGACACACACACACACACACACACACACACACACACACACACACACACACACTGAAAGAATTAAGATTAAAAAAAAAAAAAAAAAAAAAAAGGAAAGGACTGCCCCAGAGAACCAGGAGCCAACCCGAAGGAGCTCTCCAATCCAAAGGCAAAACAATTGGCGAGTCAGAGGAACTAGCACAGCCATGGGTTAGAAAGCTCGGAGGCACAGAGCTTGCCCATCATGACAGGCCCTGGTTTCCAGCCCCAGCTCAGGGAAACAACAGCCTACAAGAAGTACAAATGCACGCTGCATCCATGCTGAAGAAGTCAGTGGCTGAGAAAACAAACAGACTGGAAGAAAGGGCTTTCTGTCTTCTGAGGAGAATTCAAATAATTTATGGTTCTTTCTGCAGGAAGTAGCTCGAGCCACTGCCCCTTGAATGGGTGTTTGACTCAGTGACTCACTTCTACAGTGTGAGGGGCTGACTGGACTGAATAAAGTTCAGAGGGAGAGGGCACAAGGGATAGGCCAAGTTTGCTCCCCAGAGCTAAAGAACAGCAAAAATTCTGATCTGAGTATGGTGGGTGAGAGAATCCGGCACCAGGAAGACCAAGGCAGGAGGAAGGACAGCTTGGGCTACATAGTGAGGCCCCGCCCACTCCCCATACCATGAAACAGAGAGACTCAAAGGAGAGAGGGAAGGAGAGAAGGAGGGAGGGGGAGGGGGGGAGGACACGAGGACAAACACCCAGAGGCACACCTTAAACAAGACATGGCTCATTCCGGGTGCCATGTGCTTACCCTGTGCCTTTGATCGAATGGAATGAGCAAATGTCCAAGGCAATCAGGAGAAAAATAGATAGATAAATAGACAGGCCGACAGACAGACAGACAGCTACAAAACACTCCGGCTGAAAATCTGTCTCTGGAAGGAATCGAGAAGCAGCAATGCGGTCACACGCTCCTGGGGCAGGGCTTGTGTGTAACCAGTGAATGAACTCTGTATCAAGACTGGGTTTGGCCAGCAGTCATGACCAAGACCAGTGTTTCTGGACAAACAGACCATGGTTGATTAAGGAGATTGACATGAGGAAAACTAGACAAAAAAATCACGCAAACTCTGTAACCATCAAAACAGTATTTCTGTAAACCTAATGCTATTCCAAACTGGTAAGTTTGTTAAGAGCTGAGGGCCGCAAAGTGGTTCAGTGGAAAAGCCTATACTTGACCTGTGTGAGGCTCTGGCTTCGATGCCCAGCACACCCCCAAAATGACCTTATTAAGGAAGAAAAAAGCCAGTTGTGACTCATGGCTTAAATCCCAACACTGAGGCGACAGAGGCGAGTGGATCTCTTCAAGCTTTAAGGACAGCCTAGGATATGTATCAAGTTCTAGGCCAGCCAGGGCTATAGTGAGATCCTGACTCAAAAAGGAAGAGAAAAAAAGATGAAGAGAGAGGGGTAAGGAGGGAGGGAGCCAGACTTGGAGACAGGAGGATTGCTTTGAGTTGGAGATCTGCCTGGACTACTATAGTAAGTTTGAGGCCTACCTGGACAACAGAGTAAGACCTTATCTCAAAACCAAACAGAGAAAAATGCCGTACACCAAAACAAAGCGTGGATTTCGAGATCAGATTACTGAGGTGAGACGGACCGGACAGAGGGTGTAGGCCATAAAACGGGTAATACATCAACTCGATGGTCCACACCTTCGATTCCAGCACTTGCAAAGCAGAGGCAGGAGATGGAGTTCAAAGCCATCCTTAGCTACACAGTGAGTTTGAGGCCAGCCTGGACCGCATGAGACCCAGTTACAAAACAAAACAGACTGGCCGCTCTCTTGTGTGCTGCTGCCGACAAAGCCGTTGGTCGTATGTTACAAACGAAAGAGTGAACAGGATGACTGCGTGGATGAATGAAGTGGAGGCAGAACTGAGAGCACTGGTGTTGGAGTCCAACACTACACTCGCTTCCCAGCCTCTCCTCTCGGCAGCTACGTGACCCCAGGTGAACTGTACAGTCTCCCTGCGTGTTCCTTTTGTTTTCCCCAGCTGGGACTTCCTGAGAAGTACAGGCTCACAGCACACCCACTAGGGTGCCGGAGGAGACAGCATCCTCCATCCTGTGGTGCCTGCTCTGAGTTACAGGCAGGTGCCTAGGGGTGGCTCACAAAGCCTGTAGGAGGTTCCATGATCCAGAGCCCTTCCTAAGCAGCCACACCCCAGGCCATGGCCCTGACCCTGGGTGGGGATAAAGGAAGGGTCAGAAGGTTGTGTGCCTGGCTGCACCAGACAGGCTAGGCCTCTCTCTAAGGAGAATTAATGGGCTTCTAGAATGTTCGGCCGCAGCAATTCCTCCTTCTAGGTGGTTCGGGAGTGTGCTCTGGGAACATCAGCAAGGCCTATGCCCTGAGGTGGCTGTGACCATCTTCTGATAGTAGTGAAATGGACATGACATGTGTTGATGAGGTGGCTACGGGGCAGGTGGCCCTGGGACATGGAACCATGCTGGAATGTGACTGGATTCTGTCATCGTGACAATAGGCTGAAGGGACCCCAGGCATCACTTCCAGAGCTGAACCATGGCAAATCCCAACTCCACCCTCTCACTCACCTCTGCTACCAGCACTTCACGGGCATGTCAGATCGGATGGCTTTGTGGAAGGATTGCTCCCTGACAGCCCCAGAATCCACAGGAATCTATGCCAAGCCCATAGATGCTGACAACCACGGGATCTTGAGCATGGAAGACAACTTGGTATGCTCCTCTACCAGATCTCTTGGGAAAATCTTTTTTAAATTGTCATACTCTAGGGCTGTCAAGATGGCTCAGTGAGTGAAGGCACTTGCTGCAGGGTCTGACTACATGAGTTCGATCCTCGGACCCCACACGGTGGAAGATGAGAAACCTTGACTCATCAAGTTGTTTCTGACCTCCACAGGTCGGCTATGGTGTGTGCCCTGCCTGAAATAACTAAGTAAACACGGTTGAAAGGTAAATTATCAAAAAATATGTCTTATAAACAATTATCAGTCAGAGCAGTACATAGTTGTAATCCCAGCACTTAGGAGACAGAATCAAGAGGATCTGTGAGTTCCAGGTCAGCCTGGACTACATAATGAGTTCCAGGACAGTCAAGGCTACATAGTGAAACTTTATCTCAAAAAAAAAAAAAAAAAAAAAAAAAAAAAAAAAAAAAAA
>CM052701.1:132098344-132268723 GCA_028551405.1 Uromys caudimaculatus
GTACACACAGCATATTTTTCTACAGAGAGCATCAGAGCTGGGCAGCTGGCTCATACCTGTGTTCTAACACTTGGGGGGCTGACGCAAGCAGATTGTCCTGTGAGCTACAGCCGGTGAGTGCCCAGGCCAGCCCATGGTAATCCATGGCTGTCCCTATAAACCCTAAGTACTGGAAGGCAGGGCTCACTGATCACAGATGAGTGTCGGAAGAATAAAAGGCGTGTTGCTACCTCAAGCTGCTCCGTCATGTCATCTTAATATTGTCTTGCTGATGATAGAGTCTATCAGGAGTATATGTAGGTGTGTAGCATATTTAACATTTTATGCAGGGTCTCTCTACATTCTATGGTCAACATGTTTACAAACCACATTCTTTAGAATTAGGATCTTTAGAATTAGGATTAGGTACATTAGACACGAGGCAGAGTTTCTTTTAAAAGTTTTTAAGTTTTTATTTATATTTTATGAGTGTTCGCCTGAATGTATTTATGTCAGTTCGTGCCTGGTGCCCCTGGAGTCAGGTCCCCTGGAACTGGAGTCACAGATGGTTGTGAGTCACTATGTGGGTGCTGGGAACCAAACCCAGGTCCTCTGCAACAGCAGCAAATGCTCTTAAATGTTGAGTGTTCTCTCCATTCCAAAAACACATTCAACATTGTATGTGTGTGGTGTGTGTGTATGTGTGTGTGTGGTGTGTGTATGTGTGTGTGGTGTGTGTGGTGTGTGTTTGTGTGTTGTGTGGTGTGTGTGTGTGTGTGTGTGTGTGTGTGTGTGTGTGTGTGTGTGTGGTGTGTGTGGTGTGTGATCTGGCTTTCCTCTGCTGTGGTTTCCTGTACAGGGAGCCCCACAGCGAGCACTGTTCTCTCACTCGGGATGTGTCTGGACTCAGCTCTGCAGCCCTAGAGTTGCAAATCAGTGCCTGGCTGTTTATTGCTGAGCAGTATTCTATGACTACAGTACTGTTCGTTTATACATTTCCTGTTGATGGCCATTTGGGCCATTTCCAGTTTGGGAGTTTAAAGCAGCTATGAATGCTCTTGCCAAGACTTTCTGTGGATACACGCTTAGTTCTTAGGTAAGGTGCCGGGAGAAGAATTGCTGACTGTGATGGTCTGTCTCCTCCACATCCTCACTCATTTGGAGGCTGTCAGTCTGTCTACTTTTGGGGTTTGTTTTTCAAGACAGGGTTTCTCTGTAGACCTGGCTGCCCTGGAACTCACTCTATAGACCAAGCTGGCCTGGAACTCAGAGTTCTGTCTGCTTCTGCCTCCTGAGTGCTGAGATTGAAGGCCACCACCATCCGGTGAACCTGTCTACTTTTGGTTGTGAGCCCAGCCTTTAATGGCTGAGCCATCTCTCCAGCCCGAACCTGTCTACTTTTAACACATTGATTGGGTGGTTGAAGTGGAAACTTCTGGTTTCTTTGGAAAGTCAGTTATGTCAAACGAATGTTTCACTAGGGCACACAGGTGAAAGGATGTTTTGCTGAAGCAGACACAGGTGAAAAAATATTTTGCTGAAGCAGACACAGGTGAAAGGATGCATGATGTTCAGAAGGAGCATAAGCACTGTCCACAGACCGTGGAGGTTTCTGTGACTTCTTGCTGCTTCCACGGAGGACTCAGGCTGGTTGGCGAGCCTTGCGGCTTCTTCTGGATTGAACTACAGCTGCTGGTTCATGTGTAGTGTCGGCTGACAAGACTGGACTGCAGCTGCTGATCCATATTTGGTGTTTGCTACTGGACTGAACTGCTGAAATCCTGACAGCGAAGATTGGACTCGCCACCAAAGAACTGTTTCTAAAGAGGTCTACTTGCCCCGTGTCTAATAATCTTTCTTTTCTATTACCTCAGGTGGGTGGTGGGCTAGAGAGGAGGTTGAATGCTTATTAAAAGTAGGTTTTGAAAAAAATCTAAGACTACAGGTGGTTGTGTGGTATTCCTCATCAGGGTTTCCATTTGATGGCTCGGCGGATAAGAGTGCTTGCTGTGGGGCTGGAGAGATGGTCCAGTGGTTAAGAGCACTGACTGCTCTTCGGAAGGTCCTGAGTTCAATTCCCAGCAGCCACATGGTGGCTCACAACCTTCTGTAATATGAGATCTGATGTCCCTTTCTGTGGTGTCTGAAGACAGCTACAGTAAGCGGGACCGAAGTCAGCAGGGCTGGAGAGAGAAGAAAAAGTGTCCAAAACCAGCCACAGTGTACTTATATATAATAAATAAATCTTTTAAAAAATGAGCCCTTCAAAGGACCCTGGGTTCAGGATTCCAGCATCCACAGAAAAAGCCAGGCACGCTACACAGGCTTGCGCAGTGCTGTGGGCGGTGGAGAAAGGCGGATGGGTGGGGCTTGCTGGATGGCAGGCAGCCTGGTTCCAGGTTCGGTGAGGGATCCTGCCTCAAGGGAATAAGGTGGAGAGTCGTGGAGCTGGACACCTGAGTGTGCGGGCACACACCAACCCACATGTAAGTGTGTATTCTCTCTCTCTCTCTCTCTCTCTCTCATTTATTTTTCGAGACAGGGTTTCTCTGTGTAGCCCTGGCTGTCCTGGAACTCACTCTGTAGACCAGGCTGGCCTCGAACTCAGAAACCCACCTGCCTCTGCCTCCCGAGTGCTGGGATTAAAGGTGTGCGCCACCACTGCCCGGCATGTGTATACTCTCTTACACACACAGCCCACACGTGTGCACACACAGCACACCTCACGAGAGATTTTGATGTGCATTTCTCTGATCATTACAGATGCACTCTTTCCATGCACACATCAATAACTTCATAGAAGCAGCCAGCCAAGCCTGTTGCCCATCCTCGGGGGAGGGGAGGCTCTTATTGGGGGAGGGAGGCTCTTATTGGGGGAGGGGGGCTCTTATTGGGGGAGGGGAGGCTCTTATTGGGGGAGGGGAGGCTCTTATTGGATCTAAAGTTTACATCGAACACACCTTGCTAATCAATGTGTCATCTGGCGCACCTTTTTCAAATATTTTCTCCCAGTTTGTGACTTTATTACACATAACTTTATTTTGTTTTCTTTTCCAGACAGGGTCTGATGTAGCCCAGGCTAGCCACAAACTCTCTCTGTAGCCAAAGATGATCTGGAACTCCAGATCTTCTCGTCTCTGCAGGTGCCACCAGGCCAGGCTGCCTTTTTTGTTGGTTTGCTTTGTTTGGGTGAGACATAGCTTT
This sequence comes from Uromys caudimaculatus, assembly GCA_028551405.1. Classification (NCBI taxonomy): domain Eukaryota; kingdom Metazoa; phylum Chordata; class Mammalia; order Rodentia; family Muridae; genus Uromys; species Uromys caudimaculatus. The sequence continues at coordinate 132,101,528 of CM052701.1, forward strand.
TCTCCCTGCCTGTGGCCAGCCTGGCCTTGAATGCCTGTTGGCCTTCTTGCCCCCTCCTGAGTGCTGACATGGCAAGTATGTGCTGCCAAGTACAGCAAGACTTTATCTGCACATCTGGTGAACTTTGCCAGCTTTGAACCTGCCGCATTCTTTTTAACCTTAACATGGTATTTTATAGTACACGTGCAGAAAATACACTCAAGGTGTCTCACATTGCATCTTATATCCACCTGCCTCTGCTTCCCAAATGCTGAGACTAAAGGTGTTCTTTCTTAGATTTGGACTGTATACTTTTTCTTTTAAATGAGGTCTTGCTACGTCGCCCACGTTGACCCTAAACTCCAGGGCTGAAGCCATTCTCCTGCCTTGGCCTCCTGAGAGATTGATTCTATTCTACCGCTGCACAACACATCTCCTCAAAGCTTAGCTGCCGAGGGGCTGAGGAGATGGCTTATTGTTTAAAGTGCCTGCTGTGCAAGCCTGGGGACCAGAGTTCAAATCCCCAGAGCCCATGTAAATGCTGAGTGGGTGAGCATAGCAGCACACCTGTGACTCCAGCCTTGGAAGGCAGAGACAGGGGCTCTCCAGCGCAAGCTGGCTCGTGAGGACAGCCTATAGCCAGCTCTGGGTTTGACGGAGTGACCCTGTCCCAGTGAATGATGTAGAAGAACTGGCATCAACCTCAAGCCTCCACACGCATGGCTCCGTATGTGCACATATAACCCTATACACGGGTGCCTACATAAATGCAACGTGCCTATTAACACATGCACACCACACATGCACACGCATGTAAAATGAAAAAGAAAACTTAGCAGTTTGGAGCTACAGGTATTGTCGTTTCCGTTTCGTGGGGGAGAGCTGTGGTCTAGCCTGGGCTGTTTCATGAGACGGTGGCTGTGCTGAGTCCTCTGAAAGGGCTGGGAACCTACTAGCAGGCTCTGTATCCTGTTGTTTTGAACCTCAGGTTCTTACTCTTTTGCTATCTCTGTCCCTGTGACATGACTTCTGCTTTCCCCAGAACGGGCTCTGAGAGAGCACAGGAAGAAAGCTGCATCTTCTGTAACTGACCAGAAGTGACTGGCCCGTTCGCCACAGGCCCCTGCCCAGCTGCTGCACTGCACGGGTCTACTAAGCCACAGTGCTGGAAGTCTTGGGTCATCTGAGGTACTAGAAGCTGGCTCCCTTGGCTGATGGCTGACACACCTGAAAAAGTATCCCTAAGCCAGCTGTGTGACCGTCCCTGCTTCTCTCTTTGCACGCCTTCAGAAAGCAGGTGTTTTGTTGGATAAACTACCCCTGGCAGAGCAGACACGCCAGCCCAGGCCCTCTCGCCTTTCCAGTAAAGCCCACAGGGCCATTGTGCCCACTTGGCGGGTAGAGGGTAGCAACCACAGGAGCTGCCCCCCTCCGGGATTCTGAGCATCCTGGGGGATAATTTGGTTGGCTAGTTTGTTGTTTGAAACAGGGTCTCACTATGTAGTCCGGGCTGGCCTGAAAACACAGGGATTCACCTCCCTTTGCTTCCTGTGCTGGAGTTTAAAGCTTGAGGCATCATGATATACAAAGTATGAATTGTCTAAACCAACTTTCTTAATGGGATAGAGACCCACAAAACTGAGGATGGACAGTGTCTGCCAACTCCAGGGATACCTCACAACCGGTCTGCCTTAGGTATATGAAGTGGACATTCACGCGCAAGCGTGCATGCTAACACACACACACACACACACACACACACACACACACACTCCTCATGGGTGAAGTAATGGGGCCTTGGAGAGGGGCAAACACTTGTTTCAAGCTGCAGAGCTGATCAGTGACAGAAGTAGGAGTCACAGCCATGTCCCATGACTTTCTCACCCTCCTCCAGCTCCACCACCAGTGCTAAATGTCAGGTACACAACATGTGTCAGCTACCAGGGTCCCAAGAGAGTCCTGAGATAAGATTCATTCTTCAGCTCCACAGCAGAGGAAACCAAGGCAGCAAGGCAGGAGGTGTGGAGCCCCACAGACGTCAGAGGACATCGAGTGTTGGGGCCATAGGCAGTCTGGGGCTTGCTGGGGTTTTGTGACAGGGAAAGAGGAGAGAGGAAGGAAAGAGGGGGTGGGGCGTCACGTAAGAGATCAGTTCCTGGTGCCCCGTTATCGCAAATTCATATCTCTGAGGCAGCCCTACAAACAGGATGTGGCTTTACTTTGAGGAGTTGCTGTCCCAAATTGATAAATGCCATCCAACACGTGAGCATCAGGGGAGAGGCAGAGGGGCTAACTGGTTGGTTTAGCTGGGCTCCTAGCTGTGTGACTGGAGATGTATGGACTGATCTCTCTGGGCTCTGAATGAAGGTCACTAGGACTGGCAAGAAAGTGCTCCTCTGACGGTGACAAAAGCCGTTGTACATTGGAGGAACATATAGCTCTTCTCTGTGCAGTAGCTCCGCCATCTTCACCCTGCTTATGTAAGCATCAATATCTATCCCATCGTTCCCCCAGCATCTAAAAAGAGAGAGCCTGCTATGTACATAGTTTCTCCTCAGGCCCTGGTATCCCAACATGTCTTCCCATGCTGGTGGCCCAACTCTTAGCTCAGAAGCACCTTGTGACGCGGGTTGGCTGAGGCCCTGCCAGATGTCGGCTGCTTTGCATGCATGGAGAAGCAAGGGCTCTGCCCTGTCTCCACCCTAGAGTCACCTCCCAGGGATCTTCGTGGCCCTGTGGGTATCAGCCACCTGGATGTGGGAGCCACAGCCCAAGCAAGCTCTTAGTGTGACATCCACAGAAGATTACTAGGTAGCATATTGGAGCCCACTGAGCCTTGCAGCCAAGGGAGGGGACATGGCTTCTTTGAAGCTAGTCAAAGCAGCAGCCTGCTGCTCAGGAGTCATGCCTCCCCTGGGGTCTGAGTACTGCCTACCCCTTGCTGGCTGGGTGAGATTCAGGAAGTTACTTAATGTCTCTGAGCCCATTTCCTCAAACCAAGAGCTCAACTCATAATAAGGACTGCTTAGAGAACTAAATGGCACCTTTAATCCCAGTACTCGGGAGACAAAGGCCCAAGAATCTCTGTGAGTTGGAGGCCAGCCTGGTCTACAAAGTGAGTTCCAGGACAGCTGAGTTGTTACACAGAGAAACCCTGTCTTAAACAAAAGAAAGCTAAAGGTCAACCAAAGATCTCCATTTACACTCCAGTGAGTTCTTGGTTGAGTATTTGTTTGTTTGTTTGTTTTTGACAGGGTCTCATGTAGCCCAGGTTGACCTGGAACTAGGTATATAATGGAGGCTGTCCTTGAGTTCCTGAGTTTTGGATTACAGACATGGCCCACCATGCCTGGCTTCACAGTGCCTTTCAACTTTCTATCTTGTCAGAAGAATGCCACTCTTCGGGGAGCCTGAGATGTCACCAACTATAAGGCGCCCCTTTCCTTATGTACCAAAAAGAGAGAACACTGGCAGGCTGAGGAGGCGGCTCAGTCTGTAAGGTGCCTGTCACATAAGCAAAAAGACATGAGTTTGATCCCAGAATCCACATAAAAAGCCAGGCATGGTGGGGTTCATTATCCCAGCGCTGGGGAAGCAGAGAGAAGAGGGGTCTTGAGGTTCTCTGGACCTGTTAATTAGGCCAAAGAACCTAATTAATATGCTAGCCAGGTCTCAGTGAGAGACCCCAAGGAACTGCACCCAAGGTTGTCTTCTTGTCTCCACACTCACACAGAGGCACACACACAGGCACACAGACACAGACACACACACACACAGGCACACACACACACACACACACACACATAGAGACACAGACACAGACACAGACACACACACACACACACACACACACACACACACACACACACCCAGACCTATACTCAGACACATACACACAAAACACACAAAGGTAGCGGTCAGGTGCACCACCAGCTGTTGGAGGGGACACCTGCCATGCTGCCACAGAACATGCTAATGCGGAGGAAGTGAGCCTCTCTTGGAATCCATGAGCTGTGGTCTGTGCAGGAAGAGAGCAATCGACTTGTTACCCATTGGGTGGTTTCCTGCCTACCTATCAGCGGCTGCCCCTGCCCGCCCTGCTCCCAGCAGCATCCTCTCTCTGCACGGAGCTAACTTTCTTCCTCTAGCACTTGTGTGTTTCATATTTCTGAGAAATGAGTCCACACCCCTCTCTCTGGCTACATTTGTCTCTCCCACAGTCTGCCTCCACGCCTACCTCTTTACACACCCTGCTGTCTACCTTGGCTGCAACTGTCTAGCAAGCTAAAGGAGGACCCCATGTTCCCCATCTTCCCCTTCCTGCACCCACTGTGGAAGGAATAGTGAAGCTTGGGGTTACATCACTGGCTCCTTTTCAGATATGTTTGCTTACTGAAGGTAAGTCTCACAATGGAGCCCTGGCTGTCCTAGAGCTTGCTCTGTAGAGCAGACTGGCCTCGAACTCACAGAGTTCTGCCTGCCTCTGCTTCCTGAATGCTGGCCTTAAAGGTGTGTGCCACTGCCAATACCTGGTTCTTTCTCAGATTTGGACGGTACACACTGCCCAAGGTGACCCTGAACTCCAGGACTGAGCCCATCCCCCTGCCATGGCCACTGCACCCAGGAAGATACACACTTCATTCTTTTATTTTGTTTGGAGCTGAGGTCTTGCTGCATAACCCAGACTGGCCTCAAGTTTCTGATTTTCCTGCCTCAGACTCCCAAGCAGCAGGATTCCAGGCACAGCACCAACATGCCTAGCTGTAAACCCAGGCTCTTGTGCATGCTAGAAAAATGCTCTAACCCCGAGGCACGCCTCCAGCCCTCTTTTTTTTTTTTTTCCAACTTACCGACACAGGAGGTTTCATATCACTTATTGTAAAGCACAAAACGGGCATTTTAAAAGTGAAAGTATACATTGAAAAAGTACATTTATATCACAAAACATTGACCACATAATAGTTGCAAATACATTTGCTGGGATGTGTACATCTACACTAAAGACTGAAAACAAACCAATTTTCATTTCTGCACAGAAATATTAACCTCCTATCAGTAGTGATAGATATTTTGTACATTTTCAAAATAAAAAAAAAGGGGGGGGGAAACACTACTTTAAACCAAAAACAAAATTAAGATCTTCATCAAGTCGTCTGCATCCATATATTTAACAAAGGTTTTTTTCCCCCACACAATGAAGCAAATACGGTATTGTCTACTTCTTATTATTGGCCCTGAGGTGCTCTGGGGACTTGTCTGGGCATAATAGGCTGCTTGCTGTCTATAGTATTCAGCCCAGGCTGCACTATAATCTGGCTGACCACCAGGTGAGGCCCCAGTAGGAGCAGGAACTGCTTGACCCATTTTCTTGTAGCACTCTTCCCAAGCCTTTGTGTAATCAACCTGTCCAGCTGGAGCTGGATTCTGCCGCTCGCCTTGTCCGTTAGTTTGGGTTGTAGTTGGTGCACCCGCAGGAGCTGCAGGCGGGGGCTGTGCCTGCCCGTTGGTAGTAGTGAGCATAATAAGCGGCCCAGGCTGCTGGGTTTGGATCTGTTCCAGCCTTAGCTGGGTCAGGAGGAGCCTGTTGCTGCCAATGCGGGTACGCATTGGCCAGCCCTGGGGAGCACACGGAGCTGGAGGGCCATGAGGGGCTGGGCCAGGTGGTCCTGGATTGTAGGGTGCAGGGTTATATGGTCCCATTGGAGTTCCAGGCCCTGGAGGTCCAGGTGGCCCATGAGGACCTGGAACCCCATGGGGCCCAGGGGGTACAGGTGGCCCTAAAGGATTTACTGGGCCCCCAATCTTCTCTTCTATGAGGTGTCGAGCATAGTGTATTTGCTGTGGAGTGCCCCGAATTGTAAATAACTTCATATTGCGATCTGCATTGGGTGGAGGATTTCTCTGAAGTTCTATTCTTGCACCAGGACTGCTGGCTTATGCTTTTTATGGTTTTACCTTCTTTTCCAATTATCCATCCAGTTTTCCCAGTTGGCACAATGAAGTTAAATTCCTGGAGCCTACCAGGGGATCCCATATTCCAGTTGCCTTGACTTCTACCTCGTCCTCGACCACCAGGCCCAGGCCCACCAGGATTGCCAGCCTGAACACTTCGTAGAAAGTCTGTGATAATTTCTGCAGCACGCTGACATTCGTCAGGAGGTCCTGTTATCTGTGCCGTCCTGTCAGGTGTTGTTCCGTCATCTGGCTTAAACTGAATTCGAACACCGGCATCATTTTGTATTTTTTTAATCTTTTCTCCATTTCTTCCTATTACAATGCCAACAGCAAATCTTGGAACTGGGACGTCTCCTCCTTCATTTCCTCCTATTCTTGAGCCACACTCATTCCGCACTTCTCTGAAACCGCCTTGGTCACGAATTAACTCTAAGACCATTTCCTTGGCTTGCTGAACTTTGTATGGGTCACCCGTAATCCTAAGAGGCTTATCAGCACCCGTGTTTTGAGCCCTTGAATCATAACCATTTTAACACCAGCCCATTCCTGAAGTTGTTTAATAGTCTCTCCCCCCCCTTTCCGATAACGAGTCCTGCTTTGCTGGCTGGAATCATGGTTTCCTGAACTGCATTTCCAGGTCCGTCACCATGGTGAAAGCCAGGGGCTGGTCTTCCTTTTCAACAATCTGGTCCAATAATCTTTTTGCTGATTGGACAGATCCTCCAGCCCTCTTTTATGTTTGTGGGTTTGATTTTGATTTTGACACACGGTCTCACTGTGTAGCTCTGGCTGGAATGGAACTCACGATGCTGACCAAGCTGGCTTTGAACTCACGGAGATCCACTTGCCTCCGTCTTGTTTTTATTTAGTTATTTGTTCAATGTGTTTCATCTGCATGGATGTCTGTTCACCACATGAGTGCCTGGTGCCTACAGAGGGTGTCAGATCCCCTGGAACTGGATTTGCAGACAGTTGTTCGCTGCCATTTAGGTGTGGGGAATATGTGTGTGTATTATATAATATATATTATAATAATTATATATAATAATACATATTATTGTCTTAAAGTTTTATTGCTGTGAACAGACACCATGACCAAGGCAACTCTTACAAGGACAACATTTAATTGGGGCTGGCTTACCGGTTCAGAGGTTGAGTCTATCATCATGGCGGGAGCATGGCAGCATGCAGAGGCAGGCATGGTGCTGGAGGAGTCAACAATTCTGCATCTTGATCAGAAGGCAGCAGAAGGAGACTCTCTTCCACACTGGGTGGAGCTTGAGCACAGGACCTCAAAGCCCGCCCCCACAGTGATGAACTTCCTCCAGTAAGGCCACACCCACTCCAACAAGGTCCCACAGCCTAATAATGCTACTTCCCATGGGCCAAGCATATTCAAACCACCACAATTATATAACATATAAACATATATTATTTATATTTTATATAAATATAAATAATTATATATTATATATATTTATATTAGGTCAGGTCTTATAGTTCTGGCTGGCTTAGAAGGGCTGTGTAGACCATGCTGACTTGAACTGTAATTCTCCTGTCTCCATCTCCCAAGCGCCCTGGCTGATGCTCATACCACAGGGTGTGCCCCAGTGGAACACTCTTCAGCAATAAAAAAGAACAGACTAGCTGGGTGGGGTGCCCACCTCTGTAACTCCAGCACTTATGAGACTAGGAAGGAGGACAGTCATGGGTTCAAGGCCAGCTTGATTACTGAATGAAATCCTGTCTCAGAGATGGCTCAGTAGCTAAGAGCACTGGTGGCCTTTCAAGAGGCATGCTCCTGACTTTGGCCCTTGAAGAACAATTTTGGGCTTTAGATTATTTTATGTGCATGAGTGCTTTGTCTGCATGATTCTGCAGACCACATGTGTACCTGATGGCCAAAGAGGTTAAAACAGGTTCCCTGGAACTGAACCTTCTATGGATGCTTGTGAGCTGCTGTGTGGGTGCTGGGAATCGAACCTGGTCCTCTCTGAGAGGAACAAGTGCTCTTCACCGCTGAGCCCCTCTCAAGACTCATTTTGCCAATTTGTAAAACTAAGCTGTTTTGCTGAGCTGTAGCAGTAGTTGCATCTTTGGGCTCTGAATCTTTTGTCAGAAATAGATTTAGCAAGTATTTTCTTGCTAGTGTGTGATTTACCTATTCTGTTCCTTAACAATGGTTTTTAATCCCCCCCTCATTATTTTTTTGGTTTATTTTTCTGTTTCTTCTCTAATAAATCAATGGCTTTAAATTTTTATGCTTATTTATGTGTGTGTGTGTGTGTGTGTGTGTGTGTGAGAGAGAGAGAGAGAGAGAGAGAGCGAGAGAGAGAAAGCATGCCACAAGATGGCTTTCAGGAGTTGGTCCACCATCTCCTTCCACCATGTAGACCCTGGGGATGACGCTCAGGTGGTCAGACTTTGTGTCAAGCCCTTTCCCAGTGAGCCATCTCCAGTCTCAGCACGGGCTCCTTCAGGGGAGAACTCTGCCTGCTCGGTAGATCCCCTGTGAGAGGAGGCAGTGAACTCTGGCTTTTTTCTTGCTCTGACCACTCACGGCTGCTTCAGTTTGGAAGGCCATCTAATCTTTTGGGGTCTCAGTTTCCCCATCGAGGGGGTAAGGAGAACATTACCACCTGAAGGGCGAGTGGCAAAGTTAAACAGAAACATGGCCATCGTGGGGCTCTGCTGCTTCTTGGGCTGAGTAGGTCTAGGGCCTTTGGGGTTCCCAAGCACTCTGAGCACTGCAGGGGAAACTGAGGCACAGAATCTGGTCCAGGATGTGTGGGGACCTTGACTTCTTTTCCTGAGCTCTCTCTGCACCTAGGACAGCCCCTGAGCTAGAGGGGCTGGTAGAACCAGTAGGTCCTCTCCCTAGGGTAGGGGAAGAGGGCTCCTGTCCTCTGGACCTCTCTCCACCCCTACATCCCCCACCTCACCCCCACCCCCACCAGAGCTCTCCCTCCAGCCGGAACTGAGCTTGAGGCTTGGTATGGCTATCTACCGCCACCTACAGGACAGAGACATTCACATCCGACAGCTTCTGCCAGTTTCTGGCAAATGAATAACAAGGCCTCCTGTAGACCCAGGCTAGAGCCTGTGCTATGGGTCACTTGAATAAAGTCTCATTCATTTTATTGCCTAAAAAAGAAAAATGCTGCCTGTTAAAATACAACAGCACTGTCGGGCCTGGTGGCACACTCCTTTAATCTCAGCACTCTGGGAGGTAGAGGCAGTAGATCTCTGTGAGTTTAAGGTCAGCCAGGTCAATAAAGTGAGTTCCAGGACAGCCAGGCCACAGAGAAACCCCGTCTCAAAAAATCCAAACCAACCAACCACCACCATCACCAACAAACATATACATATAATATACATACACACATGTATCTCAGCACCTTTCCTTATCAGTTGGACATTTTATTTCGAGCTAGGCATGGTGGGTACACACCTGTAACCCAGCACTTGGGAGACATAGGTAGAATGATCCGGAGTTCAAGGCCAGGTTCAGCTGTGTATCAACTTTGAAGCCAGACTGGGCTACATGAGACACTGTGTGGGGCAGGGCCTGGGAGATGGCACTTGCTGCTCTTGCTGAGGACCTGGGTTCAGTTCCCAGACTGCCCAGGGGTGAGGGACTTATTATACAAGCCTGTAAAACTGAATTTGATCCCAGGAAGTCACTGGAGCAAGGAGGGAGGTGTACAGTTATCCTGTGACTTCCACACACACGCAATGTGACACACGTGGGGTGGCACACACTCTGTGCCATCACACACACATACACAGTAATAGTACATCTAAAAGACTTTTATATGGTTTTTTTTAATTTTCAAAGACCTTTGTTTATTTTTGTTGTTATTTGCTTGTGAGAGAGGGTCCCACTATGTAGCTCTAGCTGTCCTGGAACTCGCTATGTAGACCAGACTGGCTTCGAACTCACAAAGATCTGAAATATGCCTGCTTCTGCTTCCCAGGTGCAGGGATTAAAGGCTTGTACCACTATACCCAGCATTACTTATTTTCATTTTGTTTTTTAGTGTTTTGCGTGCAAGTACGGAAACTACCCCAAGTTTATGCAGTATTTAAGAGGGCCAGAAGAGGGCGCCAGATCCTTTCGGAAGCGGAGTTGCCAATAGGCTTTAGCTGTCTTGTGAGTGCTGGGATCTTGATTGCGCATACATAAAAAGAAAATTACGGTAAAAAACGACGATATGTTTCTATTAAGGAATCCGTATGTGCAGAGTCGGACCTCCTGAGATGACTTTGGGGAGGAGCATTGGGTTTTCAAGCCTGGACTCTCGCGGGCTGTGAGTACTCCTACCGCTGAGCTGTGCTCCCAGACCCTGACCTCCGTGCTGTGCAGAGTGTGGTGCAGTGTGGATGCGCAGCTTTTCTTTGGAGTAGACAGCCTTCACTCAGAGGTCAAGGGCTCAAAGCTTATGTGCCCCGAACGGAGCAGCTGACTTTGCCCATACTTCGGTGGGCGCAGGAGTGGTCATCCATTCTTGCCAGAGTCAACTCCCCTCACGTTGTTTTTTCTTTTTGTTTTGTTTTGTTTTTTGTTTTTTCCGAGACAGGGTTTCTCTGTGTAGCCCTGGCTGTCCTGGAACTCACTCTGTAGACCAGGCTGGCCTCGAACTCAGAAATCCACCTGCCTCTGCCTCCCAAGTGCTGAGATTAAAGGTGTGCACCACCACTGCCCGGCTCCCTCACGTTGTTTTAATGCTGTATTCAGGGCACCAAGGTTGCAGAGTTCCTGGTCCCTGTAGGCCTAAAGAAAGCCTACATGTGGTGATGCAAGGTGGAGGTTGAAAGATCAGAGCAAGTCCATCCTCAGCTACATAGTGAGCTCAAGGCCAGCCTAGGCTACATAAGGCTGGGATGGTTTGTTTTGTTTGGTTCATTTGTTTGTTTGTTTTTCCCCCTGTTTTTTTAAAAAGGAACTAAATAAAGACTGTCAAGTAGGAGTTCTGTGTCTGGTGGTATTCTCTGATTCTTCTCTTGCGCAGGTGTCTATAGGTTAATTTTTTTAAAAAAGATTTATTTATTTATTTTTATGTATATGTGTACACCACAGCTGTCTTCAGACACACCAGAAGAGGGCATCAGATTCCATTACAGATGGTTATGAGCCACCATGTGGTTGCTGGGAATTGAACTCAGGACCTCTGGAAGAGCAGTCTGTGCTCTTAACCACTGAGCCATCTCTCCAGCCCTGTCTATAGGTTAATTAGCATAAGAGGCACAACACAGATCCTGAAAAACCAGGCTTGCTGGGAGCCACCTGGTTCATGCACTGGCTTCACAGTGAGAGGCCACCATGGTAGGAGTGACTGGGCCTGGGGTCACTGAGGGTTACTGTCTGAAGATGCTTTCTGCTACAATAACTGACTACAACTGACCGGGTTGTTTACAGAGAATAAAGGTTTATTGGGTTCATGTTTCTGCAGGATAAGAAGTCCATAGTGATGGCACACAGGAGGGCCTTCTTGCTGTCTCATGACATGGTAGAAGATGTCACATGGGAGCAGGATAAGCATCATACCTCTCTTCTACTTTGGGAGGATGGGGACAGTGTCTCTCTCTATAGTCCTATGTAGACCAGGCTGGCCTTGAACTCAAAGATCTACTTGCTTCTGTCTCTCAAGTGCTAGGATTAAAAGTGCATGCCTCCAGCCGGGCAGTGGTGGCGCATGCCTTTAATCCCAGAACTTGGGAGGCAGAGGCAGGTGGATTTCCGAGTTCGAGGCCAGCCTGGTCTACAGAGTGAGTTCCAGGATAGCCAGGGCTACACAGAGAAACCCTGTCTTGAAAAAACAAAAAACAAACAAACAAACAAACAAACAAAACCCCCCAAAACCAAAAAGGTGCATGCCACCACGTGCAACTGATTTATCTTTATTTTATGTATATGAGTGTCTTTGCCTGCTTATATGTCAGTGCACTGTCTGTGTGCCTGGTGTGAGCAGAAATCAGAAAAGAACACTGGGTCCCCTGGAATGCAGTGTGACTGGTTGCGAGCCGCCGTGTGGGTGCTGGGAACTGACCCAGAGTCCTCTGCAAGAGCAGCCAGTGCTCTTAACCACCAGGCAATCTCTTCAGCTCCACACCTTTTAAAAAAAGATTTATTATGTTTTAACTTCCTGTGTCTGGGTGTTTTGGCCAGCACCGAAGTCTGTGCATCATCTTCATGCAGTGCTCACATAGGCCAGAAGAGGGCGCAGGCTCATCAGGAACTGGAGTTACAGGTAGTTGTGAGCCACTAAGTAGGTGCTAGGAAATGAACTCGTCCTCTTCGATTACAGTAAGGGTTCTTAATCACTGAGCCACCTCTCCAGCCTCAATGCACAGTCCTCTGTGTGGACAGGTGACCCTGTATATGTGTACATGAACACAAGTATTCAGGTGCCTGTGGAGGCTGGAGGTTAGCGTCAGGTGTCCTCCTCAATCTCTGCCTACCTTAATTAATTAATTTATTAATTAATTTAGAGAGGGTTTCCCCCTGAATTCAGACCTTGTCAGATTGGCTAGACTGGCAGGCGCTTACGCAGGAATTCTCACAAGTGACAGGATCAGGAGCACATGAACCTGGCTCAGCCTTTACCTGGGGCTGGGGATAGAGCTCGGGTCCCCATGCTTGCACAGTAAACGCTTTGCCAAGTGAGCCGCATCTCCAGCCCCTCGGACTCTCCTCAGAAAGCAGTGAGAACCCAGCGCTTAGTTCATCTAACCCGAGTCATTTCACCAAAGTCCCAGCTCTAAACCCTATCAACACATGGTTAAGGTGTGGGGGTGACGTGCTGTTGTTACTGGGGGTCCCTAGATAAGACTGCAATGCCTCTTGGTCGGTAAAGGATGCAGAGATGGTAAGTCACTCCGGAGAGTCTCAGGGAACAGCGTCTGCTTTATTACAAATGAGCAACCACTTATATAGTGGAAGCTATTGACTGTGTTTGGATAGCACATTACCTCAGATTGGACAGTGAGCGCCCATAGCACCAGGATCTCAGTGCGGGAGGAGCAAATTGAAGGAGCTGTGGAGAGGGCAGTCTCAGCAGGCCAGCTCCCAACTAGTCATGCTACTTCAGAATTCTGTGTTCTGACTTCTGGGCATACTCGGGAGCATGGTGTACCATGCTTATTTAGAAGGGCAGTGTGGTGGGTTGGCTGGCTGCCAGGTCATGCCTGCATTTTCTCCTACAGATAAGTCTCCAATGCAAGGACTTGACCAGACAACTACTCTGATAAAGTAACACATGCGCCGTGAGGAGCCAACTGGGAAGAGAGAGAACGTGAGAGACAGGCCAGAAAATAAGAGTCCTGCCAGAGGAAGAAAGTTAGGTCTTCTGTGCAGTGACAAGCAGTCAGCTTGGCTGGCATGGAATGGGTGAGGAGCTAGAGCTAGGAAGGGGTTGATTTGGCAGAGTCAGCTTCCAAAATACAGTGAAGGAGGGGTGTTGCTGAGCTTCAGACTGAGAAAACATTCCGATGTAAGAATTAGCTCATGCTCCCGAAATCCTAGCACTCAGAAGACTGAGGCAAGAGAATCAGGAGTTCCAGGCCAGTCTGGGCTACATGGTGAAGCCTTGTTTCAATCAGTCCACCAAACTTCAAGTCACAGAACGCAGTCTGGTAGAAACTGGATGCAAGCCTGCGTTGCCTCCGCATCTGAGCTCTCGGCCCCTCTGGCTGAGAAGCAGAGTGGACCAATCTACTTTCAAATTTAATCACCTCAGGAAGTGGGGACCTAGGAAGGGGGAAGGGGCTTCTCCTAAGGGGCACAGCAGATCAGGGTCTACTTCAGATATGAGGTCTCCAGGGTCTCAGGCTCCACACCCACGCTCAGCTCCAGCAGGCCAGCCAGACCTCGGCTTTAGCCCCATAGGTCTGAGCCCCAGAGAAACCGTTGGTGCTTGGAGAGCAAAGGGCTGGCTGCCCGTCTCCCCATGTTCCAGGAAGCGGTGTCAGCTGGGGCCAGGTGTTCTGTCTGTGCTGGTGGTGGCTGGTTTCAGCCACCTGGAGCTCTCCTACCCCATGCAGGCTCCAAGTGGACCTGGACTCCCAAGGCAGCAGGTGACACCTGCCCTACCCTAAACTCTGCCCACCCTGCTGGGCACAGGTTGGAATCCAGCCCTGTGACTCTTCAGTCCTGTTGAGCTTTCCACCAGAGCTTGTGCTCAGAGACCAAAGGGCTCTGGGACACAGAGTCCAGGGGATGGTTCTCGAATCCATGGCCAGCTAGCCAAGCAGGCCTGCAGCCCCTCCCCTCAGTTCAACCCCAGGACCAAAGATCTTGGGACAGACAGTTTACTGCTCTGGCTTGCTTTTTTTCTTTTCAGAAAAAAAAAAAATCTAGAATGATGCTGCTGAGTCAAAAGAACCCGCATTCATTCATTCATTCATTCATTCATTCATAGGTAAGCTTTCACTACATAGACCAGGCTGGCTTTGAACTTACAGAGCTTTCAGTGCATCTGCCTGTGGACTTCTGAGAATAAAGTTGTGTACCACCATGGCCAGTTCATTTCTTTATTTCGAATTCTCCTTGTGTATATCTGACTAGCGGTAGATCTCAGCGATCACTATGTAAACCAGGATAGCTTTGAACTTGCTGTGATCGGCCTGCCCCTGTCTTAGGAGTGCTGGGATTACAGGTATGCACTACCATGCCTGGTTAATTTTGTTTTAAAAAAAAAACAAAATCAAAAACCCTTTGTGTTTGTGCACACAGGTAGAAATGTGAGCGTCGATATGCCAAGGCTTGTGGAGTCAGATCACAGCCTTGGGGGCATTCCTCACCTGCCGCCCTATTTGAGGCTGTCTGTGTTCACTATGGCATGTGACAGGCTATGTGGCCCCTGGGATTCTCTGGCTTCTGCTATCCTTCTCACCTATGGAATGCTGGAATTCCGGATGCGGGGAACAACCCTGTCTGGCTTTACATGGATCTCGTCTCTGGTCCTCACACTTGCTTAGGGATAAGTAAGGGGGACCACGGGGAGCAGGCAGGGCTACAGAAGAGCACCGAGAAGGTGGGGGTCACGGAGGTTTGCATGACCGCTCATTCCCTTCATCATAGACAGGTCTCGCAGATGTACGCTCAGAGTCATCAAATTACTACACGTATGGACTTTATCGTATGTCAGTTATAATCATACTTCAACAAAACTGTACAATAAATAAACAAATACAGATAACTATAGGCCCCACCAGGCCTTTCTAATAACCCCAGCTTCTACACAAGGTCCTGGGACTTTGGGGACTCAAGTTTGATTCCCAGCACCTGCATCAGGTACTTCACTGCCACCTGTAACTCCAGCTCCAGGGGATCCTAAGACCTAGTGTCCACAGCACACAGGTGGCAGACGCATGTACACACAAATAAAATATTTTAAATTAGCTGGGCAGTGGTGGCGCATGCCTTTAATCCTAGCACTTGGGAGGCAGAGGCAGGTGGATTTCTGAGTTCGAGGCCAGCCTGGTCTACAGAGTGAGTTCCAGGACAGCCAGGGCTACATAGAGAAACCCTGTCTCGAAAAACCAAAACAAACAAACAAACAAAAATATTTTAAATTAAATAAAAACAAACACATTAATAAATAAAGCTTCCTGGGTATTTCGGTGCCTCCCCAAATTAGTTTTAGGCCAACCTGGTCCACAGAGGGAGTTTGTTCCAAGACAGCCATAGCTACACAGAGAAACCCTGTTTTGAAACTGAAAACGTCACTGGCCTCTGAGGGTACTGCAGCATGCAAAAGCTCACTCGGTTGCATGTGTGTGTGTGTGTGTGCGCGCGCCTTAGGGAGGGAGCTCGTGCTAGTTGGTGGTTATTGTAAATGTGTTTGTGTCTGGAATTACCTAGAAGTGTGTCCGTTAGACTATCTCCAGAAAGGTTTAACTAAGAAGCCTGGTGTCCTCTTATACACTGAGGGACTGAAGTGAAGAAAGGGGAGGAAGCCAGTCACAGCAGCACGCCTCGCTCTCTGCTTCCTGCTCTGTGAGCTGGGAGGTTAGAAGCTGAGAGACTCCCTCTCCCACCAACCTTGCCCCCCAGGATGGCCTGAACCCTCAAATTTCCTCCGTAAGTGGCTTCTTGTCAGATATGTTGTAGTCATAGCAACAAGACAAGTAACTACCGTTCCAACTAATAGATCCAAGTGAGTTTCCACAAAACCAAAAGGAGTGATCAGAAAAACATGACCCCCAAAGGAGCATTGGGGATCATAGGCCCGGCCTGAGATGTTCAGGAAGCCAGGGTTGCCCAGTGGACTATCCCAGCATGGCTTCTCCCCGGACCTTCTCTTGTTACTGGGCTGTTCAGCGATCTTTTGCCCATGGGCATGTGAGGTACCAGAAAGTTCGTACTGCTGCAAAGACTGGGTAGGCCTCTGGATCCAGTTCCATATTTCCAACTGAGTGAGTCTGGACCTTGAGTCCTCGTACAGTCAGCTGTGGCCTCAGGGGGAAGCATCAGGAAGTTCACTCGTGGAGGGGAGGATGGGGGGGGGGAGCACGCACAAGGTGTGTGGCTTGGTTAATCATCTACACCCTATGTCCCCCACCCATACCTGGCTCTGAGGGGGGAACTGGACATGTGCCAGGATGGTCCTAAAACAAGAGTTCCTAGGGTCTGAACTGCAAACCAGCTAGTGCCAGTGAATGTCACAATGAGATTTTGACTTGAAATCTGAATTACAGGCTCTTAGGGTAGGAAAAGTCGTTAGGATTCTCCAGCTGCTGAGGACTGGTGGATTCAGGAAACTCAGACTTCCTGTGTTGCCCAGGCTAGCCTAAAACTCCAGCCTCTAGTAATTCTCCCCAACTTCCCACATACCTGGAACTACAGGTGTGGTTTCAGAGGCTCCTACATGCTTGCCCTCCCTCCCTCCCTCCCTCCTCCCCTCCCTCCCTCCCTCCCTCCCTTCCGTATGCTTTTTGTGAGACACCATGCCATGGCACTGGTGCAGAAATCAAAGGACAAATTTGTGAAGTGTGTTCTCTTCTACCTTTATATGGGTTCTGAGGATCCAGCTCAGGCTACCAGACTTTCACAGAAAGCACTTTAATCAGCTGAGTCATCTTGTCAGCCGCAGACCTACTTATCTTTTTTTTTTTTTAAATGTTTATATGTGTGTGGGTTTTTTGTTTGTTTTTGCCAGTATGTATGTCTATGCACCACTTGCATGCCGTGCCCGCAGAGGCCAGAAGAGGGCGTTAGATCCTGGAGTTAGCATCGTGAGTGTCAGCTGTGAGGCACTGTGTGGTGCTGGGCGACCAACTTGGATCCTCTGGGAGGGTAACCAGTGCTCTCGAGCACTAAGCCTTTCTCCAGTCCACCATATCTACTTCAAATGGCAGAAATTGCTAGCTTTGTACACCCAAATTCTAGCTGAGCTCTTTCAAAGGCATTCTGTCTCTCCCGGGTTGCTTCCAGCACGAGCTGGGCTTTCTCTGGAGAGAAACCACCACCATTTTTGTCAAATGCGCCTGTGTGTGCACCGCGCATGTGTGTCTCATGTATACCAGAAGGCGTTGAGTCCCCGGAGCCGCGTTGCAAGCGGTTGGGAGTCACCTGACCTAGATGCTGAGAACTGAGCTTGGGCACTCTGCAAGAGCATCCCACTCAATCTATTTATTCCTTGTCTTCCTTGCGGCTAGTTACCTCTCCTTCAGTCGCAGCTCGCTTCTTCCTTCGCGTGCTCCTCAGTGTCTCTCAGCATCTTGCTCTTATCTCTGGCAGCAGCTCTTTTATTCTCTCACTATTTCCCAGAATCCTCTCTCTTCCTGCCCAGTGTCCCTCCTCCTATTTCCCACCTCAGTTCATTGGCCAATGGCTTTTTTATTGACAGCTAATGCTTATAAGATATTCTCTCTACAGCATTATTTACCAGTTGTCTTGAAGGTGAGGAAAGGGAATCTCCTGGACTCAACTCTACCTCCCTATGGATAGGTATAGAAAGGGAGTTGGGATTTGTTTGTTTGTTTTTTCCTCGTGTATAGCTGCCTGGAGGAGAGTATTCTAGCAGCCTTCAGATGAAGATGTAGAAGATCCTCCTGCCTGGATACTGCCGTGTTTCCGACTTGATGGTAATGGATGGAACCTCTGAACCTGTAAGGCAGCCCCAATTAAATGTTGTACTTATAAGAGTTGCCTTAGTCATGGTGTCTCTTCACAGCAGAAAAACTCTAACTAAGACAGAAGTTGGTACCAGAAGTGGGGTATTGCTATGATAGGCCTGACCATGCTTTTGTTTGGAAGAATGTGGATTTCCGGACTTTGGATTTGGAAAGCCATGGAATGTGTTAAGTGGAGCTTAATTGGCCAACCTAGTAAGAATATGGAAAACTTTGTTGCTGTGAGTGATTTGAACTGTGCAGACCTGGCCCAAGAGCTTTCAGTGGAGAACTTCAGTATGTGGCCTAGAAGCTGTTTTTGTGGTATTTTGGTGAAGAACGTGGCTGCCTTTTGCTCTTGTCTGAAGAGTCTGCCTGAGACTAAGGTGAAGAGACTCAAATTAATTGCCTTGACAAAGGAAGTCTCAGAAACACCCATCATAGACTTTGTTCTCTGGCTAAGTCATATGAAGAGCGTTTTGAACAAGCGTAGCAAACTTAGAAATGAAAAACATAAAATATATGGTTTGAGTATTAAAGGGGCACCAGGAAGTGAAATGGAGCTGAGGCCTGTTCTAGGAGATAGCAGATTAGGGGGGTAAGGGGGTCAAGATCCTACCCAGCTAAATTTAGGTCCAGGCATGGTGCTATATACCCTTAATCCCAGGAGACAAACCCAAGTAGATCTCTAAATTCAAGACCAGCCTGAGAAAGAGCAAGTTCTAGGTAAAAGTCCAGGCATGGTGGTACATACCTTTAATCCTAGGAGATAGCCATGTAGATCTCTGAGTTCAAGGTCAATCTACAGAGCAGGTTCCAGGACAGCCAAGCTTAGACAGTGAGGGAATTGGAAAACAGAAAGCTGCTAATAGAATAAGTGGGGCCATGTTCCAGCTTCAGCAAGCCAGTAAGGAACATTCCTCCATGGCCTCTGTATCAGCTCCTGCTTCCTGACCTGCTTGAGTTCCAGTCCTGACTTCCTTTGGTGATGAACAGCAGTGTGGAAGAGTAAGCTGAATAAACCCTTTCCTCCCCAACTTGCACCTTGGTCATGATGTTTGTGCAGGAATAGAAACCCCGACTAAGACAGTCAGACAACTAACAGTGCAGTCCTAATATCTAATTTGAGGTGGACAAACAAGCTTCTAAGCTTCTGAAGAGTCACTTCTGCACTTGTTACCATGGTGACGGTGCCTAGGGTGGTACAGAGAGCAAAGCTAATGGGAGAGTTGCTTAGCTAGGTGGCCTCAAAACTAAGTGATCAAAGCAAGCAGGAGAATGAGAAGGTCTGTGAGATCTGCCCATGGCGTCAGTCCTGAGTCACATCCTGCCCACTGAAGGACAGCTGGGCAACCTCTTCCAACTGCCTGGAGTTGGACAAACTGACTCTCTGAGACAGAGCCAGAATTCCATGTCCGGGAGGAACCCTGTGGGCTCTACAGGCACCAGTGATAGCCAGAGGGGGCAAAGAAGGGAGAATCATGAGTTTGGAGCTAGCCTGAGCTACACGCAGATACTGTTCTTCACAAAGGAAAGAACTCATTCCCATAACTTGTCTTCTAATCTCCACAAGCACCCCCAAAGGATAAATAAAATGGACCCATCTGCCTCTGTCTCCTAACTGCTGGGATTAAAGGCATGCACCACCATGCCCAAACAAATATGATAAATTTTTAAAGAAAATCTTTAAAAAGAAAGAAACACACACACACACACACACACACACACACACACACACACACACACACACGCATGCAAATAAATAAATGTAACCAGGCAATGGTGGTCCAGGCCTTTAATCCCAGAGGTACGGACAGGTGGATCTCTGAGTTTGGAGCCAGTCTGGTCTACAGAGTGAGTTCCAGAACAGCCAGGGCTACACAGAGAAACCATGTCCGGAAAACCAAACAAAAGCAAAATCAAGAACAAGAAGTAACTAGCTGTAATTTTCAAAAACAGGTGGTGTGAGATGGTTCAGCAGAGAAAGGCGCTTGTCACCAAGCCTGCTGATCTGAGTTCAATCCCTGAGATCCACAGGGTGAAAGGAGAGGAGCGCTCACAAGAGCTGTCCTCTGTCTACAAGCACTGTGACATCTGGACACACAGAGGGAATAAACAAATAAATGTAACTGGAGGGAAAGAAAATGAGAACAGGCATACATGATGGCCCACACCTTTAATCTCAGCACTGGAGAGGCAACTGGGTCTCTGAGTTTGAGGCCAGCCTGGTCTACATAGTGAGTTCAAGGCTAGCCTGGGCTACACAGTGAGTCTCTATCTAAAAAAACAAAACAACAACAAAACACACTTGCACACATGCAGAGAGAAAGAGGAGAGAGAGAGAGAGAGAGAGAGAGAGAGAGAGAGAGCTAGGATGTAACTCAGTTAATAGAATGCTTGCCTAGCAGGCATGAGGTACTGGGTTCCACCCCCAGTATCACATAGTCTAGGCAAGGTGGTATACACTCAGTAGGTAGAAGAGAATCAGAAGTTCAAAGTCACCCTCAGTACGTGTGAGTCTGAGCCACACTGGAATAAAAGAGACCCCATCTCAACGACAACACACAGCAGAAATACAAAACAGGCTGACGAGAAGGCTTAGTGGATGTGCCAACCTGAGGATCTAAAGTTGGACCTCAGCATTCACAGTCAAAGCCAAGCAATGGGGCTTGTGAGATGGCTCAGTGGGTAGAAGTGCTTAGAATCAAAGCCTGTAGATCTAAGTTCAATTCCCGGGACCCACAAAACACCAGCTGTACTGGCTGCGATCTGTAATGTCCAGTGAGATGGGAGACAGAGACAGGGGAATGACTGGGAGCTCTTAGGACAGCTAGCCTGGAGTTTGCCCAACAGCAGAATCAAGAGAAGGGTTGGAAGAGATGGGTCAGTGGCTAAGAGCGTTAGTGGCTCTTACTGAGGAGCTGAGTATCCTTCCTAAATGGAGACTCACAACTACATTTAACTCAAGTTCTAAGGACCTAATTCCCTGTTCTGGCCTCTGTGGGCATTGCACACACGTGATTCAAGCATGCAAAGCAAAACATTCCTGTGCATAAAAATAATAAGTAAAATCTTTAAAAGGAAGGAAAGAAAGAAAAAACAAGAGAGACCTTACCTTAAGAGGTTAAAAGGAGCCAGGCAGTGGTGGTGCATGCCTTTAATCCCAGCACTTGGGAGGCAGAGGCAGGCGGATTTCTGAGTTAGAGGCCAGCCTGGTCTACAGAGTGAGTTCCAGGACAGCCAGGGCTACACAGAGAAACGCTGTCTCGGAAAAAAAAAAAAAAAAAAGTTGCCCTTAGACCTCTACACATACTCTGGGGCATGCACATAAACACACGCAATAAAATTAAATTGATATTTAAAAATCTGAGGACATAAAAAAGCTGCACATGTCTGTAAACCCAGTGCCAGGTGAGCGAAGGCATCAGGCAGAGACGCAGACAGGAGACAGACAAGAGGAAATGGGTAGACAGTAACAGAGATAAACTTGAAGTCTTCTTTGGCCTTCATGTACCTGCACATACATGCTTGTACATGCCTATAACACGCATGCATGCAAGAGTCAGAAGCTATCAAGGATCCATGTCAAGCCAGGACCTTGTCACCAGGCTGCAGGGCTCTGTAACCGCAGCCTCGGTGGGTCCCCTGTGGCATGCAGTCTCCCTTTGTACTTGATCTCTGACAAGGGGTGGGTGTCGTTGCCACTTTTCCACTCTGACTCATGGAGGACAAAGCAGAGACTAGCCTAGGTCCCCAAGGTGAGTCAGGCTAGCCTGGGCCAGAGCCAGCGCAGTCAGGACAGTCACTTCTTTGAGGAGGGGAAATTAGACCTCAAGAGGAAAGGGGATCTGGCACTACAGCCTCCTCTGGGTCAGCGACTGCCTCCAAATGCCTTCTTGTTTTTCTTTTTCTTTTTCTTTTCTTTTTTTCTGGTTTTCCGAGACAGGGTTTCTCTGTGTAGCCCTGGCTGTCCTGGAACTCACTCTGTAGACCAGGCTGGCCTCGAACTCAGAAATCTGCCTGCCTCTGCCTCCCAAGTGCTGGGATTAAAGGCGTGGGCCACCACTGCCCGGCTTCCAAATGCCTTCTGGCCCTGCCTAGGGAGTTAGTGTTGCGTTTAGAACTTGAAAGCTGACCTCCGTGGGTGGAGCCAGCCCGGCGCTGCTTGTTTGACTTGTGGGAGTTTTGGAAGTGTTTGGCAATCAATACGGTTAAAATGGAGGATTTCACATTCAAGCCCGGTATCCAGGCTTCTTCTGTTCAATAGAATCTATTGAATCGGACTGTCAGGCACCGGCTTATTCCTGACCTTGAGAAGCCAGTTCCGGCCGCCACCTGCAGCGGCTGGCAAAGAAGTCCTTATCAGCACCTCAGCGGCTGTTATCTGAGTAGCCTTGGACTGCAGACAAGTGAAATTCTGAGATGGAGCTAGCACACCGCGGAGTACTATGCTATGGCTTCCCGGGTGGGCCTCTGAACTGTTCTCAGCTCTTGTCATTTATTACCCTCCTGGCCAGGCTCTGGGCTCTAGGGCATCATGTCCTCCTTCGATCTCGGTGAAACCTGTCTGAGACCTTGGGCAGGTGTTAGCCTGAGAGCACCTGTGTCCCAGCAGGTGGGTTGCCCAAGGTTCCCTCACTCGGGCGTGTCTGGGACTCATGGGGTGAGGCTCCTGATGCTTCTGTCACAGGTCCAGGGTCCAGGCTGCAGGGATGGAAGGGTGATTCACGCTCAGGCTTTCACGGGAGGTTGACTCACAGAGGAGGCCGCAGCAGACACACCTGGGGTGGACTCTGGCTCTGCTACTTACAACTACACACCATTGGTGAGTGAGTCTTGGCTTTGGTATCTGCTACTCTAGGGGTGAAAAGTCCAAATCATCTTATGATGATGCTGTTGGCCCTCAATTTAGTCAACACGACAGTAAGAGGTGTATCAAATGGTCCAGGTCTGTGGCATGCACAGAACAGCAACTATGACTAAGATGTGTGTTGTCTTAGGAGGAGGAGATTTTTGTGTTAAGATGCTGGCTGTCAAATTTGATGACCTAAGTTTGATCCCGGAACTCAAATACCGAAAGGAGAGAACCAACTCTTACAAGTCCTCTGCCTCCACAGCAGGCCATGGCGTATATGCGCACGCGCACACACACACACACACACACACACACACACACACACAAATAAATAAATATAAAAACCCAAAAGTGAAACTATGTAGGACACCCCTCACTCAGAGTTTTATCTAGCCTCCAATGGTCACAGTGCTGGGTTCCTACCGCAGAACAGACATTTAAAGTGATTACGTGCATGCACCTGTGAATACAGTGCTATAAACATGTGAGGGAGGAAACAAAGGGTGTGACCCGGAAAGACTCCTTGGAGGCATCCAAGGTGGGCTGGAGGACCACTAGGAGTTAGGAAATCAAGGCAGAGAAAAGAAACAGTGAAGGCCTTGTGTGCGCCCCTAAACCTGTAATCCCAGCACTCAGGAGGCAGAGGCAGGTGGATCTCTGAGTTCGAGGCCAGCCTGGTCTACAGAGTGAGTTCCAGGACAGCCAAGGCTACCCATAGAAATGCTGTCTCAAAAAGCAAGCAAGCAAATAAACAACCAAACAAACAAAATTTTAAAAAAGGAAGAAAGAAAGAAAAAAGTAAAGCCAAGCAGAGCATGAGAACTAAATGCAGCAAAAAAGGCCCTGCATCAGTAAAGAGGCAGCGAAATCCAGTCCAGCCTCTGGGACAGGTCAGGTTGAGGCTCTTCCCCCTTGCAAGTGTCCATGCCAGGTTGATTTCATCGTCTTCAGCCAAAGAGTTGAGTTTGACCCAGTCTGTCCTTTCCAGCAGGGATTGTACTCTCCATGGAAGCCTGAAGCAATGTCTGCAGGGCCAAGAAATCTTTCCAGAGATTTCCAAGCAAGACAAGTGAGCCATCGCTAAAGTATATTTCCCAGCATCTGTAGGGCCATTCAATTTGCAAAATCCTGAGCAAGGGCCAGATACAGGGTACAGGGGTGGGTGTATGTGTGTGTGTGTGTGTGTGTGTGTGTGTGTGTGTGTGTGTGTATGCCAACCCCAGTCCTCTGTAAGAACAAGAAGTGTTCATATCCACTGAGCCATCTCTCCAGCCCCATAATAATATATCTATAGATAGATAGATGTAGATTAGACATAGATTAGATATAGATACAGATACAGATACAGATACATTCTCAGCATTCAAGAGGCAGGGCATTCCTGTGAGTTAAAAGTCAACACACTCTAAATAATAAGTTCTAGCCAGTCAGAGCTGAGACCCTGTTCTTTTGTTTGTTTGTTATTTGTTGTTTGTTTTGCTTTGCTTTTTTCAATGTGTTTCTTTGCATAGCCCTGGCTGCCTTAGAACTGGAACTCACTCTGTAGACCAAGCTGACTTTGAACTCACAGAGAGAGATCCACCTGCCTCTGCCTCCTGGATGCTGAGATTAAGGATGCGTGCCACCACAGCCCAGAGAAACCCTGTCTTAGAAAGAAATCTAGGAATAGTGACCGTGTCTTTAATTCCAACACTTAGGAGGAAGACAGAGGCCTGTTTCTATGAGTCTTGAGGGCTGTATAGTGAAGCCCTGGCTACAAAAAATAAAAACGTAATAAAATATCTTTATGGGGCTGGAGAGATGGCTCAGTGGTGTGAGCACTCCTTGTTCTTGCAGAGGGCTGGGCTTGGCGCCTTGCACTCCCATGGTGGCTCACAACTCCGGTTTCAGAGGAGCCAATCTTCTCTTCTCCAATAGTACAAAGCACAAGCATTGTGCAATACACACATGCAGCCAAAAACACTGCGCATAAAATGAGTATATCTATTAAAAAATAAATCCAGAGTGAATACATGACGGCGGTTTTAAAGCTCCGAGTCTTGGGGTCTTTTGCTACTTATAGGAGAGCCTACTTTAAATAATGTGCATCAGCTTCCAGGAACCCTGTGACTCAGTCTACCAGCAACGACTTGCTAACTCCTACATCAGCCTTGTGTAGAGAAGGTATTTTGAGGAGGAAGTGGAGGCATGGAGAAACCAGACTGTCCTTTCCCAGGGCACAGATTCATTAGAGGACGGGGTGAATTGAAGACTAGTTCTAGGCCACAGACTTCTATGTGATCATCAGGCAGACTGCAGGCAATTACAGAGGGTCAGACAGGCAAGCCTTCTGGGGTGGGAAAACCTGCTCTTGCCATTCCCAGACTTAGTATAGCCACCCACCCACCCACCCATCCACCCATCCACCCACCCATCCACTCACCCACCCATCCACCCACCCACTCATCCATCCACCCATCCACCCATCCACCCACCCACTCATCCATCCACCCATCCACCCACCCACTCATCCATCCACCCATCCACCCATCCACCCCATCCACCCCATCCACCCCATCCACCCCATCCATCCAACTTCACTGACTGTCCATAACACTTATACAAACCAGTGTTCTTGGTTGGGATGCCTCCATTCACAGACCTTTTTACTAGGCATGCTTAATCAATCAAAGCCTTTTTTTGTTTGTTTGTTTGTTTGGGTTTGTTGTTATTGTTGTTGTTATTTTGATTTTTTTTTTTTTGAGACAGGGTTTCTCTGTGTAGCCCTGGCTGTCCTGGAACTCACTCTGGCTAGCCTCGAACTCAGAAATCCACCTGCCTCTGCCTCCCAAGTGCTAGGATTAAAGGCGTGTGCCACCACTGCCCGGCTGTTATTTTGATTTTCGAGACAGGGTTTCTCTGTGTAGCCCTGGTTTTCCTGGAACTCCATCTGGAGACCAGGCTGACCTTGAACTCAGAGATCCATCTGCCTGATTCTGCCTCCCCAGTGCTGGTACAAAAGATGCTACCACCATCACCACCACTGGCCAAAGCCTTTTTTTTTCTGTTTTTGTTTGCTTGTTTTCAGGGTAGGGTTTCTCTTTATAGCCCTGGCTGTCCTGGAGCTCGTTCTGTAAACCGGGCTGGCCTCAGACTCACAGAGATCCACCAGCCTTTTTTTTTTTTAATATAGGGTTTTATGTATCTGGAGATGTATTTTAGGATAATGTTGAGCTTCTGGTTTTCTAGACTCCACCTCCTCAAGCGTCTGAATTATGAGCAGCTCAAGGCTTCAGGCTATCTGGGAGGCTAGAATAGCAAGACGTTAAGTTCAAAGTTTTCCTGGCTAACAGGGTGAGTTCAGAGCTAGTCAGGTAGTTTAGCTTACTCAGAATAAAAGGTTAAACAACCAAAGGGCTAAGGACATGTAGGCTTAGTTTTAAAAGCCTACTTCCAATAAGGGTTCTTAAATGTTTTAACATCCTTTCTAGCCCTCCACCCACCAGAGGTAGTGGGAAAGAAAGATTAGCCCATGGGGAAAGTGGACCTGTTTAGAAATAGTTCTTTGGAGCAAATCCAGCCTGCGTTGTCAGGATATATACCAGCAGTCCAGTTCAGTAGTGTCAGGATAGCCAACACAAATCAGCAGCGGTGGCACAGCCCAGCAGAAACAGCTAGGCCTCCGCAGAATCGGCAGGAGTCAGTGGGAGTGACCAGGACCAGCAGGGATGTCAGGAGAAGTTCTCTGCTGTCCCTCTCTCCATGAAAACAAAGATGTGAGACCAACAAAGAGATGCAAAGCTAGCTATGTAAGCCTGTTGCCAGTACTTACAGCTTCTGAGGTGGGGCCTGACACCTGTCAGCTTGTATTTATCTTTAAACAGTATTAAGTAAGAACAGAGGCCTACCCTGGAAAACCCAGATCTCACCTGTTGAGCAGAAACTCCTGAGAGGCAGCCCACTCTGGAGTGGAATCTGGAGTCCAGCCAAGTCTGAGTCTGCCAGTCTGTCCAAGTTCTTAGTCATCAGGAAATCACAAGGATTACTCTAAAAGCAGGGTGTGTCTATACCATATCACAGCACCGTATCTCCTGGAGTCTATTCTAGGTTCTTGGTAAGACCTGGATCATTCTCACCACATCAGAAGCCATGTACTAATCTGGGGTTATACTTCAGGCTTTGTGGTAAACTCTCTCAAGTTATAACGACTCAACTCTGCTATCATAATATAAATCAACAACTTTCCTAAGTGAATGCATGCCTATGTTCCCATAAAACTTTATTTATAAAAATAGGTAGCAGGCCAGGCATGGTGGCACATGCCTTAAATCTCAGCTCTCAAGAAGCAATGGTAGGTAGATCTCTGTGAGTTCAAGGCCAGCCTGGTCTACATAGTAAGTTCCAGGTTGCTAATCCCCCTGGGGCCAGAATAAGACCATTACCACAATTTTTGAGCCAAATTTGAAGCAAGCTTTATTAAATAGTTGCTAGGACAATAGGACCTGACCAGTGGTCCATACCCAGGATTCCCAGAGTATGGTGCTGAATTACATTAGGCAGGGGCTTAAAAAGGCACAACCCAGAAAGATACACACTTATCACCTTTGTCCAATCACAGGCAAGCATACATCCTGACATACTTTCTATTTACCTCTTGCCTAAGTATACATGTGGTCAAGCACATCAGGTGCAGTTACATCCAACAAGTTTGTTCACAGAGAACAAACTTGTGGTTTGTTATCTTACATGAATGACTGCCTCAGCATTCCAGAAAGTTGTCTGTCCTTGGGCAAGTGGGGTTTACAGGTTAGAGGTATTTTTGTTTTATAGATTTCTCTTTTTTTTTGTTTTTTGTTTTTGTTTTTTCGAGACAGAGTTTCTCTGTGTAGCCCTGGCTGTCCTGGAACTCACTCTGTAGACCAGGCTGGCCTCGAACTCAGAAATCCACCTGCCTCTGCCTCCCAAGTGCTGGGATTAAAGGCGTGCGCCACCACTGCCTGGCTTATAGATTTCTCTTGAAGGGAGGTTCAAGACAGGTGTACTGGCTAGTTTTGTGTGTCAGCTTGAAGGGGGTGGAGAGGGGGTGGAAAGAGAGATTCCCAGCTTCAGCCTCAGGAATCGGCAGGTGGAAAATTTAAGTTGTAATTATCTGGAATCTGTTTGACCTGTGAGAGGTGGATTCAAGTCTTACTCGACTTCCTGAAACCTACATTTTATATATATATCTAAATTTTTAGATATATTAGCATTACCACTGTTTGTGATCAGTACTAAAAGGATATTTGAATCCTTCCTAAATAGAATCCAGTGACCAGAAAGCTCAGAGATAGATTCTGAGCCTAGACCATCACAGTATCTGTGGTAAGTAGCGTTAACTGTAATGGCTTGCAGCTGGCAGGGGCAGAGACAGAGACAGAAAAACCAAAACTAATAAACATAGAACACAGAAAACTCACACACTCAAAGGAGACCAATCAAAAACAAAACATGGCCACTGTCATTTATACATTCAACTGAGCCTGACTCACTTCTGTTTTGGCTCCCACGTTTGCAACAACACTTCTACAAAGACAAGACTCAAAATCAGACCAAGAACCTCAGGTGGGCCTTGAAATGTCTCTATTTTGGCCCTGGATGGGAGAGTATTGGGTTCTGTCAAACCCCTCCACATCCCAGATCAGAATCCCAACAGAAGCAGATGTCACAGAAAACTACTATGACTAACCAGGGTAGGCCTCCGTAGATGCCTGCTGCTTCTCTCAGCATGGCAGTTTACTCAGTTTACGAATGAATGGAGAGCATACTTCAGAGCCTTGAATTGTCTCAAGATGTGCACCTCCTGAGGCGACCCTTCAGCCCTGGAGCTCCAGAGAGAAGAAATCTGATGGGTGGTCTGATCTTGCTGGGGTCTCCAGAAAATCCTGATCCCATGGAGTGAGACTAAGACCACTACCATAATTTTTGAGCCAAATTTGAAGCAAGCTTTTATTAAATATTGTCCAGGATGAGGGACACTGACAGTGGTGCATTCCTGGGATTCCCAGAGTAGGGTGCTGAATAGACAGGAGCTTATAAAGGCACAACCCACAAGGCTACATACTTCCCACCTTCATCCAACTGGGGCAAGCATACATCCTGACATACTTCCTGCTGACATACCTTCCACCTACGTGTGATCAAATACATTCTGTGTAGTTGGGGCAACCAAGCTTGTTTACGGAAGTGAAAACACGTGACTTATTATATGGACAACAGTCCCCAGCATCCCAGGGAGTTGGAGTAGCTGTCCTTGGGCAAGTGGGGCTTACAGGCTAGAGGTATTTTGTTTTATAGATCTCTTAAGCATAGTAATTTAAACGTAAAACATAACTTTAGCCATCACAAGGCTAATCAGGGAGACATAGTGAGACCATCTCAGAAAAACAAACAACAAAGTGACAGACCAGATTTAGCCTGGGGGCTATGTGTGATCAATAAAGACAAGAGAAGTGTGTATAAAAAAAAGTGATATTTCTTTAATTTAAAGTTGTGACCTGGGAAGAACAAGTTAGCTTAAGTAATCTAGGCTTCCTCTTTATGCACAACTGGAACAGATACAACATTGGCTCAGATTTCCAACCCCAGAGAAGAACCAAACTAGGTCACAAATCCTTAGGAGTCTCCTGTAGCAACCCTGCTGGGGCCCTGCCTCATTCCATCTCTGTAGCTAGCATAACACATGCCTCCTTGGAGAAGGGGAGAGTAGGTAGCCACCTCACTGTCTTCAGGAGACCTCTTCTTGGGACAACAGTGGAGCTAAGCATCTCTATGTGCACATGCCTGGAAAGGCAACTTGGCCTCTTTGCTTGGCTAAGATCTGGAACTTTGAGTTATAGTCACTGGTCATGAGTGTCCCAGATGTGGCAGCAACATGGCCAATGGGGTAGCAACGTAGGAGCCTGAGGCCTCAGCATTGCAAGTTTAAAAGTGATCCAGATAAAACTTGCCTGGCAGAGTCTCTTGTAAGTGCCTCGGAGAGAAGGTGGAAAGTCAGGCAGCGTGTACTTCAGCCCTCTGAGGCTATGTCCTGCTAGAGCACAGGATTCAAAGGGCCCACTTTCTATCTTCCACCTCTTACATTCAGGGACCATCCTTGCTTTGGATTCATTCAGTCAGTGGGGGCCAGGAGGGAGGGGGCATCTTCAGGGCACCAGGCACTGAGGAACAGAGTAAGGGAGAGGAGTACTGGGGTAGGATGCTGAGCAGGGCTCTGTGCATTGTATTTTGGACGTGTGGTCCAGCGGAGGAGGAAGAAGGGTGGCCCTCCCTGAAAGGGTTCAGCTGTAGAACAAATACGACTGGCTAGAAGTGAGCTTTCTAAAGAAAAAAATAATAATAAAATAAAAACTAGAGGTTCACCTAGTGCAGCAGAAAACAGGACCCAACAGGGATTTGCCTTCTGACACTGACAGCACCAGAAGCAAAGCCCACCTGTGTCTGGGGATGGGGAAAATTTTAGAACAGCTACCCAGAGGTGTCATGGAAGACTAGAGTGGTCAACCTACCACACACAGCACTCCTGAGCCAGGCCGGCTGGATGCGTCTCGGGGCATATCCAAGAGCTGGGCTGTGCCTGGGTGGTTGTAGCATACAGCAGTCAAGAGAGTCCCCTGAGAATGGAGGCACAGTGAGAGGGAGAAAGGACTGGGACTTCCCAGTGGCTCTGGGAGACATTCTTATTTGGGTGTTATTGCATTTCTGCCAGGAACATTGGCAGCATGGCACTCAAAAAGATGGCGCACCTGAGATGGGGCGGCTTGCTGACGATCGTGTGCTGAGACGTAGCCCCAGTGAGAACCAGTCTGTCTTTAAAGTTGTCCTAAATGGAGTGTGGGTGATGTCAACCCATGTCCCATCACCAGCATACATGGCTACCAGCTAAACTCTTCTCAGCAAGGCAGCTCCAGAGGTTGGACTAAGATATACTGGGTTCCAGGAGCCCAGAAAATTCCTTTTCCCAGTCTCCTTCATTTTTCTCAGACCCCTAAATCCCACGTATCTATCCAAGATGGAGCTGGCCACATGGCCCACTTAAAGCAGCCCACAGAAACCACTTAAAATTCCATAGATGTTTCCTTCAATCATAAGCAGAGTACTGGCTTGACCCCTGCCGTCACTGGACGATGCTGTCTGGCTGCCCATTCTGGGCCACCTGTCCAGGGTCAGGGGCTGGGGCTGGGTTGGGTGTGTTACTCTGTAGGTAGCGTCGGAAATCTTTAATCATGGGCCGGAGGACCTGGATGAGGACACTCAGGGCTGCCTGGGTACCCTCCATGGCCTGGGCCTGCCGCTCCTGGGCACAGGCCTGCACCTCCTGAGAACGCCGGATCATCTGTAGCAGGTCATTCTGCTGCTCCAGGTGCTGGGCGATCTCCTTTATGTGTAGGTTGGTGACCCGCTGCTCCTGGATCAGCTTGGCCGAATTGAGGGCAATGCGGCTCTTAAGTGCCTGTGGTTTGACAGATGTGTCTGCAGGCTGGGCTATCATCTCCACCGGGGCCTCTGGTGGCGGCAGGGGCTGAGGAGCTTCAGCTGTGCAGTACTCCATCACTCCCTCCTCCAGCGTGTGGTAGGTGGTCTCAGTGGGGACTGCCGAGAAGAAAGAACAAAAGCAGATGTAGGTCACCTTTTGGGAGGAACGTTGCTGACTCTGCAACACAGAGAGGAGGCCACTAAACCCTGTGCAGCAGGGGGCAAAGGGAATTCAGGCCTCCCCTGGCTGTATTCACATAAAAACACAGTCTGAGAGGTTCAGCTCTCTTTGTCCCTCAAGGCTGGTTTAGAACCCAGGGCCTTGTATATGCTAAGCATATGTTCCACCACCGCGATACTGCTCCAACAAGGTTTCGGGATTTTACTCTACCAGATCTGACAAATGCAGAGATGCCAATGAGAATGCAGCATTAGAATAGCAAATCCTAACACTGATACAGAATGCCACATTAGAAGGTTTGCATACCACTCCGTACTCATTAGCTCAAAGAATCCTCCAAATGGCAAGGAGGTGATGGACACTGTCCTCTTTGAGGGCCGTAGCAGCTCACATGTCCAGAAAAATGTCTCCCTGTCTCCTTAAACACACTGGTCCTTAAGATACCTGATCACCCCTGCAGATGCTGCTCCAGAACAGTACCTGGCTCAGACCGGTGCTTCTCATCCTCTTCTGACCTCATATGGGCTGAAGAAAAATGCAAGGGAGAGCACGCACCCACACACCATTGAGAGTCTGGTTGATCCAGTTCAAAGCCCATCGTGACCGAGCAGAATTCAGAGGTGTGGGCACACATCCTTATTTCAAACACAAACCCAACCAGCTAGTTCTGTTGTCACTCATCAAAGAGAACCTCTGGAGGGTCATTCATTGTCGGGGCCTTCATGTGTGTGGGAGAGGTCAATCTTGTTTACCTTTTTAAAAACTGTGTTTATGTTTTTGTATAGGTGTGTGCACGCTCGTGTGTTTGGGTACATATGGAGGGGGATTAAAAGACAACCTCAGGTGCTCTTCACACCTTTTCTTTTCCCCCTTTTTTTTTTTTCCAAAACAGAGTCCATTTACTGGCCTAGAACTCTCTAAATAGGTGAGACTCGCTGGCTATTGAGCCTTAGGGGTTCCCCTCTTGAATGCTAGGGTTAGCAGTATGTACCTCCACCTCCTATTTTCCCTACTTCTCAATGTCATCAACCAACCATGTGTTCCCCTTACACCAGGAAACTCCTTCCCTCTTGTGAGTCCTTGGGTTTTCCCATTTCATTGTAAAGCAGATATATATATATATATATATATATATATATTCTACTAGGGATATATATATAGTAGAATAGAATAGTAGAATAGAATTGGCCTATATATTTAAGGTTTTTTGCAGCGCTAAGCAAGGACCTTACCACTGAGCTATCTCTCTAGCCTCTAAGGAATGTTCAATATTTTGGTATTTCTGGTGCCCAGCAGAAATTGCTTGATGAATAGATAGGAATCACGAAGCTCCTGAGACATGCCTGGTGTGTGTTTGTATACTGAAAACACAGAATGTCTTTGTGCAGAATGGATATCTTGCTTGGGCAGTATTAGTTAGTCCTAGCTAAAGTCATTCAACACGTATATCCTGGCTGCCTATTATAATGAGGTCCTAAGTCCTGTGGGGCTACAGACAGTCAGTCTTTGTCTTCAACACTTCATAGGTCAGCATGTGGAAATCATGGACAGCCAGATATCCACATGCTGAGGAAGACCCTAAAAGAACAAGATCACTTCAGTCTGGGGAGTTCTTGGAAGGCCTCATGGTCTTTCCAAGATCACCATCTGAATTTTGACCCTTGACAGCCAATTTGCCCCAGGCTGCCCCAGCACTTGTTGGCCCGTCCCATTTATGCAGCTGAACTGAGCAGGAGAGCTCACTCACTCTGTGTCAGGGTGACCGTGGCTGCGGCTGTAGTGGCCGTGGGTCCGAGGGCCACCGGATGGATCTCTGTGGTACTGGGTAGGCTGATGATGGTGGCCTCACCCAACAGGTTGCAGATCCTCTGT
Organism: Uromys caudimaculatus; assembly: GCA_028551405.1. Taxonomy (NCBI): domain Eukaryota; kingdom Metazoa; phylum Chordata; class Mammalia; order Rodentia; family Muridae; genus Uromys; species Uromys caudimaculatus. The sequence continues at coordinate 132,134,977 of CM052701.1, forward strand.
TGCATAGGGGTCAGCAGTACAGGAGCTATGGCTGTGCTATTGCCACCACTGCCACGGCCTGTCCCAGGTCCACCAGCTCCATCTTCTTCTGTGGGCCCTGGAGCCTCGCTACCTTCTACAGCAGCTCGGACTTGGGCAACCTTGCGACGGACCTCGGTCTTGAGGTCGGACCACTTCTTCTTGACTTCGGGCAGCTCCCTACGGCAGGTGGCCACAGCGTTGACCCTTCTCAGGATGCCATGCCAGGCCGCACTCTTGGCAGCCAAAGGGACCCCAGCATTGAAGTGGTTCACCAGCAGGTGCTTCTTCAGTTCCAGTTCCTCCACGATGATCTCCACCTCCCGCTCTGAAAAGTTCATCTTCCTCTTCTTGGCTGGGACAGCCATGGTCTCCCCTTTCCTCTCTTTTTAAAGAAATTATAATGCCCTTAACAGCCCCAATTTCTCTTCTCTTCTTTTTCAGCCTCGCCTCTCTCTCACCCCCACCCCCTTTAGGGGGGCTGGCTGGGCTTGTTCAAGGCCAAGTACTGGGCCTTAAATAACCCCCTCCCTACGCAAAGTGCGTAGGGCCCAGCCCTGACCGGCCCGACCGCCGCCAGCCAGCTGCGTAATGGCTTCCTGAATCTGCCTCTTCCGCTGGGGTGTGCGGAGATCCGCCCACTTCCCTTCTTCCCGCCCCTCGGCACATTCCTGAGAGGCCCCGCCCTCCAGATTTGGCGTGGCTCAAATATCTCGCCGATCACTGGCTCTTCAGGCCTGCCATTCTTCTCAGAGGGCACGCCTCTTTGCTAGAACTGGGCTGTTCATTGGTCTAAAGGCGTGTCTGTCGCTTCAGGATGTCCGCCCACATGGACATTATTCACTTCCATTGGAAAATCAGACTGTCGTTCAGTTGTTGGTATCGCGACTATTATGTTGTGAAATTCAGCTGTTTTATTGGCAGTTTAGAGACTACTAGAAGCTTAGCCTCCTGATTTTGATTCGTGTTTTCAGTCTTGAGTCGTCAGCCCATTAAATTTTCATTTTATTCAGTGGTGCTTTGTGTCTTCTAACATCAGTCTACAGTTGCCCTCATACAGATTTCTTTTCCACGGATAACTACGATCTCTTCGTACACAAACGCTCCTCCCAGCATCATCATTCCGCAGTCTAAATAGAGCTTCTGAATGGGACTTGGACACAGGGCTTTCTGCTTGCCTATTACCTAGCTTCAGCCAATCCCCGCCTCCCTCACTTTGAATCGACTTCCAGCTGACACGGTGACCCCGCCCCCTCATTGATCCGGAGCGGACATCTCGGCCTGTGATTGGCCGGCAGTGCGCCAGAGGGCGCGGTCAGCGCCTCAGCGCGCCGCTGGGCGGGGCTCCCGGAAGCGGCCCCTCCCTCCAGTCGGCCGGCTTCTCGGAGCCCGCGCTTGCTGTCTGAGGAAAGCCGGCGTGCTTCCGCGCTCGGGTCACCCTCCTGCCGCCTTCAGCCCCGCGTCCGGCGCCCCCGCCTCGCGCCCGATGGTGAGCAGTGTGTTGTGCCGCTGCGTGGCCTCCCCGCCGCCGGACGCCACCGCCACCGCCTCGTCGTCCGCCTCGTCGCCGGCTTCTGTAGGGGACCCGTGCGGCGGCGCCATCTGTGGCGGCCCGGACCACCAGCTGCGCCTGTGGAGCCTCTTCCAAACACTCGACGTCAACCGCGACGGCGGCCTGTGTGTCAACGACCTGGCGGTGGGGCTGCGGCGCCTGGGACTGCACCGCACGGAGGGCGAGCTCCGGGTAAGTCTGCGTGCGCCGTCCGCGCGGGCGGGGAGGATCCCGGAGGTCCTGGAGAGAGACCCACGCCAAGGGGGCGGGGCGGGACGGCAGGACATCTCGGGCAGCTTTGTGGAGCCTGTCAGGTTTCGATGGACGCTGCTGGAGATGAGCGGAACCCCTGGTGTTGGGGGCTAGTGTCCCTCAAATGACAGATGGAAAGGAAATTCACACCGTGTTGAGTGTGGGGCTCCTCAGGTGGGTGCTCGGGCTGTGGGGAAAGCTCGTCGTGGCTACAGGTGGGCACCCTTGGGTCTCTTTGATGGACAGAAAGCCCCTTCTTGCTTCTGCTTTCTCAAGGTAGAAGGACAGGTCTCAAGATTGCCTTCCGGACCTCAAGGCCAAGTTGGTGCCCACTCTCCCCCTACATCCAGATTCCTCCACCCATTCTCATTGGCACCCCGTCTCTTCACTCTCGTTTCCATGCCACCGGGGCCCCTAATCTGGTTGCTCGCAGAGACATGTGGGTGTTGGGGAAGAAAAAATGGGAACTGGGGTTCTAGGCAGATCTGTGTGTATGTGGGTGATGAGGACTGAGTCTCATGGCTTAGGCCCAGCCCCCCACTGCTGTTTCAGAACACTGGGTCATGATCCCTTTGCCGAGTTGGAGTGCGGACACGTTAAAGAATCTAAAGAAAGATTCTTTTTTTGTTTGTTTGTTTGTTTGGATTTCTTTTTTTTTTTTTTTCGAAACAGGGTTTCTCTGTGTAGCCCTGGCTGCCCTGGAACTCCCTCTGTAGACCAGGCTGGCCTTGGAATCAGAGATCCACCTGCCTCTGCCTTCTGAGTTCTGGGATTAAAGGCCTTAGCCACCACTGCTCAACTGGAACTTTTTCAAAAGTGAAAGTGAGATACCTCTAAGGATATAGTTGGCTGGAAAGGGGTGGGCCAAGACTGGGCGACAGGGGCGGGGAAATGGCCATCTCTGGGTCAGCAAGAAACACACGTACTTTTTCCTGCACAAGAAGTCCTGACCGGTGGCTTTTTCTTCCCTTTCTGTTTCATTGTTGGTTTTTCAGTTTGACTTCTCAGCTTCCCTTTACCAAGTATTTCATTATTTGTGGCATAACCTGGCATACAATCTGGGGTGGTTCTAATGAGCAGTTTGCCTGGTAACCAGTTTGTGGCCAAAGTTAGTGTTTGGTTCATTTGTATATACAGTAATTACGAATTTCATGCCCAAATATGAAGAACACCTGGTAAGGTGGCAGTGAATTATGCCAGTTTGTTACTCAGGTGACCACATGAAGTGTCCTGTCCAAGATAATCTTGGATCAGCATCCAGGGTATTTAACCTACTTTAGTGTAGCGTAGGAAGCCAAAGGACAGCACTGAGGAAAGCAGAATCCTTGGGGTAAGCCCAAGAGATTTCAGTGGTGGCGCACGCCTTTAATCCCAGCACTTGGGAGGCAGAGGCAGGTGGATTTCTGAGTTCGAGGCCAGCCTGGTCTACAGAGCAAGTTCCAGGACAGCCAGGGCTATACAGAGAAACCCTGTCTCGAAACCCCCCCCCCCAAAAAAAAAGAAGAATAAGGTTTCTCTCTGTAGCCAGGTTGGCCTTGAACTCACAATTCTCCTAGCTTAAAAACAAAACAAAAAAATCCTTTTTAAAAAAAGTTAGTTTTAGTTGGGTGGTGGTGACAATGGACTTTAATCCCAGCACCCAGGAGGCAGAGTCAGGTGGATCTCTTCAAGGCCACCAGCCTGATCTACATAAGGAGTTCCAGGACAGCCAAAGCTACATAGAGAAACCCTGTCTTAAAACACACACACACACACACACACACAGAGAGAGAGAGAGAGAGAGAGAGAGAGAGAGAGAGAGAGAGAGAGAGAGAGATCTGCTGGCTTCTGTTTCCAGTTTCCAGTGCTGGGTTTAAAAGGCCTGTATCACTTCATCCAGCGTGAATCGCTTTTTGCAGATAGGATAGCTAACTTCAGAGATGTGTGCCCGAGGGCTCAGTGAAGCCTTGTGGGGCCAGGTGAACCTTTTTGCTCTCAGCAATCTACACAGTTGTCTGGGGTGCCGGGCACATTGAGGACAGCTAACTGGCTATGCAAGTGTGTTCCATGCTTTACACCAAGCTTTGTGACTCCACAGTCACAGTGTTCTGGCAACTCATAGCACATCTGGTATTGCTCCTACTCCATTTTCTTTTTTTGCAGTGATTTTTGACTAAAGGCAAATAAGGAGAAAGTGACCATTCTCCAGTGCTAAGAGAGAACCATTTTCTTGCTCTGTAGCTCAGGCCCAGAACTAAGGATGTAGCCTTGGCTGGCTTCAAACTCACAGCCGTCTTCCTACCTTAGTGTCCCCTCTATCTGCCCTACCTACCCCTCCATGCTCGGATTGTTGCTATGAGCCAACACCCAGGTAGAGAAAACCTTTCGGTTAACCTAAAGGAGCATAGCTCTCTGTGGTTACTTCGATTCCACAACCTTTGACATCTTGAGTGACCTTAGTAAGTTCTGTGACATGAAACTTTTTTTTTTTAAAAGAATAAAGATTTATTAAGAAGTCAGAACCCCCAGGAGTAGGAAGGGATCCAAGAGAGGAATAGCCTAAGAAGACTTTAAAATTAATTTCAAGTGTGGATTTAGTATTAACTCAGCTCTCCTAGCTTTAATTTTTTTAAATAGCATACAAAGTGATGCATGTCATTACGGTATCTTCATATATACTTCATTAACACTTTCTTTTTATTCATCTCCCTTCCCCCCTTTTTCCAGCTTTTATACAATTTAAATAGTTGTACGGCTTTGAGAAAGATTAGCAATGATTTGCTTTATAAATATTTAAGCATTAGAACGAAAAATGTCCCTTTCCATAAATAACTAGGCTACCACAAGTCACCCTACTTCATGCATACATACACACACCCCACCACTTCCTGTTGAATTCATTACTATTAGCTGCCTCAAGAAAAAGGCAGCAGCGCTGTTTTTACATAACTAGGGGGGCCCTCTGGGTAGAAATGGGTGACTGCTATGGGACAAGCCTTGACAAACACTGTACAGTTGGAAGCTGCTTCCTATGGCTCATGGGAAACTGGTCTGAGGTGGAGGTGTTCACAGGAATCATCTGTGAGCCTTTATCAGCAGATGCAGCGTACTGGGATCATGTGACTGCATAAAGCCTCTTGCTAGCTTAAAACAGCTTGAAGTGAAGTTTTCTTTAAAAATAAACCAGCAAGTTTTGCTTCTTCTGCCTTTGTTCTAGAAGAGACTGAGACATAAAAATTACTTCAAATGGAAATGGGCAGAGAAATCCGTGGCAGTCAGCCAGGGAGATTTTCTTTGTAAGGGGCATTTGAAGAGGAAGCCTGTCTTGGGACAAAAGGAGAGGAAGGGTTTTCTAAAGAAAGAATAAAAGATGACGACACCGGTAGTGACTTTGGGAGAGGAGACTCAGCTTGGGCTAATTATAACATTGACTATTTTGGGCATTTTCATGTGACTAAACAAAATCTATGTTTTAAAACATAGGTTAGGACTTGGCAGCCGAGCAGAGGAAGAAAGCAGTCTGTGTTACCTATAAGCAGTTGTGTTAGACTTGTGGGCTCTCACACGGGCAAGGGTTTCTTGGAGGAGAACATTCCAGATGCTGTGTTAAGTTTGCTGATCTAGAGACTTGTGTGCACAGTTTGAATCCTACAAAAACAAACACGGCAGTAACATGATTTTACATCATTTTACAAGGGAAGAAAAAGCCATCCAAAATGGTGATGCCTTTATGTGGCATGTGCCTGTAGTTCCAGCTTGGCTGGGGCAGGAAGATCGTTTGAGTCCAAGAGTTCAACCCCAGCTTATCAAATACTGCAAGACACACTCCTCTCATCTTTAATGAAGTGAGATCCAAACCTGGCCTTTGGGGAGAACTTGAGAAAGATGAGATGCTCCCCCTCTTCCCCTCTTGTTTCTACAGTGCTGGCAAGGTCAAACCCAGGGTCTTATACAATCCAAACAAGTGGTGTTCCTCTGAGTCACATCCCAGCCCTTTCATGTTACTTCTAAAGTACAGCTTTAAGGCCATCCCAATCGTCCTGTCAAGGAATAAGAGCCCACCCTGCTCTGGCTCTTTCCTTGACCTGAGCAATATACACATGAGGCAGACTGTGCTGACTTGAAATCATGAAATGATTGTTAATGTCGAGCTGGTATTACTCAACCAGATAGCCTCCCTAAACTTCCTACCTTTTTCGTGTTGGCCAAAACCAGACAGATTTAGATAAGATAGTCTTGTCTATAGAAGAGAGAACTTGTTTTTTGAGACAGGATCTCACTTAGCCCAGGCTGGGCTTGAATTTGCTATGTTGCTGAGACTAACTTTAGAAATTCTTATCTTTCTGTCTCTTGAGTGCTGGGATCACAGGTATGTGCCACCATGCCTGGTCCAGGACTTTTTGCATGTTAGGCAAGCAGTCTACCAATTGAGGTACATCTCTAATCTCCCCTAAACCCCCTTTAGGTTGAGACAGGGTCTCTTATAGCCCTGACTGGCTTGTAACTGTATCTATTCTCCTGCCTCAGCCTCAGAGTGCTAGGGTTACAGGTGTGAGCATTATGTCAGCTGAGGAAGAGCCTTTGTCTTGGGAAGGGGATAGACCTTATTGGGAGTAATGTAATGGCCCGTTAGGAAAAGATAGACTGAATACATTTATTAAATTGTGCTATATTGTTGCCAAATTGGTTATTGGCTCAAATTCATGATCATGGGGCCAATTTGAAAAGTGGGTAAATATTTGAAACTGGACATAGCGGCACTGGGGAGGCTAATGGACAAGGCTAGCCTGAAGTGCAATGGAGCCCTTGCCTCCAAAATACCCCCAAAGCTGATACTTGAAAAGAGGGACCAAAGTAATGAGTAGGACTGCTCCCTCATCTGTCTGAAGTGGAGCTGCACAGATGCATTCCTCTGATGTTCAGAGAGTCACTAATTGTTGAACTAACTCTCCCAGAAACGACATGGGAATGAAGCAAACAGATCCTCTGCTGGGATTCATTTCTAGTCCAGCTAAATACAGCTGTGGGTAAAGTCAGTGGACAAAACTGTATTGCTGTGAAGCTGATCTCATTACACTAAGTGCATAGACTTTCACCATTTCCCATTAGAACTGGGATTTTTTTCATCTTAATTTCTTTTTCTTTCAAGACATGGTTCCTCTCTGTAGCCATGGCTGTGATGGAACTCACTATGCAGACCAGGATGGCCTTGAACTCACAGACATCTCTATCTGCCTCTGCCTCTGCCTTCCAAGAACTGGATTTGAAAGAGTCACTGACCACCAAAGGCTTGCAGTTACTGCCCAGCTTTCCACTTGAAGGAGGCTTCTCCTGTGGCATCCCCTTCAGGAATGGTCCTCATCCAACTTATAACCTGGATCATGTTAGTTCTTTGTTATTTGAGACCAATCGTCGTGTATCAGCTACTCATGTGCTGAGAGGAGCCTTTAAGAACGAACGGAACAGTCACGAAGGAGCTCTTTAGGAATCCAGAAACCAATATTCTTATATGAAAATGTCAAACGAGCCGGGTGGTGGTGGTGTACGCCTTTTATCCCAGCACTCAGGAGGCAGGGGCAGGTGAGGCCATCCTAGTCTACAAAATGAGTTCCAGGACAGCAAGGGCTACACAGAGAAGCCCTGAAAACCAAGAAGAAAGAAAAAAAAAAAAAAAAAAAGTAAAAATGAAACCCATTAGTTTGAACACTGACTTAAAAAAAATTAATTAAAATTTGAAACCCATCAGGCATGGTGGTGCACACCTGTAACCCCAGGATCTAGGAGGCGGAAGCAGGAAGATTGCAAGCTTGAAACCAGCTTGGGCTGCATAGTGTGAGATCTTGTTGACCTCTGTCCCCAATATACACAGGCAATTGGGAAACTTGCTGTTAGTTTCTTCCCATGATCTCTGCTGTTCTGCTAAAAGCTGGAGGTGTTAGCATTCACATCTCATAATACACCTTACATACGTTGTATGGCTTCCTGGGAATTAATAGTACAGTGTTTGCCAAGACTCAGCAAAGGCAAAAGAAGCCAGTCACAGAAGAACATACATTTTGGAGTGTCTACCTAAAATCCAGAATAGGGGTATCCGTAGAGATAGAAAGTAGATGACTGGTGTCCTAATCCAAAGGAGAGAAGAAATGGGGAAGGGGGGTTGGTGAGGTTTTCTGAATGATAAAATGTTCTCAGGTAAAAGATGACTGTTGTAACCATACTTTTTGGCTACTTTATTGGGTTTGTTTACCTACTACTTTTCTCCACCCTAGTCCCTTTCCAACCCTCCCGACATGAGGGACTTGAGAAAGACTGTTAGAAGGCAAAGGGATATAGATCTCATCAGACTACATCTGCTGATTAGGGGCATCAAGTTCCTAGGGGCGAGTCAAATTTTTTTTTTTTTTTTGGTGGTTTTTTTTTTTTTTTCGAGACATGGTTTCTCTGTATAGCCCTGGCTGTCCTGGAACTCACTCTGTAGACCAGGCTAGCCTTGAACTCAGAAATCTGCCTGCCTCTGCCTCCTGAGTGCTGGGATAAAGGTGTGTGCCACCACTGCCCGGCTTATTTATTTTTATGTAAGTACATGGTAGCCGTCTTCAGCCGCACCAGAAGGGGGCATCAGATCTCATTACAGATGGTTGTGAGCCACCATGTGGATGCTGGGATTTGAACTCAGGACCTCTGGAAGAGCAATCAGTGCTCTTAACCGCTGAGCCATCTCTCCAGCCCATAAGTCAATTTTTGATGTCAGGGTATCTCCAACCAGCAAACCTGCATCAGCGGGAACCAGCAGCAGGGAGGTGCGGGGAGTGGGGAAGGTGTGTGTGTGTGTGTGTGTGTGTGTGTGTGTGTGTGTGTGTATGCCCCAACCCTCTCAGGGCTCTGGCATTTATACCCTCTTAAGAGTCCCCAGAATTCCAAATGTAAACTTTCTGCAGTGGCACAAGTCACACCCCTCCTAGAGCATCAGAGAAATCATAGCAGCTCTGGACGCTCGGAAGCAGCCCTTATCCCACACCTGGGATTAAAACAACATAGTCACGTAACATAACTGGGTTGTTAAAGAAACCAAAATTCTCACTACAGACTGTGAACATACCTACAAAGATACTGAAAATCACTTTATTTCAAAAGGTTCTCTTGTATATCCCAGGCTGGCCTTGGATATGGCCCTTAGCTAGTGACCTTGACCTTGTGAATTTCCAGCCTCTGCTGTGCTAGGACAGAAGTATACCATCACACCTGGCTTATTCAGCGCTGGGGATTCAACCCAGGGCTTTGTGCCCCGTTGGCCAGCACTCTTAACAGTGACCAGCTGAGCCACCCTAGCTCTCATTGTACACTTTAAATAGGCGATTTGTATGGTATATGATCTGGACTCAGAAGTTTCTATAACTTGTTTGCTAACTGTATGACCATGAATAGGAGGAGGTTCACCTTTTTCAAGAATCATTTTATCAGTATGGGTAGTTGGTTTTGTGTGTGTGTGTGTGTGTGTGTGCGCACGCACACATACATACATACATACATACATACATACATACATACATACATACAATTTTTTTCTCTCCAGATTTTGACTACCTTTAATGCTGTGGGATTTTTGTTGTGCCAATTGCTTTCTGTTGCTGTGAAAATGCTGACTGAAACCAACTTGGGGGAAGGGAGGATTTATTTGGTTTATGCTTTCATGGTACAGTCCTGGACGGCAGGTCAGGAACCTAGAGGCAAGACCTGAAGCAAAGACCACAGAGGCTTACTGGCCTTCTTCCCATGGCTTGTTCACCTACATTTTTTATGCAGCCCAGGTTCTCCTGCCTAGAGAGGGCACTGCCCACGGTGAGCTGTCCCTGCCTGTATAAATTAGCAATTAAGAGAAAACCCCCAATTTGAGGTTCCCTCTTCCCAGGTGACTCTAGTTTGTGTCAAAACAGCAGTCAGGTTTTGTCTCTTTACCCAGACATGGCATGCTCCCATTTCATTCTGGCTATCAGAAAGCTTACAAATGAGTCATGCTGTGACACCTGTTGCTCTCCATGATAAGAGGTCTGGGAGATCAAAGTAATGTCCTACCTTATCACAGCAAGTCTCAAGGTTTTGAACACTACCTGTGTTCCTGGTCTTACCTCAAGTGGTCTACTTCTTGGACTAGTTTTAGTGATACTGGACCAAGCAAGCTCTACAGCATGGCAACAGGTATTAAATCCTGACTCTACCATGTGTTTGGGGAAATCAGGGATCCTCTACTAGCCTCTGAGGTTTTTCCGAGACAGGGTTTCTCTGTGTAGCTCTGACTGTCCTGGAACTCACTCTGTAGTCCAGGCTGGCCTCGAACTCAGAAATCTGCCTGCCTCTGCCTCCCAAGCGCTGTGATTAAAGGCGTGCGCCACCACTGCCCAGCAGTTTTTGTTTTTTGGTTTTAATGTTAAACATTATAATCTTTTTTTCAGACTTATTTTTTATTTTCTCTGTGTGAATGTTTGCTTGCATACATATATGTACGTATGTGCATCATGTGTCTGGTGCCTGTAGAGGTTAGAAGAGGGGGTATCAGATTGGGTTCTACTAAGTTGCCCAGACTGGCCTTTAAATTATTCTGTAGCCTGGGCAGTTGTCCTCAGCCTTCCAGTAGCAGTGAGAACAGGTTCACCCACAAGCTAAAGCAGTTTGGAAGCCAATATGGGTTCTGAGAAGCCTGGGCTTGTGAAAGTTGGGAAGTTAAAGTGAAGAAACTCTAACGGACTAGCATTACTCTTTATAAATGTGCATGGTCAATCCAAATGTTTCTTGGGACACAGACCCTTACAGCACTGACCCTATACACCTTCTGCTGTCTTATTAGCCATGGCAGTGTTGCCTCAATTTCAGAGATGACATTGAAGCTGGGAGACAGAATTTAGCTAAAAACCTTTGAAGGTTTTAATTGTCAGCACTATTTTACATGTGAGTCTGGGGCCTAGAAATTAGGCCAAATCAGTACCAGAACCCACTATTTTGATTCTGCCCAGTGTAATTCAGTACACAATCTCTTTCCTCCTACAGGACAGGGACTTGCCCTTAAAGCTTTTATAATATCACACTAGGAGCCGTGCAACATTCCAGTGACCCCAGCACTCAGCAGGAGGTCGAATCGCAAGTTCAAGGCCGCTATGTATGAGAACAGGTGAAGAACTCTTCTGCAGTGTTGCTTTCCGCTTCTGACTTCGACACATGTGTGCATAATCTAGCTCAGCACTTAAGGCTCCTGCTCATATTGAAGTAGTCTAAGGACTAACTGCTGCTCCAATATATAGGACAGAGAAAACCTGACAAGACACAGAAAACAAGGCATTGTCCTGAAGACCTGTTTTCCTTTAAAGTTAATAAGTGAGTAAGCCAGGCAGGTCTGCAGGACCTGCCTGATGTCTTCTCCCTCTTGTCTGGGTTTCCAGGAAGCAGGTGAGTCATGGCTCATTCCCTGCTGGAGCAATGGAGAAGGAGGTGTCCCTGATCCTGCTGGTGCCTGAGCTTTCCTCATTGTCCCATCCACCCCTTGGCTTAACTTCTTCCAGTTTCCCTCCACCCACAGAGTTACAGTTCTTACTAAAACCCAAACCCTAGCTGCTTGTGGACATTCTGAAGCTATTGCGCCAGTGGTGAAAACAGCAGAGGAGGTTCACTGTGTGCCTGGCTGGGGATCAAACCTTGGGCTTACGTTGAGCCACACCCCGAGCCCGAGGGAGGAGTTTAGATCAGTGGTGTGACACACTTGGATCATCCTGTGGGATCCTAAATCCTCTTGGCCCTTGCTCATCCCTACATGATGAAACACTGCTTTTGCTTTTGGTTAGTGTCATGTATATTTATTTGTAGGTAGCTATTTAGATTTTGTTGTTGTTGTCGTTGTTGGGGGTGGGGGGGAAGGGTTTCTGTGTGTAGCCCTCGCTGTCCTGGAACTTAATTTGTAGGCTAGGCTGGCCTTGAACTCAGATTTGCCTGCCTCTGCCTCTGTAGTGCTGGGATAAAAGGCTTGTGCCCCTGCTACTGCCACCATCTTGCCGTATTTATGCATGCATGTATGCATGTATGTATGTATGTGTGTGTGTGTTTAGCAGTCTCACTCTGTAGCCCAGGCTGCCAGAACTCAGGCTCCTCCTGTCTCCACCCCCACCAAGCATTGGGGTTATAGTTGTTCACAGCCATCTGTGCCTGCTGGTAATGTTACCTTCTGTGGACTTTGAACCCATAAGATATTAGATCTGGAACACATTCAAGTTCAGCCTCCACACTGTGCTTACTGAGGAGGGTAATGGCTTGTCCAGGGTTCTACGGAGGTGTTGGAGGGAGATTCCTGTAGCACTCCATAGGAACACACTGGGACACAGTTCATTTTTTTCTTTTACATTATAGTTGTATTTTGTTTTCTAGAGTTTCTTCATCTTTAACCTATAGAAAAAGGAAAAATAAGATCAGAAGTAAATCAGTCCATAATTAAAGTCTATTTCTAATTGTTTCCAAGAGCTGGTCTAGTTCAAACCAGCCATTTTAGAATTTTCCCAACTTCCCTTAACAGCTCTGTTGTCTGTAGAAGGCAGTCTCTGGGTGGATTGTCCTTCCTGCTCTTTCTTTATTTTTGAGATAGAATCTCAGCAATTATCCTGCCAGTTCTTGAATACACAGAGATCAGCCTGCCTTTGTCTTCTCAGTGCTGTGCCAACATGGCTGGGCTCTTCTTGCTCTTGAGCCTACAGTCCTGAACAGTGCCCCCCCCCCCCCCAGAAGGGACTGGAGAGTTAAGATGGTTCTGTTTGACTCTGCTGTGTTATCCCTGTTGGCTGGGAATATCTGGATTCAAACAATCCTCTTGCCTCTGCCTTCCATATGCTGAGGCTGCAGGTGGCACAACCTGATCTAACTTGATTCCAAGTTAGTTTTTGAGAAACCAAAAACATTGTTTTTGGCAGCTCTGGGGATAATTCACAGGGCCTTGTGCAAAGTAGGCAAATACTGTGCCACTGAGTCTGCAAGTTTGCCTCTTGACATGAGAGAAAGGAGAGAGGAAGGTTAAGTCCTCGAGGAGACTTGGCATGTCAGAGGGGCATAGATGGAAAGGTTTTGATCATTTTAGGCAAGTTTTTGCATGCTGGTCTCAGTTTATGTGTACTTCAGAAATATAATACACAGGAGAGATAATCTAATTTGAATGAGAACCATGGTCTTGGGAGAACATAGATTATGGTGTGTTCCAGTGCAGACTGGCTGAGTTCTGTGCTTAAAATTGCTTAATTTTGTACACTTTTTTTTTCTTTTAGAGAAGAGAAAAAGACTGTTAAAAGGCATTCACCTGCCGGACAGTGGTGGCGCACGCCTTTAATCCCAGCACTTGGGAGGCAGAGGCAGGTGGATTTCTGAGTTCAAGGCCAGCCTGGTCTACAGAGTGAGTTCCAGGACAGCCAGGGCTACACAGAGAAACCCTGTCTTGAAAAACCAAAAAAAAAAAAAAAGGCATTCACCTTGAACAAGGGCCCTCAATGGGGACTGGCTTTTCACCAGCCATTCAAAGAGACTCTGTGTGTAGACTTCTTGTTCTCTGCCACAGTTAGGGGCAGGGTTACTTCCTAAGATGCAGATTAGGGGATTCCATCCTTTTCATCTCTGCCACCTTGAGCGGGGGGATGAGCACTGGCTCCTCCTCAGTCTCCAGTTTGAAGGCTGAGCCACTGGCAGGGGGGTCCAGCCTGTTCACTCTGCCTTACATCCTGGAACTCTGGCTCCCATAGGGTGGCTTAGGGAGGAATTCAATTGAATTAGCTGGTTGATTTATTTCAGCCTAGGCAGTTGTGCCTCTGAAATAGTAAATTATGACCACGTGGCTTTGAACTCCTATGGTTATCTCTTTGCACATTTCTTTCATTGTTGTTTCAGATCTGGTTTTGGTAAAAACCGCAGAGCAGTGGTTCTCAACCTGTGGGTCGAGACCCCTTTGGAGAGGAGTTGAGCGATCTTTCACAGGGTTATAGATCACATATTCTGCATTTCAGATATTTACATTAAGATTCATAACAGTGGCAAAATAACATTTATGAAGTAGCAATGAAATAACTTTATGGTTGGAGGTCACTACAACATGAGGGACTGCATTAAAGGGTCTCAGTATTAGGAAAGTTGAAAACCACTAACCTAGAGCTTCAGGTTTGACCCATTTAGCTGGTGGACAAGGCCCTTCCTCTGACCTCATTGGCATAATCAGTCCTCATTATGAAACCAGTCACCCGAATCAACCTGGCTTTCTGTCAAATGAAGTCTGGCTTCATTATTTCATTAAAAAGTGTTGATAGTCTTCCCTCGGACAACACCCGTTCTGAATGTCAGGCAAAGGTGAAAATAATTCAGGAGGAGTGGCAGGTAGTTAAAGAGGTAGCCGAGCCTTGGAGACTGAGGTGGCGTTGCCAGCATGGGTGCAGACACCATGGTGCTACGAGCCTTGCACGGCCCTCCACAGTTGTCCTGTGTGGTGTGCCAGAGCATTCTCCCTGCATAATTTCTCGGGTGATTTGCAATAAGCCATTTGACTGCTTGCTGTCAGGTCCATTCCCTTAGGATCTTTTTCTAACAGGCTTTCATCCATGCAGTCTGTTTTCTAGGTTCTTGAAGTGTGGGTTACTCCTGCAGATGGTCCCCCTCATTTGAAAGCGCCGCAGCTGTGCACAGGCGGGCAGCAGGTATAGGAAGCTGACCGTGCCAGCCCTGCTCTGGAGATGGGTGGACCCCATACCCAAGAAGCAGACTTAGAGTTGTAATTGACAAGTAACCCACAGGAAACGGTGATCTCCCCAGTGCTGTGATTTAGATGCTGTGGCATAAGAGATGGACTGTATTAACCACTGTGGAAATGAGAGATACGCAGCAGAGATGGAAGCGTTTACACACTAAACCACAGCTCCATGATCCTGGTCTGTTCCAGTGAGGGGAGAGTGTGACACAGAAGCTGTGGCTTCCTCCCTGACCTAACCTTTGTTCTTTCCTGACTTACAGTGAAAGCTAAGGTCACTGAGACTGTCCTTGAATGCTTGATCTTCCTACTTCAGCCACTGAGTAACTGAAACTATAGCCACATATGCCTGGCTCTGGATTTTACCCCATTGAATGCCAGCTAACTTTGTATTCCTATAAATATTCTTCACTGTTAGTCTGGGTGTGATTATTTGAAACAGACTACACCTATCAAAGAAAGCCCTCCAATATTCAGTCTAATGACTCTGCCCATGTATGAAGCCAGACCCTCCGTAAACTCTGTGTTGTGAGGTTTTCACCCTGGCTGGGAGGTCAGGACCATTTCTGTGAGCTCAGTGGTGTGTGGTGACTCCTAGGGGACCCTCTGCAGCTCTGCAGCTGTCTCTTCTTTGGTACCCTGCCCTGAATACTCAGACTGCTCTGGTAGCAGCCTCGGCTCTTTCATGTTGAGAGGGTGCCCAGCTCTGTTCAAGCTCTTCCTCTTCACGAGAGCCTGGGAACTTCAGGCAGGAAGCTATGGCAGTGCTAGGAATGACCTCATCCATACACATTTCTCAGGAAGTGGTGTCCTTTGTGCCTGTTCAGTGGCTTCAAAACATTACTTCATGTATTCTGAGTTTTTTCATGTTACACACAGGAAGGTGTGAATTAGTTCCTTGATGCCCTGTCCTGGCTGGAAGCCCTGGTGTTTGTAACTCAGCTCCATGGTATGGAGAAATCTATTCAATTACAGCCAACACCTACATAAGCTGGTTTTGTAGGTGGGAACCCAAAACACCCATTTTCTCCTTCATTTCTTCAGCCTCTCTGCCTAAACAGTGTTTAAGTTTATGAAAGGATTGACTTGTTGGGCTAAGGATGTGCATTTGCCCTAAATTCAGTCCCCAGTACTATATATGTATGTGTGTGTGTGTACTGTGATATATGATTGATGTGTGTGTTTAGGGGTCTTGGCTCTAGACTGGCCCAAAGTAACAAAAAAATGTTCTATTACTGTCTCATTTTGCACATAAGAATATGGAGTCAGAGATGGGCCTGGTGGCAAAGGTCTATAAATTCAGCTTCTTGTGGGGTCAACCAATAGTTTGAGTCCTGTCTGGTATAGAATGGGTTCAAGGGCAGCCTGAACAACTCTTCCAAAAATGAAAAAGGTTTGTTTTTAAAAGTGCTTGTGCTGGGCGGTGGTGGCGCACGCCTTTAATCCCAGCACTCAGGAGGCAGAGGCAGGCGGATCTCTGTAAGTTTGAGGCCAGCCTGGTCTACAGAGTGAGTTCCAGGACAGCCAGGGCTACACAGAGAAACCCTGTCTCGGAAAAAAAAAAAAAGTGCTTTCCATAGAACTCAGCAACAGAGCCCTTGTTAACAGAGGCTCTAGACTCAGCCCTGGGAATAAAGGCGTGCACTGCCACCACCTGATGATTTTCACTTTTATAAAGCATATACTACTAAAGTCACTTACGATCTCAGAGCTGGTAGGTAGGTGCTGGCTGGGATTTCAGCCTGCAATCCAGACCTTTACATTTTGTCATTGCAGAGAACTTTCTCTGAAGGTTTTGTGTGCTTCCATGGAGACAGCAGCTACTAGAGCACTCTTCGGCTTTCCCCTCGGGCGGGCTCTAGGTATCCAGGCTGGCTGCCTCGCTGGCCTTGCAGCTTCCTCTTAAATGTTTACGGAGTTTGTATATGAGCCTCAGTCAGGCCCATCCTTTGGTTTTGCAAGATAGAAGAGACTATTCAGTGAAACTAAATCTCCCAGGACCCAGCAAGATGGCTCAGTGGATAAGGTGCTCACTGCTAAGCCTTTATGTCAGTTAACTCCCTGAGACCCATGTAGTAGAAGAAACGTAGCAGCAGTTGTTAAACTTAAGGAAAAGAGAACTCGTGTTGGGCAGCCTTCACTCATAATCCTAAGTAAATCTTTTCCCCAGCCCTCTTTAATTTAGTGGTTCTTTTCAGGGGTAATTGTCCTATATAAAAATATAGAAATAATGTGGTTTTTTTCATTGTACAAATTTTATCTTCAGATCATCCCATAATAGCACACTGTAAGAGCTGTCTTGTTTTTAACCCTTGCACCAGGGTTCTATTGTATGGATGTACCATAATTTAGATGCCGGTTCTCTTAGAAGAGTCAGCTGTTGGGCTGGCAAGATAGCTCAGAGGCCACCAAGCCTGGTGACCTGAGCTTGGTCCCTCAGGATTCACATGGAAGAAGACACTCATGCAGGTTGCCCTCTGACCTCCACATACACGCCGTGGCGCATGCTTGCCCACACATATGCATATACTTATACACAGAACAGATAAAATGTGCTGGTCCTGGTGGTGCATGCCTTTAGTCCCAGTACTCAGGAGGCAGAGGCAGGTGGATCTCTGTGATCTGAGGCCAGTCTGGTCTACATAGATCAAAGCTAACCAGGGTGACATAGTTAAGACTATCTCAAAAAACAAGAAAGGCTGGAGAGATGGCTCAGCAGTTAAAAGCACTGGCTGCTCTTGCAGAGGACCTGGATTCAGTTCCCAGCACCCACATGGTGGCTCACAACCATCTGTAACTCTAGTTTTGGGGGATCTGACACCCTGTTCTAGCTTCTGTGGGTATCTGGCATGTATGTGATACACAGCTACGATGTAGGCAAAACACTCTTACACATTTTATTTAAAAACTCAAGAACCCCTGTACTGGCTAGTTTTTGGTGTCATCTTGACACAGGCTAGAGGCATTTTGGAAGAGGGAACTTCAATTGGAACTGAATTGGGAAAGTGTCCCCACCAGATTGGCCTGTGGGCTTGTACATTTTCTTGATTGATTGGGCCTGCTCATTGTAGGCAGTGCCACCCCTGGACTAGTGATCCTGGATGCTTTAAGAAAGCCAGCTGATGGGATACTACTCAGCTATTAAAAACAATGACTTCATGAAATTCACAGGCAAATGGATGGAACTTGAAAATATCATCCTGGGTGATGAGGTAACTCAGTCACAAAAGAACAAACACAGTATGTACTCACTGATAAGTGGATATTAACCCAAAAATTTGGAATACCCAAGATTCAATTCACAGCAACCATTGGACTGAGCATGGGGTCCCACATGGAGGAGTTGGAGAAGGGACTGAAGGAGCTGAGGGAGTCTGCAGCCCCATGAAGGGAGCAACAGTGTCAACTGGCCTGACACACACACACACCACCCCCACACCATCCCCACCCCCACCCCGGTGTTCCCGGAGACTGGACCACCAACCGAAGAATGCATATGGAGGGACCCATGGTGCTGGCCACATATGTGGCAGAGGAGGGCCTTGTTGGACATCAGTGGGAGGAGAGGCCCTTGGGCCTGAGCGTGTTAGATGCCCCGGTATAAGGGAATGCCAGGGAGGGAAGATGGGAGTGGGTGGGTGGAGCACCCTCATAGGGACAGGGGGAGGGGATAGGGGGTTTCCAAAAGGGAGACCTGGAAAGGGGAAAACATTTGAAATGTAAATAAAGTATCAAAAAATAAAATAAAATAAGAAAGCTAGCTGAGAAGCGCCAGCCTGTGCCACCCAAGAAGCACACTTTGTGAGGACTAATGGAAAGGAGCCTGAGCTGCTGGAGCCCATTCCATAGGAGTTCATGACCTAATGTACAAAAGAAATACAGGACCGGGACTGTGGAGTGTTTTCCTTTTTTTTTTTAAAAAAAAAAAAAGAAAAAGCTTCTTTTATATTGGACAGCAGTAAGCAGAGAGATTTGGACCTGCTCAGAGTACTGAGAAAGAGACTGAGCTGAGTGCTGTCCCTAAACAGTGCTCAGAGAACATCTTGGAAGAGGGGAGTAGGAACTGGAGGACGGGGTGAAGTGCTGGGCCTCTGCACATGCTGGCTGTGAGGGTCGCAGTCTCACAGCAGCCAAGGTGACTTGCTCAAGACCTACACAAGATCAGGCTGGCCAGAAGCCTGGTATAGGTGGTCTCTGGGCCCCACCCCACACTGAGGCAGGACTGGCAGTAGATAGCTGCTAAGAAGAGAGGCCCATTCTCTTTACAGGTTTCCCTAGACCTTGTACCTATAGACTTTGCTAACTGGAGTTAGTGGGTTATTTAAAAAGAACAACAACAAAAAAAAAGGATGGGCATGTTGAGGGGGGTGTGAGGGAAACTGGGGAATGAGTAGACATTTCTTTGGATACATTTATGGAATTCTCAACCAGGTAGAGGTGGTGCACCTTAATCCCAGCACTCGGGAGGCAGAGGCAGGCCGAGCTCTGTGAGTTTGAGGCCAACCTGCTGTACAGAGTGAGTTCCAGGATAGCCAGGGCTACCCAGAGAAACCCTGTCTCTAGAAACCAAAACATACATACATTATGGAATTCTCAAAAATAAAGGAAAACATAAAAGCAACAGTTTGGAAAATTATTTTATACATAATGAACATATGTGTGTATAAACATGTTTATTTGTGGGTTTCTGTGTATTTCTCACATATGTAAATATCTACACAATAAGCTAGAAGTGGGACTACAATGTAGAGAGTGTAGCTTGTGGAGAGCTGGTACCTGTGACCACATTTCTTTTCCTGTAGTAGTGAGTGAGGATGTAGTATCTCCATCCTCTCCCGAGAGTTTGATGAGTTTGGGGGGGGGGGGCTTGCATCTTTTAATGTAATTTTATTTATTCATGTATTTGTGTAAGTATGTGCTGTGCGTGTATTTGTGGGCACACGTGGAGGTCAAATGTGTGGAGGGCACACGTGTGTGAGGAGATCACACTCAGATCAGCAGGCCTTGGCAGGTACCTTCACCAGCCTTAGCCATCTCCCCAGCCTTGGGCTTACATTTTTAAAATAGAATGATAATGAATGAACACTTAGATCACCTTTGTGAGGGCTGATAGTTGGTCTCTACATTTGTCTGCTATTAAACTGAAAACAGCTAAAGATTAATCATGGTCATTTGCCCAGCGAAGTGGACAGATGTAAGTGTGGATCTGGTTTGAGGGGCTGGGGGTAAACAGGTGAGTGGTCTCTGGCTGACAAGTCAGTGTGATCTCCTAGAGACAGCTATCAATGCAGGCTTGCTTTCTGCTAGGCTTGGGTTTGAGAAAATTGAATAATGGGAGGGGGGAGTAGTGCTAGTCACTTAAGAGGTGTTGCTAAGGATCCTGGATCACGCTGAATGTGGTGAGTGTTATTCTGGAAGCTACCCTGGGGAGAACGGGAAGTTGCTTCTAAAGATGAGCCTGCTCGGATTCTGCAAAATGAACCTGGTCTGTACCTCCCGGTGGACTAGCTGGGCTGCAAGCAGGAAATACTCCGCCTGTGATTGGAGGGTTGATGCTGGTCCGGATAATGAACCCAGTAGTGTCGGCAGAGGTGATTGGCCAGGCCCTGCTGCAGTGAGAATGCAGACTAGATGCTCTGTCCTGGGTTTACGGAATGAGCGAGGACGGCTGAATGACTGGGAGCCCCAAGTTGTTTCCGTCTCCGGGAGAGGTCTATCTGGACATTATTTTTTTGCTTTACAAAAAGAACAAAAAAGGAACCAGGCCTTTGATCCCCCGCCTGCTGAAGTGAGTTTTGATTGAAGTAGCCTGGCTGGTCTTAGGGCCAGCAGCCGGGGAGGCTCCCTAAGTGAGCTACTTCTCAGGCTAGGCACGAGCGAGCGAATTTGGAAAAACAAGACCAGCCCCTGCATGTAGAGCTTCAGCTGGGAAACTCCCCAGACAGCTGTGTAGCTAAAGACCCTTGGTATTGTGGTCACATCCCTAAGAAGTGAGCAGTCCTCAGCAGTGGCATTTGAAGGAGGCCGGGATGCTGCAGATGCTGTGGCACTTTCTGTCTAGCTTTCTCCCTAGAGCTGGGTGCCAGGACTCCAGAGAGGGCACCGATCATGGAGTCAGAGGCACTCAGGCCCCTGCTCGGGGAGACCAGATGTCCACCTTTTTGGGGAAACAAAATGGAAGGGCTGAGGCCACGGAAAAGAGACCCACCATCTTGCTGGTGGTCGGACCTGCAGAGCAGTTTCCTAAGGTAACAGCACCTTCAAGAGGACATTCCAGTTTAGGGGCTGGGCTGGGATCATTTTCCCAGAAGGGGGAAAAAGAATGGGTATGGGAGGGAAAACTTTTTAAAAATCCAGTTTGGTATTGGAGAAATGCTGAGTGATGAAGAAAGCCACAAATTTAGTCCAAGATGTCTGTCATCACTGAAAAACTTAACACTGCGACTGCACCTGCTTGGTCATTGAGGGGAAAGGTTTCCTGCTGTAGATTAGCCTCAGGAGTGTCTGTTTCAATGAGCAAGCCATTTGAAAGTGACTAAAGTATATTGTCTTCACTTACCTGAAGAATGTAACTGGTTCAGTTGAAAGAGCAGGTGCCTTGAATTTAGACAGGGTCTCACTATGTAGCGCCGGCTGTCCTGCAACTTATTATGTAGACCAGGCTGGCCACCAAGCTCATAGAGATCTGCCTGCCTCTGCCTCCTAAGTTCTAGGATTAAAAGCGTGCGGCACTATGGCAGGCTGAAAGGGGACAGATCTTGTCAGCATCTTGAAGGTCACATTCCCCTTGCCTAGTGGGCCATGGTTTACCGTAGGTCCCAGAAAAAGTTCAGGGATCGGGCTGGGATCTAGAAATGCCTGGAGTCACAGAAGGGTAGAGGCTAGTGACTCTGAAATTGACCACAGCCACCAGGGTCGGCCAAGTGTCAGGACCTTTCAACCTTGCATCCAGACCTCCCAGGAGCCAAGGTAGGTGACAGCACTTCCCATTTGGAGGTGGGGGAAGTAAAGAACAGAAAATTCCATAATTTGCTTAGAATTACTTAAAGGAGAGGAAGAGCTGAGGCTTGACCCCAATCTTTCTGGAACCTTGCTTCCTTCCTTCAGGAAGCTGTTTATGGGACTGGCCAAGCTCTCACTTAGAACTGACTGGGACTGGCTGCAGCATGCACAGCCTTATTCAACCCCCGAGTTTCATTCCTGAATCTTCTTCTTCACTCAGAAAGCACCGAGAGTCTACCCAGTGCTTGGCATATGATAGATGCCCCCAAATGTCACATGGAGTCTCCCTGTGAGTGCTTATCTAGCGGGCACAGTAGACAGGGACTTTACTGTGACTCCTTACTGTTGTTGAGCACTGACATTGAGCGGAGTCCTTAGACTGATGAGCTCAATGGTGTCAAGACCGTGGTGTCAAGGTCTCCCAGAGATTGTGTCCTTCGTCAGCCATTTGAGCTTGATGTGCTCTGAGAGGTGCCACTCTCTGCCCTTCCTCAACTTTACACAGGACCAGAAAGAGTGGTGTGCTAAATTATGAGGAATTCATGCTGAGCCCTGCTCATCTTCTCTCCTGAAGGGGCTGACTGCCTTTTTAAATTATCAATTTTTAAGCTTTAGTTCTACTTCCTAGCTTCTATGGATACCCTTTGCCAGGTTTGCCCCTAGGGAGTTGCCTTGGGTAGGACTTTGTAGCCTGGCCTGTGAGACGCGCACTATATACTGTCTGTTTCCTGGAAGGGAAATGGGTTGGTGGGCTGTGTGGGAAGGGCAAGGGGGAGGTAGAGCAGCTGGTGTGGCTCAGAACCAGAGGGGGGGGAGGAAGAGGGAGAGAAGCACCTCTGGGCAGCATTGCTTCTTTGAAAGTCAGTAGTGAAGAATGGAAATAGTCAGGATTTACAGCACACAACATGCACTGGATGCTCGGCCTCTGCCTTTCTCAGCAGAGTCCCCAGCGAGCTTGGGAAAGCATCTGGAGCACCTTAGTTCTCAGGCATCTCACTGTCCACACACTACTGTTTCGTTCTCAGCCCCACCCCATGTAAATATGTGTCTGTGAGCCAGGTTCCCGCAAGCTCTCATTATAAGAACCACTCCAGTTTCCCCCTTATCTTTGTCTCACAGCTAATCCGAAGTTGGGAAAGAAAGCCATTTGTCTGCAGGGGGAGGTGCCCTTGCACAGTGGAGCTTAGATCCTGAGGGGCATCTTCTTGGAATCCCAGGATTGTGCTCATTGTGTGTGTAATTACCAAGGGTAGGCAGGTTTCGTTGGAAACCTGCTACACTGGGCTGTCATGGCAACGTGATCAAAATGACAGAGCAGCCAATGATATTTGAGAGCCTTGAGGGTGGGGCTTGCCTGTTCCTTCACATAATATTTCTGGCTTGGTCTGAGTCATTGCAGAGGAGCAGGGAATTACTTTCCAACCCAGCACTACGCTCCTAGAGGCACTGTACCTGCCCTCTTAGTGTATTCCACCCCTTACTGGAAGTTGGGGGGTAGATTGGGCACATGAGAGTGGCAGAATGAGGAGAGCTGATGGTGGCCCTGGAAGATCCAAATCAAAGGATACTCATAAAGGGACCAGCTCCTTTTCCTATTAAATGAAGTCTATGCCACAGAGCCCCAAGGGTTCTAGTGCCGCTGCCATAGTTTTTGTATTAGTCATAGGAATGAGCATCAGAGGACAGGAAACAGATCTGGGTCACCAAACTAGATAGAGTAAGGAAAGAGCAGAGGGGCACAGCATGCTGTGCTCAGGTCCCAAGGTCATGAGCTGCCTAGAAATGACACGAGGTGGACCCCAAGCCTGCGGGCAATATTTCTTCACATGTGGCTCACGTTTAAATGCACTGTACTGTGTTGATCATGGGAGGTCTCAGTGTTGGGCTAAGTGGCTGTTATAACTGAAACCTGGCCCTGGTTGTGAGTCCGAGTTCTGTCTCCTATAGGCTTGGGACTATGGCATGTCATTCTCCAGGGTGCTTTGCTCTAGGCAAAGATGACAGAGATGGCTGCAGAAGCCCCTAGTAGCCTACAGTCTGAAGTCTCAGAACAGCAGTTGCCTCAGACACTAGGCACCTAGACCTCATTCTGGAAGGTCTGGATTATAAGATGGTGTTAAGTCAGGCCTACCTTGTGTGTTTTTGGTTTTTGTTTTGTTTTGTTTTTTTGAGACAGGGTTTCTCTGTATAGCCCTGGGTGTCCTGGAACTCACTCTGTAGACCAGGCTGGCCTCGAACTCAGAAATCCGCCTGTCTCTGCCTCCTGAGTGCTGGGATTAAAGGCATGCGCCACCACGGCCAGGCCAGGCCTACCTTATGAAGATCTCTGCGTTGCTTGCTTTTCTTTCAGAGAATATGGTGTGGACACAGCAGCAAAGGCTGCTTGTATAGCTCAGGCTGGCCTCCAACTCTGTCTCCTGGGGATATAGACTCAGATAAGTGCCACTGTGCCTGGCCTCCACAGAGTACAATCTAAGCACTCAACCACAGTGGCAAAGAAGAAATGTTCCAGAGTTTCTCAAACTATGGTAGTTCCTGTTTCTAATCTCAGCACTTGGAAGGCCAAGGTAGAAGATTCTGAGTGCAAGGCCAGCCCAGGCTACCTAAAGAAACTGTCTCAAAATTTAAAAACAACAACAAACCCTTATTGGACATGTAGGTGTGGCTCAGTTGTAGAACACTTGCCTGACATTCAGGGCTCTGGGTTCAGGCCCTATCACCATAGAAAACAAATTAATGCTGTTTTCTAGGAAACAAACGAATGAAACAAAGCTAATGTTGACATAGAATTGAGGTGTCGTTGTGAAATGACGTTGATAGTCGTTTGCAGGACATTTCAGAGAACACGCCTTGCCTCCAAACAATTGGTCTGGGTAAGAGAAAGACCTTCATTATATATAGTCTAGACGTTCCATTTTTTTGTTTTTGTGGTTTATTTCTTTGTTTTTCAAGACAGGGTTTCTTTGTGTGTCCTTGGCTGACCTGAAACACACTCTGTAGACCAAGCTGGCTGTGAATTCACAGAGATCTGCCTGCTTCTACCTCCGAGTGCTGGGATTAAAGGCGAGTGCCTCCACCACTGCCGCCACCACCGCCTCCAGCTAGAAATTCCTTTTTTTTTTTTTTTTTTTTTTTAAGGTTTGTTTATTTATTTCATGTATATGAGTATACTTTAGCTGTCTTCAGACACACCAGGAGAGGGTATCAGATCCCATTACAGATGGTTGTGAGCCACCATGTGGTTGCTGGAAATTGCACTCAGGACCTCAGGAAGAGCAGTCAGTGCTCTTAACCACTGAGCCATCTCTCCAGCCCTAGGAATTCTTTTTTAGTTAATTTTTATTTTATAGTATGGGTGTTTGGCCTGTATGTATGTCCATGCACCATGGATGCTCTTGGAGACCACAAAAGTGTTAGATCCCCTGGAACTAAAGTTACAGATGTTTGAGAATCATGTGAGTCCGGGAATTGAACCCAGGTCCTCTGGAAGAACAGCAAGTGCTGCTAATCTCTGAGCCATCTCTCCAGCCCATTTAAATTTTTGTGTGCCTGCATGTGTGTGCTCTGCTCCAAGGTTGGAGGACAATGGGAAGGTACCTGCTCTCTCCACCATGTGTCCCAGGAATCGAACTAAGTGGTCAGGTTTGATGACAAGCAGCTCTGCCTGCTGAGGCATCTCACCAGCCTTCACCCAGAAACTTCTGGCAAAACCCCTTCTGTGAGTCAGGCAAGAGGTGAAGGCCAGGGCCTTCTGTCTTTAGGACTCTAGCAGTAGACTTCACATGTGTGTTAAAATAGCTCCAAAGCAGAACATTCTGGATTGGGCAATTTCATTGGTGGCTGAATCTGAGCAAGAATTTGCCTGGATAATTCTCCTCATCAGATCAAGGGCATTCCAAGGCCTTCATTTACAAGCTCAAGTCTCAGCAAACCCAAAGTGCCCTGTTTGTTAGATTCTGTTTCAGTGTTATATAAGGATTCAGCAGTATCTTATTCTAGAATCCTCTTCATAGGATTATTCTGTATAGGTCAGGCTAGCTTTGAACTCAGAGACCCACCTGCCTGCCTTCTGAGTGCTGGGGTTGAAGGTATGGTATCTTAAAAGATTTTTAACAAAGCACTTTGGAGTTGAAAATCCTTTCACTTTTGCTGATCCCCAAATGGTAGCTATCCGTTTTAATCCATCCCAGGAATGAGAAGGCTTAGTCTATATTAGGAAGGGATGGGGGATAGATACATTGTAGAAGGAAGGGGGTGGAACCGATCCTATCCTGTTATAGTGACGTGATCTCGCCCTCATCTCTAGAGAAGGAAGGAATGGAAAGAGAGCGCAGGCAGGCTTTAAAGAATCTTCCTCGGTAATGATCTATCTGTGGGCTGGAAGGACGCTCAGCCGTTAAGAGCATGCACTGCTTTTGCAAAGGACCTGGGTTTTCGGCACCCACACCATGCTTCTTACAGCCACCTGTAAATCTAGCTCTAGAGAATCTGGTGCCTCTGGCCTCTGAGGACACCTGCATGCACATGGCTTGTGTACAACAGCCCACAACACAGAGAGAGAGAGAGGGAGAGGGAGAGGGAGAGGGAGAGGGAGAGAAAATGAATACAATTTTAAAGTAAAATAAAAAATCAGATCCTTCCAGCACTCTCTTCCTGAAGTGCGGCTCTCCAGCCGGGCTGGCAGTGGACACAGTGATACAATGGGATTGGCTACAACCACGGAACAGGCATTTGCAGTGAGCATAAGTGAGGAGTCAAGTTTAATTTCATTCTCCCCCTCTTCTGGCTGGTGAGTAAGTCTTGTTCTAGTCATTTTATTAGTTTTTGAGATAGCCTTATACTGTAGCCCAAGCTGGCTTTGAACTCTCAACAGTCCTGCTCAGCCTTCTGAGGGCTAGGATTACAGGCCTGAGGTACCATGCCCAACAACTGGCCAGCCTTGTGTTACTGTGAAACAGTTAAGGAGGGAAGGATTTGTCTTGGCTCCATCATGATGGCCAGGAATCAGAGAGAAGAGTACGAGCCTACAGCAGCAGGCTTTCTGCTCTCCCCCCTACTCCATCTGGAGCCCCATCCCATTCCCAGGGTAAATCCCCCCACTTGGCTAATCTTCTCTGGAATTATATGGACATACCCAGAGGCTTTACTAATCTCTCAGGCACTTCCCAGTCAGGCCAAATAAACCCAGAGCCTTCTGTGTGACAAGCATTCTTCCCCTGAGCCTCCATCCCACTCGTTTTTTAGATAGGTTTTAATGTGTGTAGTTTAGGAAGGCCTCAGACTGGAGATCCTCCTTCAGCCCCCAGAATGCTGGGATTGTAGTTGTAAGCTGATATTCCTGGTTCATTTCATTGTAGTTCATCTTAAAAGGCTTCAGGGTGGTACAGCAGAATTCTCAGGGCTACCATCAGACCAAGGTTTCAAGTGTTCTCAGTGGGCATGGGCTTTGACAACTCTAAGTCTCACCCCTGGGTAACCCCAGTGATCGATGGAAGCAAGACACTGCATGCTTGTGGATTGTGAGGTCTGTGTTCCAGGGCAGCTGGGGACGTGGCATTCAGATTCCTCTCCCGCAGTAGACTGGGTCAATTTTCAACCTGATTCAGTCTCTATTTCCACTGAATTTTCGATTGGGAATGATTTACTAAGAAGAGAAAGCTGCTATATAGTGTGACGCATTTGAAGACCTTGTATGAAAACAGACACTTGGCAGTTTGTTTATTTGAAGGGGTTGACAGCCGGGGTGAAGGTTTGTTTGGGCATGGGACTGCAACCCTAGGCAGTGCCTGCTGCCTGGGCTCCAAGAGTTAACTCTGCAAGCAGTGACGTCAGTCCTGATCTTTGCTCTGCTGCTCTTGTGCAACCTGATACTGCCGGTTGCTGAGGGCTGTGCTCATTGGCTGCTGGCTGCACTTACAGTGGGCGGAATTTTTTTTTTTTTTTCAATTAAGTAAAAGGGTAGGACCTAAGCCGCCAGTGACAGCAGAGGCCGGCCGGCCGGTATATCTTGTGCTAGTTTCCTGGGAACTCTGGCATTTCCCATTCTTGACTTCTGCCAGCACTTGCTCCTGGTGGTGGCTGAGCTCCCGGTCTCAACAGCATGCTCTGCCTGTGCCTGTATGTGCCCATCGCCGGGGACGCTCAGACTGAGTTCCAATACTTTGAGTCCAAGGGGCTTCCTGCGGAGCTGAAATCCATCTTCAAACTCAGTGTCTTTATCCCCTCTCAAGAGTTCTCTACATACCGCCAATGGAAGCAGGTCTGTATGCTGAGCGGGTGCCATGAGGGGCAGGCAGGGACTGGTTTTGAGTGAAGAGATGAATGATACCTAGGCATGACTTCTGGCCTAGAGGAAAGAATGTCTGAAATGTAGGTGTTTCCCCAGCCCTATGTCACTGTTGTGGAAATGGCTGGTTTTCGTGTAATTTCCTGGACTGGGAGGGAAGGCACTTGTGAGAGATGGAATCTCTAGATAGGAGTTCTTTTCTTGGCGAAGATGAAGCCTCCTAAAATGTACAGGATGTCATAGAGTCCTGGGATGTGTCACTGCTGTGGGAAGTTCCTGTGACTCCAGGGCAGAGTGTAGAGGCACACTGGAAAGGACGGGCTAGGATATAGGGCAGCCTTACCTCTTGGACTTTCAAGTGCTTAGGTGCCCCAGGGAACAGGGTGCCAACAGTGATCCTGGCCCTTGTGTGATGAGAAACTGAACTTGGCTTTGGGGTTTACTTGGATGCACTAAATTTCATGTTGCCCGCCAGTGCTGGTGTGTGGTTTTGTGCATCTCAGAATGGAGACACACAGAATGGAGTGGCTGTAAAGGGGAAGAAGCAAGTCTTCTTTCCCCCTCCCCGCTTTTTAAGACAATGTCTCTATGTAGCTGTGACTGGCCTGGTACTCAGAGATCTATCTGCCTTTCTCTGGCTCCCTGGTGTTGGAATTAAAGCCATGTGCCACCACACTTGGCATTTCTTCAGACAGGGTCTTGGTGTGTAGACCAGGATCACCTCAAACTCTCAGAAGTCCTCCTGCCTGAGCCTCTCTAGTGCTAGGATTATAGATGTGCAGCCCCACCCCCACAGATACAGGACAAACTGTTGGAGAGTATTTTTAAATAGGGTACAGTTAGCACAGTTGTGTGTGGTCTGTGTCATGGGGCACTACCCCAGGGCAGAGTACTTTGGTGGCAGGCAACCTAGGGACAAGAGATAGAGTTCTGTGTGCCTCTTTCTGAATGGCATATAGACTTTTCCTTTCTACTTAACATCTGGGGTGGGGACCCTTGGCTAAGAGAACAGATGTTGGCAAGAAGTTAACATAATCCCAGCTAGCAGCTAAGATGGGCTCCATCTGTCCCACATGCCAACCTCACCCTTCACATGGTTGGCTCCTTGGGATATATGTCTACCCTCCCCTCAAAAATCAGTGGCTAAGTAAGAGGGAAGCCATGATGACTGCCTTTTGGGAATGCAGTGGTCCATCGGTTTCTAAACCCTAGATGACTCAAAACTCTTTGGCCTAGTGTGTTGATTTGACTAGTGAATGGATTTGTCCATAAGAGAACGAAGGAACAATTTCCTCAGGAGATTCTGTGTTTTGGATTTAAAATGCTCTCCCCAATAAATTAGATAGATAGACAGACAGACAGATAGAATTAAAAGCTTTGGGGGGGTGGTGACAGAGTCTCATTCTGTAGTTCTGGCTAGCCTGGAACCCACTAGATAGACCAGGCTGGCCTTGAATTCACAGAGGTCCACCTGCCTCTGCCTTTGGAGTTCTGGAATTAAAGGCACACACCACTACTTCTGGCTAAATGTAACTAAAAACAAACAAACAAACGAAAACTGAAGTGCTGCTGAGCTGAAATGACCCATATTTTTCCCAGAGTTCTGTCTTGACTTAACCTTTAGGGTAGCAGAACCTTTAGGGTAGCAGAAGGTCCTGTAGGTGGCTTGGAATGCACCATTCTCTAACTGCTGTTCCTTGCTTTGTAATATGTGGGAACAAATGGGCTATACCTCTTAGAGCTAGCTACTGGAGAGACTTCACTCCGTAAAACTTTTACATCCTCCATTCCCTGCTGAGTGGAGAAGCTCCAGATGCTTTGCATCCAACTGCTGTTACAGCTGCCAAGCAGAGCTCACCCAAGACAGGTGAGATCAGGGTCTCTTAAAGCCTTAGGTCACTAAACTAGTAAAGCTAACCTGGTATTCAGTGCCTGGTTGAGAATCTGGGCTTGGTTATATCTGGTATCCCTGAGACCAGGGACCAGACTGGCAGTGCCAGCAAGCATGAGTCCAAGAATAGTTGCCCCTGGCTCCTCCTGTCTGTCTGCACCCTCCAGTGTTCCCTGGCAACGTTTCTGCCAAGTAGGCATTGTCTGAACCTTTACCCTCATCACCAAATTATTAGTGGGCTAATGCCACACAGGGGATGGAGTGAGTAGCTGGGTTCCTAAGGGCCTCTAGATTCCAAGGCTATCCCCAGCTCTCAGCCAAGAGTGCTTCTGTAGGAGAGCCAGCCACTGACCCTGGCTGCATAACAAGCCGGTCTGGGGACTGTTGGAAAGAGCAAGCACCTGGCTGCCCCGCTGGCCTCTCTGAAGGCTTTCTCATAGAAGTATCTCCTCATTAGCGCAGGGAGGGCCCTTGCTTGGCTTCTGGATAGATAGCCTTTGGGAACCAGAACAGTGGCTGTGGTGTATGGGTAAATTGACATGATGCCCTATGATTCCCATGGGCTGTTAGAGATAGGACATCTTGGGTCATTGTGGAGAACACTTATTTCCCCATTGTGACCTCAAGTCCTTACTTTGGTTTTCTAGAAAATTGTGCAAGCAGGTGACAAGGACCTTGATGGGCAACTGGACTTTGAAGAGTTTGTACATTACCTCCAAGATCATGAGAAGAAACTGAGGCTGGTGTTCAAGAGTCTGGACAAAAAAAATGATGGTGAGTTTGGCTGTAGTTCCTTTGCTGGGCAGGCCTTGGCTTACCAGATGCCGGGCCCTGCTCATGGATCTTGTTGTCACAGGACGAATCGATGCACAGGAGATCATGCAGTCCCTGCGGGACCTGGGTGTCAAGATCTCTGAACAGCAGGCAGAGAAGATTCTTAAGAGGTGAGTGAGTGTGGATGAGCTCTGTGCTGTGGGACACTTTCATGGCTTTGGACTAATCCACGTGCTGTTCACTGTTGACCTGCTTCCCTGGAACTGGCCCTGTGTTTAGGAGGAGGGATAAGAGGCCCCTTCCCAAAGAAAGCAAGCTTCTCCTGAGGTCTTGTGGAAGAGTCACAAGTCTGGAATTAGCCCGTTGCCAGCAACCCATAAAACGACAAGATTAGCTGTGGGCATTTCATGCTGGTGAGAAGTGTCCCTGGGACACTTTCTCTGCCTGATGGGGAGGAACTTGTACCATGTGTGGTCCTTGACTTGGGTTGCTGCTAGTAGCTTGTTCTTTACTCTGTAGCCACATATGCTGGCCAGAGAGATGGCTCACTCGTGAGCAGAGGGCTGCCGGAAAACCCTGCAAATAGAACAGTTTGTGCCTGGCTGTCACAGGGACAGCAACCCCAGGAGTCCAGTTCTGCCCACTTCCTCATGCTGTGCTGGTCCCTGGTGTCTTGGGGTGTGTGCTTCCTTTACTAACCTGCTCAGTGCATTTATCTGTGTTGTTTCTCCTTTCTCCTCTGCATCCTCCTTTGTCTGTCTGTCAGAATACGAACGGGCCACTTCTGGGGCCCTGTCACCTAGTAAGTATCTGTGTCTCCCCATGATTGCTTCCCTCCCTGATCAGAATGGGGTTCCTGTGGGCCAGCACATCTCCATTTTGTGGAAAATGGGGTATGGAGCCACCTTACCCTTTCTCATGGGCAAGGTGCCTTTGGTCTCCTGGATGGCTGTGTCACCTGCCTTCATCCCATCCAGGTGGTGGGGCACACGGCTGGCAGGTGGGTATGACAGTGCAAGTGACCACGCTTCTGCTTACAGCATGGATAAGAACGGCACGATGACCATCGACTGGAACGAGTGGAGGGACTACCACCTCCTGCACCCCGTGGAGAACGTCCCCGAGATCATCCTGTACTGGAAGCACTCGACGGTGAGGCGCGGCCACTGTCCACTCAGGCGACTATCTTTGTCTCTCATTCCGTCCCCATCCCGGCCTGGGTAGGGGTCCTGATGATACAGCGAGGCATTGTCCCTCCTTCCATACAGTGACCAGCCTAAACCTTGACCCTTTGCCAGGCATACCCTCCTATCCCCACATGCCATGGTCCTTCCCGGGCCATTCCAAATATCTCGTTCTCCTCTGCCACTGCTTCTCCCAGAAGCAGGCAGTCAGTCCTCCACGGATGGGGGAAGAAACCTTGCTACAGATGCCTCCGCCTTCCCTGCGTTCCTTTTTTAGTATCATTTCTCTCTATGGCAAAAATACATGCTCTGGCTGAGACAGAGGAGCCTCATGAGTTAAAGGCCAGCCTGGGCTATGGAGTTAGACTCTGTTTGGGTTAGGTTTTAGTAAGCATGCCTTGTAGGGCCTGTATACTGTTTTTTCACTCTGTTAGCATGGTCCACATTTCAGGAAGACAGATGTGGTTCCATATTGGTCTTACTTAAAAGACTTCTGGTGTTCTTGGCTGGGCTGCCCCTGCCTTATCCACCCTGCACCCACAGTGCCAGGTCAGGGCTGATTCTGGGGTTCAGAACAGCTAGCCTGTCTCTGGCCTGCAGCCCAGAGGTCAGCAGAGCTGGATGAGACCAGTTCCAAAAAGAAGGTGTTACACAGGCAGCACAGCACCCTGCTCGAGTAGGCCTTGCATAACACTGTTCTGCTGGCAATCTGTTTCTGTATCAGGTTGCAGGGTTTGTACCCATCTTCCCTTACCCTTGTAGTGTCTAGCGTAAAGTCCTTTAAAAGGCAACCCTGAGGCAGATTTCTGAGTTCGAGGCCAGCCTGGTCTACAGAGTGAGTTCCAGGACAGCCAGGGCTACACAGAGAAATCCTGCCTCAAAACAAACAAACAAAAAAAGGCAACCCTGCAGCGTTGTAACGTTCTCCCTGATCATTACCTGCTCCTTCCTAGACCATGTACAAGATCAAGAGCTGTAGCCACTGTCAGGGCAAAGGGAGAGAGAGCTCCTGCCATCCTCATTCACCGTTCGCGTGGCCACTTGAGAGAGTGGAAGGCAGTGACCACCTCCAGGTGGCTAGCACGGGCCACAGGTGTCGTGAGTAAAGTTGGCTATGTCTCTGCTTCTCTTCCCCATAGATCTTCGATGTCGGAGAGAATCTGACAGTCCCAGATGAGTTCACAGTGGAGGAGAGGCAGACGGGGATGTGGTGGAGGCACCTGGTGGCAGGAGGTGGGGCAGGGGCAGTTTCCAGAACCTGCACTGCCCCCCTGGACAGACTGAAGGTGCTCATGCAGGTGAGCAGGAAAGCAGCAGATTTTTATCCATAGTTCATTGGTGGCTCAGCTTCCCCTCCCTCCCTCCCTCAGCTGGGTCCTTACTATAAAAACTTCCCACCCCAGCTAATGAAATTGGAGTTAATGCTTCACGGGCACCAGCAGATCCAGGCCTAGGTGACCTTTGTGTTTAGCTGTTCTAATTTTATCAGAGAAACATAAGCTGCGTATCACCTTACTTGGGCTTGTTACTTGGAGTGTGGCTAGACCTGATTCCTTAAGCGCATCTCAGGGTGGATAAGATACCTCATGGAGGGCAGGGGGAGCAGATCCTTGCATGACCTAGAGGCCATCAAGAAGCAGTGCCTTTACCTTGGCTGAGCATGCAACTCCACGTCCACAAGGCAGAGATAAGCTTGTCTGATGTCAGGGAAGCATTGTGAAATGGCCCACATGTGGACACTGGTGGACTTTGATGTCTGTCTGAACAGTGACCAGTTACCCCATTTTGCTTCTGTGTGGCACTTTCTGTGCCAGGAGGCTTACATAGAAACAGCCCATCCCCCAGAAACCCTCTGGACAGACTGAAGGTGCTCATGCAGGTGAGCAGGAAAGCAGCAGATTTTTACCCATAGTTCATTGGTGACTCAGCTTCCCCTCCCTCCCTCAGCTGGGGCTCTGCTTTAAAAGCCTGACTTCTCACCCCAGCTAATGGAGTTGGAGTTAATGCTTTTCAGGCACAACCCTCTCCCCCCTGGCATAAGTAACTAAGTGGGATCTCCCCGTATCTTCCAGAAATAGACCGATGCAAAAGATTTAGAGCTTCAAGGCTTAATCTAGTGTGTGCTGGTCCCGCCTCCCAGCTCGGTGGCCTTAAGTAGCCATTCCTCCTTCCAGAGCCTCTGAGAAAACAGAAGTGTGAATAGTTCCTCTTACTTCATTTTTAACAGAATTCCAGGCATAGAGAGAGAGAGTAAGAGCTGTCCTTTCTGGGTTGGTGGCACACACCTCTAATCCACGCACTCGGGAAAGATCCTGAACTGCATAGTATGAAAGCCTGGCAAAAGCGAACTGAATACAATAAAATAATAAAAACACGCAGCCATGCCTGCCGAATCCCCCGGACATTAAATTGAATTACCCAGAGGGAAGGACCTTTCCGAAGAGGTGTTCTGAAAAGGCCCCGCCCGCCCCGGGGCGGACGGCGGCGTCCCTCCGTCCTGCTGAGTCCCTCTGGTCTCTTGTCCTCCTCAGGTCCACGCCTCCCGCAGCAACAACATGTGCATCGTGGGTGGATTCACGCAGATGATTCGAGAGGGGGGAGCCAAGTCACTCTGGCGGGGCAATGGCATCAATGTCCTCAAAATTGCTCCAGAGTCGGCCATCAAATTCATGGCATATGAACAGGTGAGGGCCTGGGAGAGGGATGTCATCTGGCGGCTGCTTGTCCATTATCTGCTGTTCTGAGGTTCCTGAAACTGGAGCCAGTGTTTGTACCCGGAGGACAGCGAGATCAATGGCCTGGGCATGACCCCAGATCTCTTACTACCTTCTTCCCTTTGGGGACAGCATAGGTAGCTTCAGGGTCACAGGTCTCATCCAAAGTTAGAAGGGCAGGGCCAGAAGTGCTGTGGCCCCGGGTGCATCCCTTTGTTTTTTCTATTTTAGATGAAACGCCTTGTGGGTAGTGATCAGGAGACACTGAGGATCCATGAAAGGCTTGTGGCAGGCTCCCTGGCTGGGGCCATTGCCCAGAGTAGTATCTACCCAATGGAGGTAAGGGCCACAGTCCTGGAGTGGGCAGTACACATGGGACCCAAAGAAGAAGAGGCTGTTTATGCTTCTTGACACTCTCGTTACAGGTTCTGAAGACCCGAATGGCCCTGCGCAAAACAGGCCAGTACTCGGGCATGCTGGACTGTGCCAGGAGGATCTTGGCTAAAGAGGGGGTGGCCGCCTTCTACAAAGGCTACGTCCCCAACATGCTGGGGATCATCCCCTATGCTGGCATCGACCTGGCCGTCTATGAGGTAAGGCCCGCTTGGGGATAGGGCCTGGGGCGGGGGGGAGATAGAGCACCTGCCTCGTCCCAACACCCTCGGAGAGATAGCAGTCAGCTCTTTACCGCAGCCACCCTCCACCTTCTGCACAGCAGGTCTAAATTCTGTCCCGGGTTCCAGGTTCCCTCTTAGGGTCCAGAGGTGCAGTAGGCAGACCCAAGAACAGTGGCCACTAGGGACTCACAGATATCCACAGACTTGAGCGGACAGAGCCAGGTGCTCTGTGTGGGAACATAGTGCTCCCTCATTCTGCTTCCTGTCCTAGCCAAGAACCTCAAGTGACCATGGATGCCAAAGGCAGGCCAGTCAGGAGTTCAGCAAGGCCCAGGCCAAGTGAATCAGGTTACTTTGGCTTCTCAGATCCCACGTGATAGGAAGCAGCTTTCCTGTGGATCCAACCGCTGTCCCACCCCCAGTGTTTCTCCCATACTGGCTCTTTAAGGCTAACTTCTGGATCCCATTTCCCTCTAGACATTGAAAAACACCTGGCTGCAGCGCTACGCAGTAAACAGTGCAGACCCTGGTGTGTTCGTTCTCCTGGCCTGTGGCACTATCTCTAGTACCTGTGGCCAGCTGGCCAGCTACCCACTAGCCCTGGTCAGGACCCGGATGCAGGCACAAGGTAAGGCTGGTCCTGGGCTGACTTTCATTTCATGTCCCTAGCAGTTGGGGTAGCTGACAGATGGCATCTGACCAGTGGCCTCTCTCCCACAGCCTCCATTGAGGGTGCGCCTGAGGTAACCATGAGCAGCCTCTTCAAACAGATTCTGCGGACTGAGGGGGCCTTTGGGCTATACCGGGGGCTGGCCCCCAACTTCATGAAGGTGATTCCAGCTGTGAGCATCAGCTATGTGGTCTACGAGAACCTGAAGATCACCCTGGGCGTGCAGTCTCGGTGACGGGAGGGTGGCGGACTTGGTGACCCTAGGCTGCAGCCCAGGGTGTGCAGCCACCTCATTCTGTGAATGTGCCAACACTAAGCTGACTTACCCAAGCTGTGAAACCCAGGATACCGCAGGGGACGGGCAGGGAGCTGGCAAGCTCTGGGCTGGTCCTGCTGACCTGGCAGACCTTTGTGTCTCTTCCAAGGAAGACCTGTGGACATTCCTTGGGGTCCAGGGGTCAGTAAGATGTGGGCTCCTGCACTAGAGACAGGACATTTTCCGCAGTGCCTGCCAGATAGCGAGCTTGGATGCCAGCTTAGTTCTTCCATCTCGTTCACGCAGCCGGACCTCAACCACAGCATCCCTCTGGTCCAAAGAGCATTCCTGTGCCCCTCACATCTTTCCACTGATGCGCTGTGGTAGGAAGTGGACCTGCCCCCACTCCTTCTTGTCCTTCTGTCCATCTTCCCTCAGTGCTGCTCTTCCAAACCTGTTTCCCAAGCTGCAGCAGCCATGTGGACCTGTGGTACAAGAAGCTGAAGAAGTACCATTATGTCCTCGCCTATTCTGAGCTCACCAGCAAGGCCGCCTGGATGTACCCGGGTACTCAGGCACCAGCTGCCTGACACCATGGTGCATGGCTTTGCTGAAAGCTAGTGCTAGGATCTGGAACCCAGAGGACTTGTGCTGCCTGCATGGGCCTAATGTCCTCTGAGCTGCCCCTAAGCCCTGTCAGGACTGGCACCAGCTCATGCCCACACTCATTGTTCAGTTCTGTGGTGTGAAGGTGGGCAGGATACCTGCCCCATGTCTGCTGCCCTGATGAGAAGAAAAGGATGCTGAAGGCCTTAATTATGTCTAACTGGGTAAAGGAATGGTTCAGAAGGACAAGCTGGACACTGCAAGTGCCACACTTACTGCGAGCCCGGGGCAGGTAGTTTGCCTGCTCTCATCTGTTCTGAGGGCCCTGTGGGGCCAAGTGGGACCAGCCTCACATTCCACACGTGTACCACTCTGCTTGGAGCCTATTTATTTTGTATTTATTTGAACAGAGTTATGTCCTAACTATTTTTATAGATTTGTTTAATTAATAGCTTGTCATTTTCAAGTTCATTTTTTTATTCATATTTATGTTCATGGTTGATTGTACCTTCCTGTCACCACCTGGTGGGGCATGGGGAGACAAGATGGAAAAGCGGCCACAGAGTGACCTACCTGCTGCCCACACTGATGGCATGTCCATCCCACCGGAAACAGAAGGAAAGGCACAGGGAGGACCCTTCAGGCCTGGTAGGGTAGTAGGAAAGGTGGCGGCTTGACATTCTTTCCTGGACCGGGAGGATTTCTTTATTTTGCCCTTTTGGAACGACAAGGCAGTGAGGTGCTTCATTCACCAGGAATCTGGTTATGAGGGTAAGGACTGAAGGACAGGGTGGCCTGCCCTCCCCAACCTGAGACCTGGCCTCCCTCCTGGCCCGCAGCTGCCCATGCTCAATGAGTGGTCAGCTGGCCACTTGGCAATTGTGCCTCCATTGCCCCAGAATGGCCTGATGAGGAAAATCCAAATAGGATGCAAAGATGAATGCAAAAATCACCGGTCTGCATAGTCTGTACTGTAACTGGAGTCTGTCAAAGGCAAGCAGCCTTCTAATAAAGTCGCTTCCAATGTGACAGTGAGCCAGCACTTTTCTACCCTGGGCTTGGGTGTGGGGGGACATTAACATTTTCCTCATCCATTGCCCGCATAGTCACTCCTCATCCTTAGGGGGATGTTAGGTTGGGGTTCGCCTTTAGTGGGTGTTAGATTGGGGTTGCCCCATCTGAGACATGGGCCTCCCCTTCCTGCTGGGAGCTTATTCTTCACGTGGTCTCCAGGCACTACAGGTTGCTTTTGCCCAGGCCTCCTGGGTGCTAGAGGCCAGGGCAGCTCAGACCTGTCTCTGTCACACCCACTCGGGCCGTCTCAGAGCTTTGTTAGAGGACTCTCACTTTGTACTTGAACCCAGATGAGTCCCTGCATGCACAAGCTCACCCTTTCCACTGGAACAGCTGGTGAGCATTGAAATGTCACACACATGTCAAAGGACAATTCCTGGCTTCCCTTCCAGAGCCGCATCTCCGTCTTCGTCACCTCACAAAAGGTGACCCCAATCCTAAAGACTCAAGCCAAAAACCTTTGGGTCATCAACAGCACCCTGCTTCCTGCCTAACTTCTCATTCTAGACCTGTCTGTCAGAGAACCCGTCTACTTTCAGGTGGACCTGGGACCCCACGACTCGTGACAGCCACCCTGCTGCCTGCTTTATCCTTACCCTGATTCTTGCCAAAGTCCATCTCTCCTGCTTCCCCAGTTCTTTCTGAGTGAACCTTAGACCTAAAACCCTAAACTCTGCTTCCTGTCACCTAGAACCTTCCATTGAGGGGACAAGCCATGGTCTGGGAGGAACCAGTGTATTAACTCTCACAAGTTGTCCTCTGGCCTCTACATCTACACCAAACATATAAACCTTAAAAATAAATTAATAAAATCATAATCATTTTTATTTAAATGGCATTTACAGCCTGGTGAGACAGCTCAGGTGTCAGCATTTCCAACATTTGTGTCTGGCAGCTCTTCTCCCAGAGGGCCAGACTCCTAGGGCTCTGCACACGTGGTATACACATACAAACATGCTATGTAAATAAAAATCTTATAACCCTTAGCTGGGTATGCTTGTACACCTTTAGTCCTAGCACTGGGGAGGCAGAGGCAGACAGATCTGAATTCAAGATCAGCCTGGTCTACAAATTGAGTTTCAGGACAGTTAGAGCCACATAGTGAGACGTTGCCTCCAAGGGAGGGGAGTGGGGAAACACGCCACAGGCCGAGGATCCGGTTGGTTAGTAAGTGCACTTGCTGCAGAGCCTGAGACCTGAGCCCCTCATGGTAGAAGGAGTGAAGTGAGCTTGAGGCCAGCCAGGTTAGGCCTGGGCTTCCTGTCAGCCAGGGCTGCATAGTGAGACCTTGTCTCAAAAACAAAAATAGTCATTTGTCTTGGGGATGGTGGTTTAGTCCTGGTGTCCCAGCACCGGGGAAGGACTGAAGCCGGAGGGCGAGTTGAAGGCTAGTCTGTAGCAAGACTATCAGAAGTCAAAAATAGAGGGCTAGAGAGATGGCTCAGGGGTTAGCACTGGCTACTATTCCTGAAGACCCAGTTCAGTTCCCAGAACATTGTTGGTGGCTTGCAATCATATGGGTCCAACATCCTATTCTGGCCTCTACATGCACCAAGCATGTAAGATATACAGGCAGGCAAAACACTCATATACATAAAGTAAAAATATTAAAATAGTGGGAAACAAAACCTCTACAATCTAGGGTGGGCGTGATGGTGCAGGCTTTTAATTCCACCATTACGGAGAAAGGCAAATCTTTGAATTCAAGGCTAGACTGGTCTCTGTGGCAAGGACAAGGACGGTCAGGACTGTATGGTGAGACCCTGTCTCAGAAAACAGAAACAAGGGACTAGAGGGATGGCTCGCTCAGTGGTTAAGAGCATGGGCTGCTCTTCATTAGACCATTAAATTTAATGGTCAGCACCCAAACGGCTGTTAGAACTCTCTTTAGCTCCAGTCCAGGGGATCCAATGCCCACTTCTGGCCTCTGTTGGCACCATTTTGCACATGATACACAAATGGACATGCAGGAAGAAATAAACACACCACAGAAACACGTCCACAGCTCACAGCCGCTTCATCTGCAGCATCCAGAAGCTGGAAATGGAACAGGTGTCCATCAACAAGGGAAGAGTTCCAAACCATTCTGTGGAGGCATTGGGAGGCTACACGGGAATTCATTCCTAAAGCAATTACCCAACAGTCTCAACACAGGGATGGCCAGCAAGATGGCTCAGTGGATCAATAAGGCACTTGCTGCCAAGCCTGGTGAGCTGGGTTCAGTCCTCAGATCCACGGCTGAGACAATTGACTTCCACAAGCTGTCCTCTGACCATAGGCATGCTCCCTGCCCCTCCAAAACTAAATATTTTTGTTATTAAAAACTATGCTAAGTAGGGCTCACCTAATCTTCCTTTTGAATGGTGGCAATCTCAGGGGGCACTAACAGTGGCATCAAGGAAGGGATGAGGCACATTTGCCAAAGCACAATGCACTTCATGGTGGATTCCATTGGATTCCAGGTTAAAAAGTCGAGCAAAGCCCTGTTCTCCCCACATCAATCTGGGAGCGGTGCCCCAGCCCTACTGGGCCCCACAGGCAGGGTACCAAGAAGTTATACAGTTTGACTTTCTGCCATCCCTGTAGCAGCCTGGCCTGGTCCCGGGTGCCCAGGGCCATTGGGAGATCTGGCACCAGAACTTCAAGGGTTTTCCTGCCGTAGGGCTCAGCCAGTACTTGACCTCTGTGCTAGGGAGGAGACATTTAAGTGTCTTGACTGCAAGGAACCCATGTGTTGGAGTAGTGCCTAGGTTTTTGTGGGGGGGGGGGTTCCCCTTTTGTTTCATTTGAGACAATCTTGCTATATACCATGGAGAGCTGGCCTTGAACTCCATCCTCCTGCCTCCACCTCCCAGCTGCTGGTTTTGTAGGTTTGAGACACCAGTTCCTTTTCCTTCTTAACAAAAGACTCTGAAATACTAAGTTTCAGCCTCATTAAACATTGGGCCCCTTCCAGGGTCCCCCCTGCAGCCTCACTGGCTGCACAGGGCTCCAGCACACACTGACCTGGAGCTTTCTGCTCAGAGGCAAGCGCCTGGCCTTCCTGTGCAGTGGTCTGTGGCACTGCACACCCAGGGGCCAGACCAGGCTGCTACGGGGATGGCCCCAAGCAGCTCAAGGCTCTGGCACACACCTGCTATAGAGTGAACCCAGGTGTGGAACTGGCATGTACCACCTCTACGAGATATAATAGTGTCCTTTATTTACCTTTGTGTCCACTTAGAACTTAAGAACGCCACCTTGTTTAGGAATAGATCTTTGCTTATGGAATCAAGTTAGGATGAAGTTGTCACTGGAGCTAGAGAACTTTCCTCATGGAAACAGTTGAAACAAGCCAGAGTTGAGTATGTGGGGGAAATCAGGAGAGTTTAATGGGACTTCAACTCCTGAGAAGGCATCCTCATTGCCCAGGCTACAGGCCAGGCTGCTTGGGCACGAAGAAAGGAGCAGACCTGGCTTGCCAGGGGTGGGTTATCAGCCTGGTCCCTAGCTCATCTTGTCAGAAGGACTTTAGGTTCCCAAGCTGCCCCAGCTTCAATGAGCCAAGGGCTCTGGAGGTGGCCTACCCTTTGCCTCTTGTGGTGGTTCCCAGTGTGTCCAGTCTATTCTGGGTTGGGGGGGGGGGCAAATTCAGTCATTATCCCTTGTAAGAAAAGTGGCACCATGGAATCCCAGCATTTGAGAGGCAGAATTCGAAGTAAGCTTGAATTTTAAGCAGGGTACATATGGTATCTTGCTTAAAATGTTATTATGTATTTACT
The DNA here is from genome assembly GCA_028551405.1 of Uromys caudimaculatus. Taxonomy (NCBI): domain Eukaryota; kingdom Metazoa; phylum Chordata; class Mammalia; order Rodentia; family Muridae; genus Uromys; species Uromys caudimaculatus. The sequence continues at coordinate 132,176,364 of CM052701.1, forward strand.
TTTACTTAATTATTTGTGTGTGTGTGTGTGTGTGTGTGTATTTAGGTGCATGTGTGGAGGTCAAAGGACAACTTGTGGAAACCTGTTCTGTTCATCACGAGGGTCCTGGGGATTAAAATGGGGTCCTCAGGATTAAGGGCAAGCACCCTTACCTGCTAAGCCATCTCAGTGGTCCCAATCCTCTAAAAGGGGGGGGGGGGGGATGGGGATTCAACATGAAGAGGCAAAGGTCAGGGGGCTGGGTCTGAAAGCTAAGAAACAACTGAACCCTGCTAACAGCCACCACTGGAGACAGGAGCTGGCCCCACCCACACCTACAGCTGTGGGAGAATGAATGTCTGCGGGCTTTGCCAAACAAGGTTCTGTGAATTGACTAGGACATCAAATACACCACTTACTTCAGGAATTTGTTACCAGGGCAACAGATGCATACTTTCCTTACCTTTGGGTCCTGGCTGATTGGCCTCAGCCCTCAAGCCTGCTCTCCCACCCTTTCAAGCCCCGTCCTCCAAGTCAGCTGGAAGGAGAGGCCTTACCAGCAACTGAACTGGCTTGTCAGGCCCTGTGACATGGGTGCAGTGCAGAGCTCACAGGCCAGGGATATCAGCGGTCTCTGTGCCTGGGCCCTGTGTATTAGGGTTGATGGTCGTGAGACCTACACTGCCTGCCTTACTTAGAACTAGGCTGTTCCCCACCTAAGCCAGCCTCATCTCCCTGTCCTAGTACATGTCACCTGATTGTTCTCATTCCTCAGGCTCTTATCCATCCATTCGGTGCTGAGGGCTTTGTTCCCTGTCGCTACACATGCCTGGAGTCCAGAATTGTTAACACGCACACGTGGTTTGGATTATATTACCCCCTCGAAGTCTTTGGGTCGGGTTACAAGGTAAATTAGGGCACCATGGTATGATCTTGGGCAAGGCTTCTGCATTGCCCAACCTCAGTTTCCCCATGGGAACCTTACTTACAGTCCTGAAGGGGAAGGACATGTCTCAGTTCATACAAAAGGGAGAGTGGCCTTATTCGCCATAGTGGCCTGTGCTCTGCTGTCCCCAATCCAGATTTCACCGGTCTGAGTGGATTGGAATGTAGGGGAAAGGTGGAAGGGGAGGAACCTTCTTGATGGGCCCAACTGCCCAGGTGGACCTTGGTCCTTGCACCCAAGGGCCAGCCAGCCCAGCGTGGCCACAGTTGGTCTGAGCTGGATGAGAGCTGCTAGCGGCAGCACAGAAGTAAATCTGAGGCCACAGATAGCTGGTGACCTCCTTAGTCCTGCAGGGGCCATCAGCCTGGGCCTGCTGGACAGAGTCCCCAAGCACAGGACCAGACAGGAGTGCATCCCAACGAAATGAGCTCTTGTCATTTTCTGTCACTGTGAACCCAGCCTATGGTCCTGGAGGGAACTGTATCTCTCATAGCAGTTGCTGAGGCTGATGGAGGGCATCAGTGTGGGTGGCTGCCTCCCTATACCTTTACAGATGGGGACACAAGAGTCAAGTCCCCCACTCATTTCTCTTTCCTGACCACCCTTTACAGGGAGCATCTGTGTTAGTCTCTCAGGGCTGCTCCTACCAAGAACCACAAACTCAGTGACTCAGAACACGCCAGTTTCTGGAGGCCTGAAGTCCAAAGTCAGTTCCAGTGCCTAGAGTCAAGGTGTCACAGGTCTGGCTCCTCCTGTAGGGTTTGTCTTTCTAGCTTCTGGAGGCTTCTGTGCTCTGTGGCTTGTGACCCTTTCTGACTCCTCCAGCCACTGTGCTTCCACACAGAGATACAGCCTGTTTCTGATTCCATCTGTTTGTTTGCTTTATATTTCTTTTGTTGTTGTTGTTGTTATTTTTTGGTTTGGTTTGGTTTTTCCGAGACAGGGTTTCTCTGTGTAGCCCTGGCTGTCCTGGAACTCACTCTGTAGACCAGGCTGGCCTCGAACTCAGAAATCCACCTGCCTCTGCCTCCCAAGTGCTGGGATTAAAGGCGTGCGCCACCACTGCCCGGCCAGCCCCTCATCTCTACAGCAGAGGTTTACACACTGGCCCTGTTGGGCTTGGTGTCCTAATGTGACCTAATGTAGCCACACACAGGGTTCCCCGATCCCCACCACACACAGGGTTCCCACAGTGTGTAACCACACACAATAGCCCTAGCACTCAGGCAGCTGTAAAGCAAAGCATGCATGAGGCCAGTGGAGCTACACACTGAGCTCCAGAGTCACCTGGAATACAGATAGATCCTGTCTTAAAAGACAAACAAAAAGGTACTCATTCCCTGGCACCACCAAGCACGCCCACCCACCGAAACCTTTCCTGTTGGGTTAAAAACAGCAGAAGCAATGCCCAAGGAACATAGCACACTGGAAAACCAGACGATTGTTGTTAAGTTTTAACCTAGAATAGTTTCTATGGAGAATAAGCATTCATCGCTCACTTAATCCCAAAGAAAATGTAAGGGGTGGGAGAGGTGGCTCTGTGGTTAAGAACACAGACTGCTCTTGCAGAAGACTCAGGTTCAGTTTTCAGTACTCGTGAGGCCGCTGACAATGGCTTCCAATTCCAGCTCCTGGGCTAACAGATGCTTCTTGCCTCCGTGTGCATGTGCACACGGGCACAAGACTTTAAAGTAATTCTTCTAAACGTTTTTAAGTGGAAATTTGACAAAAATGGGAAAACTAGAATCCTCCCTGCGGGCTCGCTCTCTGGCTCCCGAGGGAGACATCTTGTTCTCAGGGTTCTCCAGGCCTACTTCCTGTACCCTTGACTCAGTACTGAGAGCCATAATGTCTTAGGGTTTTATTGCTGCCACAAAACATCATGACCAAAAAGCAAGTTGGGGAGGAAAGGGTTTGTTTGGCTTACACTTTCTGTCCATCATTGGAGGAAGTCAGGACAGTAACTTAAGCAGGGCAGAAACCTGGAGCAGGAGCTGAGGCAGAGGCCATGGAGGGGTGCTGCTTACTGGTTTGCTTCCCCTGGCTTGCTCAGCTTGCTTTCTTATAGAACCCAGGACCACCAGCCCAAGGATGGCACCACCCACAATGGTCTGGGCCCTCCCATATTGATCACTAATTGAGAAAATGCCTTACAGCTGGATCTCATGGAGGCATTTCCTCAAGGGAGGCTCCTTTCTCTGGGATAACTCCAGCTTGTGTCAAGTTGACACAAAGCCAGCCAGGACACACAGGGATGTTATTCTGAGGCAGACAGCTGATGTCACTGATGATACACAAGCCTGTATCATCTTCCAAACACCTCTGGACCCCAGCCTCACCAACCCCACAGATGGTCACTGATGCCAGTTCCCCAGAGGAATGAAGCTTGCCTGAGGTCGCAACCGAGAGAGGACAGAGGCCCAAACTCTAGCCTCTGCTCAGCCAAGACCATGGGGGAAACTGGGCAACATGGTGCATATCTATAATCCTAACGCGTAGGAGGTTGGAGAAGGCCACCAGTGCAAGGTCAGCCCAGGCTGTACGGCAGGTTCCAGCTCAGCCTGGGCTACAGAGATCAGATACTGGTTCCCGGGGCAGCTCTGACTCCCTATGAAATGTGATTTTTCCTACTCATCCCCAAATGCTTAAACACTAAAGCAACCGAATGTCTATTTGGACAAAGAGTACCTAACCAAACCTGGCCACAAGGTGGCAGCCCATGTTCCTTCCATCTCCCGAAGGCTTTGTAAGCTCTCTAGTGCCTCCTGGTGGCTGTAGGAAGCACGGCGAAAGGAAGAAAGGAAAGCGCGCTAGGCCTAGTGGGTGTTTGTGGCTGCTTTGGTCCTTCTCCACTGAAGTCATAGGAAGCCAGTCTGGCTAGCAGTTCTTGGGGTTTCATCACTGGCCAGTCAGTGCAGTCTTCTCCCCCCTGCGGAAACCTCTGGGGAAGACCCTCAGGATCACACCTTTGATTCCCTGGCTCTGCCAGCCCTAGTGCTCTCTGTGGAATGCAGAGGCAGAAGGAAACATGAGCATCATGTCTGTGGAGATGAGAAGAGGGTATATCTTCAGCTGGGACACAACCTACATGCCCCACCTCCTAACTCAGATGACCTCAAGGGGGAGCCAAGGCTAGACACAACTGATCCAGTGCAGGAGCAGTGAGAGCACAGGCTACCCACAGTGGAATTTCCCCAGGCTATGGTGTCCCAGTGAGAAGGGGGCATCTCACCACATGTGTATTCCAGCTGCTTCTCTGGGGAACTGGGATTGAGAAGGGGGGGTACCACGCAACAGCAGTAGACAGAGCCTTGAGAAGGGGGCACAGGAGGCTGGGAGCAGGGATGCAGGATTGCCTGCAACTGCAACCTCAGAACCCGTCGGGACAGCCTGCAGCTAAGTGACCTCAGGCGGGGGCTGGGGGTGGGGAGTGAGCATTTTAAGAACAGACTCTGGGGAGGCAGCTGCAGTGAGACAGCTAATTTTAATGGGGGGGAGGCATTTAATCCTTTGTGAAGTGAGTAGGGACTATTGGGGTGAGTTCATATCATTGGTTGGGGCCAGGGTGTTGGGGATACCTCATCTGCATACGGATGGAATTTCAGTGCTGCTGGACATTAAGGGAGAGGACTGTTAGATGGCTACTGAGCTATATGACCGCCTCCAGAGGGCAAAGGTGGGGGTGTTGGCTATGTGCTGGGACACACGGGCTTGAGGTTTGGATATGCCCTAGCCCACTCTTGCTCCTCTGCCCCTCCCCACCATCCAATGGCTTTGCAACCCACGGGATGCAGGGATGGAGAGATGAAGGCTGGGTGGCTCACAACCATTTTAGCTCCAGTCTCAGGGGATCTGATGTTCTCTGACTCCACAGGCACCAGGTATGCACATGGTGCACAGACATGTATGCGAGTAAAACATTCGTACACATTTAAAACACAAGAGCCTACAGACTGTCCCAGCCAGGGTTGGCCATGGGCTGCCTGAAGGACCCTCAGCAGTATGTCCGGGACACAGCCCCTCATCTCTTTTTTTTTTTTTTTTTTTTGGTTTTTCGAGACAGGGTTTCTCTGTGTAGCCCTGGCTGTCCTGCAACTTCCTCTGTAGACCAGGCTGGCCTCGAACTCAGAAATCCACCTGCCTCTGCCTCCCAAGTGCTGGGATTAAAGGCATGCGCCACCACTGCCCGGCCAGACCCTCATCTCTACAGCAGAGGTTTACACACTGGTCCTGTTGGGCTTGGTGTCCTAATGTGTTCTTACCTGTACCCATCCCCCAACCTCCTCATCCCATGGTGACATGGTTGGTTTCTGTAGTTTTGTATTGTTCGTTTTGTGTTTTGAGGCTGGCCTCAAGCTCACTTATGTATGAAGGTGACTTAGAACGTCTGATCTTCCTGCCTCCTGCTAAGATTACTAGTGTGCATTACCACACCCTGCCTAAATGACAGCCCAGGAAACCAGGGCTTTCTATGTGCTGAGGAAGCACCTACCCGCTGAGCTGCACCCGCAGACCCACTCTGTCTTTTGGAGACAGGGTCTCATGCTGCAGCCTCAGACTAAACTCCCGCGGCTCCCACCTCAGGTTGTGGGGATTACACACGTGCACTACCATACCCAATTTCCCCACAACTTTCTCAGAGGTAAGACTATCAATCTACCCATTTGACAGATGAGGCTTGGAGAGGAATAGCACTGCACAGAGCTCCATGGTCAGTGGGGAACATAATCAGACTAAGCCATGTCCAAGTCCTGGTGGTGCTCGGTGGGCATCAACTATGCGGCAGAAGCACCAGGGTTAATACAGCCTGCCCTGGCTTCCCCTGACAGCCCCAACAGCACCTACCCCACAGACCAGACCTCAGCACAGTGGCTGCCACAGGGGAGCAGCAGATGTCTCCTTTATTACAAATACAGTAGTCCCAGGGTACCTGGGAAGAACCAGGAGGCATGTGGACAGGGCTTTTGTTAACAGACTGCCTTCCTCTCGTCCAGGTCAGGAGCCAGTCTGATCCCAGTCAACAAGGGATTGAGCCCTAGCAGAGTTGAAAAGGAGTCCCTGTTGGGGGACTGGGCCCCTGGAACTGGGGTTGGAGGGTAGTCCTTTGTGACCCCAGACCCTTTACCCTCAGAACAGCTGTAAGTTTGGGCCTTGTCCTCAGCGTCAAGGGCCCTAGAAATGTCCAGTATCGGAAGTAGAGAACTGGGGGTTTAGGTGCACCAGAGACGAAGCGACTCTGCCCCCTACGAGCATGGCCAGGGGCTGGTCCAGGTCTTGTGCCCCTAGCAACTAGTCTTTGCAGCTAGGGGGGGACACAATGCATTGAGGGGGCTTCTTCAATGGCCCGCTCCATCCGCAGGTACCAAGGCTGGATGTGTGAGTGTCGCATCAGGTCATCGAAGGCCTCCAGACCCTCCATCACTCTCAGCACACCATACACTGCCTAGGGAGGGGTCAAGGACCAGTCACTGCACTGGGACCCTGGAGCAGCAAGGCCTCAGGCGAGGCATCCACACTGCCTGTTTGCTGCTAGTTGGGTAGGATTTTGAAGAGGAGATATCTCAGCATCTGGTCAGACCAAGGCTACCTGGTTACAGGACTACTCAGGGACAGGGCCTAAAGCCAGGCCAGAGAGACTTTCAGGTAAAGGCCTGGAGCCCATGCATGCTGCGGCTGAGCTAGGAAATCAGATGGGGAGCCTAGGCCCTGCCACTCCAACTTAGGCCCCTAGATCCTGCCCAGCGTGAAACCATCCCCTTCCTGAGTCTTACAGGTATGAGAACCATGAAAGCTGTTTGCTTTTCCCCCTGACAAAACACACACACACACACACACACACACACACACACACACACACACATACACACACACACACACACACACACACACACACGAGAAAAACAGACACAGTTCCTATAGGGAGCAGAGAGCTGCAAAAGGCGGGCCTTCCCCGGGCTTTCCCTTCCCTACCACGCCACCCCACTCTAACCACCACCATCATACATACCAGGTCAGCAAGATTAGGCTTCTGACCCCCCATGAATGGCCGGTCTTTGCCCACGGCTGTCACCCACTTGTCGGCTGCTTCATAGAGGTCTACCCGCACATCATCTTGCAGGTGGTGTCTGGGTAGAGAGAACGGTTGTCAGGGAACTCCTTCCCCAGCCCGAATGAGCATAGCCGCCGTTGCATAAAGTAGAAAGGTGGGGTGACTGAGGTGGCCCTAGGTGAGGGGACGGTACCTACATCACTGAGCACCTGCTCCCTTGAGTGATAAAAGGGACCCTGACAAGGAGACAGAAATAGAGGGCACGGGGGAGGGGGGGCTCCTGACCCAAAGTCTGGGCAAGGGAGTGATCAGTCGTGCTGGGTCCCAGGTCTGGCTTGTCTTTTCTAGGCTTCAGATTCCCTTTTCCCTCCCCGAGGAGTTTGAGGGATACTACACAGCTGCCATGCCAGGACTGGGGAGAGCAGATCCTACTGCTGCACACACTTGTACGAGCCATCACCTGCTTTTGAGGCGCTTGCTGATTAGGTACATGGCAGCTGCGCCCACATACTTGGCCATGGTGGCCTCCACAGCTCCAAACTTGCCCTCACGGACAATGTAGTCGAAGGAAGCCAAGGCCTCACCAGGTGTTCGGTACACGTTGGGAGAGATGAGATGCACCAGCCAGTCATCCGCCCACTGACGCCACTTCATCTCCTCCCTGCGGATGCAGGACATAGAGAGGGTTGCACTGTCCCAGAGCCAGGGCCAGAGCTCTGCCCCAACACTCAGTCTCCCATAAGACAACCCAGAGCAGTGGTTCTCAGCCTTCCTAACTCTGTGACCCTTTAATACAGTTCCTCATGATGTGGTGACCCCCAACCATAAAGTTATTTCATTGCTACTTCATAACTGTAATTTTGCTACTGTTATGAATATGTAATATAAATATCCAATATGCAGGGTATTTGATGTGTAATCCTTGTAAAAGGTTCTTTGGGCCCAGAGCGTGCGGCTCTGCCTGGTCCACCCAGCCCTCACACAGCCGCAGATCCACTCACGTCCTGGCTTCCTTCCCACCATACATCTGCTGGGCCTCCTTCTCGTCCAGCATGAGCCAGTACTTGTTGCAGAACTCGGTCACCTCCTTGCCCTGGTCATTCATGGCCTTCATGGGTGGGTAATAAGTGATGATCTCTTCCAGAGGCTGCCTTCAGGGGAAGGCTACAGCTTCAGCCTGACTCCATCCTCCTGTTCCCCCCCAAACCCCCACCAACCCAGCCCAACCCAGCCTGACTCAGTCACAACCTGCCTATGTGGCCTCACTAGCAGCAAAAGGGGCTAGGTTAGACGGGAGGACTGGTCTCCTGGTAGAAGGAGATGCAGGAGCTCAGGAAGGCAGGCACTGGAGTAAGATACCTTTGGTCTCTTCTAGAAATGTCCATAGCAGCCTCACCCTTAGATAAGGCCCTGTAGGGCCTCCCAGGAATGGCTTACCCTGAAACCAGGTAGGTCTTAAGGGCGCTGATGATGACCGAGGAGTCATTGAGCTGTTGCTGGGAGAGAAGAAACAAGTGTCTTTTGTGATGCTGGGATGAACCTGGAGCCCTGGGCGTATGGGACACACCCTGTTACTAAGCCACACCCTTGCCCTAAAGATAGGTTTGGATCAGAGGCTCTGGCTAGCATGGAAGAACTGGGCTCCTTAAACAAAACACCCACGGTCCTTGAACCTGGGAACTGCTGATCCGTCACGGAGGCACCCCAAGCTCATGTCCTGAGCTCACTACTCCCCATTCTTGGGCCCTCTTTTGGAGTAATGGTGACCAAGTATGGCTACTGGGGATGTATGACTGGGAGAGCCTGGCATTTGACCCTAATCCAACCCACTTGGTCTCTTGGCACCAAAGGGCTGGGAAGGACCCAGAGGCTGCACACAGGGTACCAAACCCAGTGGCAGAATTTGTTTTAAAAATATTTATTTATTTATTTTATATATGTGAGTACATTGTCGCTGTCTTCAGACACACCATCATATCCCATTACAGACGGTTGTGAGCCACCATGTGGTTGCTGGGAATTGAACTCAGGACCTCTGGAAGAGCAGTCGGTGCCCTTAACCGCTGAGCCATCTCTCAAGCCCCCCAGTAGCAGGATTTTATCTTTACTGTCTCCACAGCCCAAGGTGGGGATCCTATGGACTAATTAAGAAACTAGCCCAAATCCAGCACTTGGGAAGCAGAGGCAGATGATCTCTTGTAGACCAAGTCTGGTCTACAAATCAAGTTCCATGACAGCCAGGGCTGCTACCCTATTTTTTTTTTTCCAAGACAGGGTTTCTCTGTGTAGCCCTGGCTGTCCTGGAACTCACTCTATAGAACAGGCTAGCCTCAAACTCAGAAATCCACCTGCCTCTGCCTCCCAAGTGCTGGGATTAAAGGCGTGCACCACCACTGCTGGGCTGCTGCTACCCTATTTTGAAAAACCAAAAACTAAAATAAAGTAAACAAACAAACACTCACAAACTATGGTACCTCATATATGCCCACAGACACATGCTACATAGTAAATTAAAAAAAAAAAAGTAATTTAAATTTCTTTTTTGTTTGAGACGGAGTCTTATTATATAGCCCAGGCTGGCCTGAACACCCAGAGATCTGCCTGTTTCTGCCTCAAAGATGTAGGGAGTAAAAGACATGCACCACCATGCCTTAACGAAGCTTTTTTTGTTTTTCATACATTTTATTTTCTTTGTGAATGACAGAGGTGGTGGTCAGAAGACAACTTGCACAGTTGGTTTCCTTCTACCAGAGTCCTGGGACTTAAACTCAGGTTGTCAGGTTTGGCAGCAAGCGCCTTTACCCAAAGCCATCTCAGCGGGCCCTTAATTAAAATTTTAAACAAATAAACAATCTGGGCGTAGTGACACACGATTCTGATCCCAGCACTAAGGAGGCAGAGATAGGTGGATCTCTGTGAGTTCAAGACCACTCTGTTCTACATAGCTGGTTCCAGAACAGCCAACACTATACAGAGAGACCCTGTCTCAAAAAACACATCGAGTTTCAGAACAAGGGGAAAACAATGAGCCTCGGTCTCAAAAAAACAAAACAAAACAAAACAAATGTACAAACAAACCCCAACACTGGGCATGACAGTACACACCCATAACCCTAGTATGCAAGAGACACTAAGAAAGATACTGAGTTCTAGGCCAACTTAGACGACATAACGAGACTCTATCCAAAACAAAACACCAGCCCAGAGAAGTGAAAGTCAGCACACAGGGTTAGTGAGCTGGCTGGCCTCATGTCAACTTGACACAAGCTACAGTTATCTGAAAGGAGTGAACTTCAGTTGAGAAAATGCCTTTGTAAGATCAAGCTGTAGACATTTTCTTAATTAGAGATTGATGGGGGAGGGCTCAGCCCATTATGGGTCCTGGGTTCTATAAGAAGGCAGACTGAGCAAACCACAGGGAGCAAGCCAGTAAGCAGCACCCCTTCATGGCCTCTGCAGCAGCCCCTGCCTCCAGGTTCCTGCCCTGCCATGAATTTCTGCCCTCAATGCTTTCGAACTGGAGTTGTAAGCAAAATAAACCCTTTCCTCTCCAACTTGCTTTTGGTCATGGTATTTCATCACAGCAATAAAAATCCTAATTAAGACAGCTAGTTAAGTGGCAGAGCCACACCTCAGACCCAGACCACGCCAACTACAAACACAGTTTGTTTATCTTAAGTACATCCTGAGGCTATCCCCAAGACTCAGCTAATAGGGGAAGGAAAAAGTTCTAAATTGATTTTAGGGTTGTTGCTGTGACTGTATCCTGCCATGCTGCCCAGACTGGCATCAAAGCTCAAGGGTCTACCAGAACAGCCTGAACCACAGGCTTGCACTGCCCACCCCACATTTATGGACCATTTTCCCACCCCAGCTCCCCTCCCTTCTCCCAGTGGAGACCCAGGAACCATGAGTTCTGTATAAAATTGAGTATAAAGCAGGATCAGATTTAGGAAGACTCCTAGATAGCTGGGGACAGAAAAGAGGCATGAGATCCCCAAGGCTCACCAAGCTGTCTCCTTCCTGGGCCACCAGGATGGGCACCTTCCTGTAGGAGGAGAATTTGATCTCAGTCCTTCTCACAGGATTCACCTCCACTACCTGATAGGGCAGGGAGTGGAAGTCGAGGAAGGCACGGACTTTGCTGCAGAAGGGACATGTCTTGTACTGGTACAGGGTCAGCTGCAGGCGGTTAGACAGGGACAGCTGGTGGAGAGAAAAAAAATGGGGCTTGTAACACCTGGAGTCCCAGAGCTTTTGCTCCACCCCCACCCCCACCCCCAAGCAAACCTTTCTTCAGGGAGTCTCCTAAGGTGACCCTGAAAATAGAATGGTGAGAGAGAATGGTGGGTGGGCAAGGGGCTCAGGGAGTGACAGCCTAGCCTAGCTGGCAAGTGCCCAGCAGGTATACCACAGGGCCAGGTGGATCTGCCCCAGCACCTGCACTCGAGATCATCTTCCTCCTGTCCCAAAGGGGACACAGGACAGTCCCAGGGTGTGTCTTCCTCCAGCTTCAACAGTCCTTAAAGTCTCCCCCACCCCCACCCCACCCCCACCCCACCCCCACCCGACTTCTCCAACTCTTTCTGAGTAACCGGCAGAGCTGACCAACTAGCCAGGCAGCATTGGCCAGAAGTGAGATCTACGTAAGATCTCCAAACGTGGAGGAGGTTGCATCTAGCTCCTCTCCAGGGAAGCCTTCAGGTGAGCTTGCTAGAGTTGCAGCCCCCTCCCCTCAGTCTTCAAATGGACAGAGAAGAGAGCTGTGAATCACAAGGACTCCACTCCAGTTCCAGTTCCTGGGTCCAGGAAAAGAGCATGGGAGGCAGGGCGGAGAAGGGCTAAGACTCATGAAATATCTACAGGGCTGTGGAGCCACCATAGGCTGGTGCACGCCTCCAGTTCTGAGTCTGAAGTTAGGTTCACTCGTTCCGTAATATTACTCCCGGTGCCATACACACCTCTAAATCACAGTAGAGACCATGGCATGAGATACATACAGCTGTAGGTCATAGGCATCAGCACCACCCTCCTCCTTTTAAGGCCAAGCCCAAGGTCACAAGCGGGCGAAAGAGGCCGCTCCTGACCCTGCGGCTTCTCAAGAGTTCAGGGCTAATCCCGGCTCCCCGTCAGCAGTCCGTGCCAGTCAAGTCTTACCTGCGCAGCCGAGTGCTCCGCGCGGAGGTCCTGAGAACGCTGGTGCCACCGCACGGTGTGGTACAGCCCCAGCGCGCCTCCCAGGGCCAGCGCCGCCGCCCCCAGCAACCGCGGGCTCCCCTTGCGGACCGCGGCACCCCGGCTTCCGGCCGACGCCCTGGTAAAGCCCGCCCGGCTCTGTGCCGAGAGTGGATGCCAGGATCGTGTGAGCAGCCCCTCAGACAGGGCGCACCGGCTAGAGCCAAGTACCCACGCAACACGCGCCGCCTGGGCCATGTTCGTTCTGCCGGTGCTGCGGGCGGGCGCTCAAAACCAAAATAGCCAAGGCGCTGGGATTCCTTAAAGAGACAGAACTCGCCGGGCAGTGGTGGCGCACGCCTTTAATCCCAGCATTTGGGAGGCAGAGGCAGGTGGATTTCTGAGTTCGAGGCCAGCCTGGTCTACAGAGTGAGTTCCAGGACAGCCAGGGCTACACAGAGAAACCCTGTCTGGAAAAAACCAAAAAAAAAAAAAAAAAAAAAAAGAGAGAGAGAGACAGAACTCCGGGCCTGAGTGTTGCCTAGGGTAACGATGACGCCAAGTGGGACCAGAGTCCTAGAGGGGACTGAGAGTGCGTGCCTATCTGAGAGGCAGAAACACACCCCAGGGGCTTTGGGAGTGGCTTGACGTCACTGTTTTCTGGGGGTGCAACGGTGACCTGTGACTCGTGGTCGGGCGTTTCCACATCGTGCATCTACGATGTCAGGGGAAACGTTGGTCTTCCGACGCATGCACTCCCCAGAAAAGGTCCTACGCGGTCTCCAGTAGGTGAACTCAGCATCTCAGAATCTTTCTGCCCTCCCGCAATGCGGTACCCTGCTGCTATGATGCGAACCATAAACTTTTCTCAAACCCAGCGGGGGCCTTGGAAACCACGTGCCGCGGAAATGGTCCACGCAAAGGAGCCGGATCGCCAACTCAAAGGCCTCCAAGGCACGAAAGGGAATCAGCGAAGGTCCCAGGACACCCCAGGCCTTTGCGAGCTCACTAGTCTTAAGCGCCGGACCTCCACCGCCTAGGCTTCTCCGCGGACAGCCCTGGCATGACCCCGCCCCGAAGCCGAAAGAGGGCGGGACCTTATAGTGGGCGTGGAATCGAGAGGGAGAGGGTGGGGTTCGTTGGTGTGCGGGTATGGAGATGTGGGGCACTGGCTGTGGAGGTTTCGGGGTCCGATCTGGGTACGATCCACTGCCTTCACCTTCTCCTGGGCCTGGCAGCGCCAGAGCCCACAATATCCAGCCGCAACTGGAACCTGCGCATGCAGGCCTAGGCGAGCGAAAAAGAAAACCCAGCTGGGAAGAGAAAAACGGGCTTAAACGGCACGGAGGATTCCGGCTCAAACACCCCTCAAAGTGAAGAAGGAGTTGTCCCAGAGCAGTCCGGGAACTAGCTAGGACGACATCCTGGAAGAAATGCCTGGAACCTGCACTAGAGAACTGTACCTACCAATTTGTTCTACAACTGGGGAAAATGAGGCCCTCGAAGCCCCAAACTGATAGGGAAAACCCATCCCCAATGTGGCCCTCCAAAATCTATAAACTGAAACTTAAGAGCGAGTGGTCATAATAATAATTGAGTTGTTTAGGGGGTGATTAGACCAGCTTGTAAGAATGGAACTAGTACTTTTGCCAAAGGCCCCCAGGCTACAAACCACACTGCCCTTGTCTGTCCTCTGAAACGCAGGCAGCATGCAGGGTGCCAGCGGAGAGGAACTGGCTGTTGGTATCTCCATCTCTGCACCCTTCAGAGCTGTAAGGAACAGGTCTCTCACCAGTTCCCCAACATTTAGTCTAGGCCATTTTATCAGAGTAGCAGGAACAGAATGAAGCCTGGCTTCTGTCAGTCCCACCCTGATTCCAGGCCTGGGTTTACATCTGCCTTTTCTACAATAGAACATTGCTCATAGCCTACCTGCATCTCAACGGAGGCACACCAGCAGGCCACCCTTCCTTCTAGCCACTTTCTCACCTTTGCTCCTGCCTTGGTGGTCAAGTAGGAGCCCAGGAGCCTACCCACACTCTGTTGTACCTGCTGCATCTGCCACCCTGAGACTCCAGAGGTCCATCCCTGAGTGTCTTCCCACACAGGACCCACTCAACAGCTGACTTGCAAAAGAATTGGGCTGACTGACAAAAGTCCAGCTATCTCATCACTCAAAACAGGTGGGTGTGAACGTGGATCCAGCCTAGTCTACATAGTGAGTTCCAGGGCAGCCAGGGCTACATAGTGAGACCCTGCCTCAAATAAATAAATAAATAAATAAATAAATAAATAAATAAATAAATAAATAAATAAATAATAAATATAAATAAATATAAATAAATAAAAAATGAATGAATGAATGCCAGACCATAAAAATTATTTGCTACATGCTTCCACTTGGTTAAAGATCTGTATATTTTTATCCTATTTGTATAGTGGTTTTGCTTGCATGTAAGTCTGTGTACCATGTCCATGCAGTGCCTGCAGAGACCAGAAGAGGACATCTGATCCCCTCAAGCTGGAGTTACAGACAGTTGTGAGTCACCATGCTGGTACTAGGAATCAAATCCAGGTCCTCTGCAAGAGTAGGGAGTGTTCTTAACTATTGAGCCCTATCTCCAAGTCCTTATTTTTATTTTTAATCATGTGTGTATGTGGGTATTTATGTGCACCACATGCTTGAAGGTTCCTGAGGAGGCCAGAGAAGCCCACCAGATCCCTTGGAACTCACTTAATAGACAGTTGTGAGCTGCCATGTGGGTTCTGGGAACCAAACCCAGTCCTTTGCAAGAGCAGCCAGCACCCTTAACTACTGAGCCACCTCTCCAGACTTGGTTTTATTTTACTTTTAAACGGGGTCTCACTTTGTAGCCCAGGCTGGCCTGAATCAGTCCACCTGTTTCAACCTCCAAAGTACAGAATTGCAGGCTCTCTGAAGCCTTTCATATATACACAATTAAGGCCAAAAAAATGTCCCTGTGAATTGTGAGTCCCACAGGTCCTAGGGAATCTGTTGCTTCTGGGTTGATGTCTCCAGTGGAGGAAGGGTGTCTCAAAGTACAGTCTGCTGTTCAGCATGGATGGCTTTTGAAATGGGTCCTCATTAATGTCCACTGGCGAACACCCCAACCTAACCTGGGGCAACTCTGACCCTGTCTTAGTTAGGGTTTTACTGCTGTGAACAGACACCATGACCAAGGCAACTCTTAGAAGGATAACATTTAATTGGAGCTGGCTTACAGGTTCAGAGGTTCAGTCCATTATCATCAAGGCGGGAGCATGGCAGCATCCAGGCAGGCATGGGTGCAGGAGGAACTGAGAATTCTACATCTTCATCAGAAGGCTGCTAGCAAAATAATGACTTCCAGGCAGCTAGGACTAGGGTATTAAATCCCACTCCCACAGTGACACACCCACTCCAACAGGGCCACACCTCCAAGTGTTGCCACTCCCTGGGCTGAGCTTAAACAAACCACAGCAAGCTCTAAGCCTTAAGAGGACTCCAGAAGTCGGTAGGGAAGGACCTCCTCCAGACCCACACTAGCTCCTGGGAGGGACAGTTCACAGCTAGAGAGACAACAACTTAGGTGAGAAAAGGAAGAACCCTCAGAGCAAACCCTCTTGGTGGAACTTTAACATGCACTTAGAGACGGACCTTGGAGCTGTGGGCTAGAGTCAGACAATTGCTCAGACTGCTCTCAGGGGCTCCCATCCCCGTGTTCAGGATGCTGTGAGCTCCGCCATGACGCCTTCCCTGCCGTGATAGACTGGTGTCGTGATACACAATGAGTCTGCCCTCCCTTAAATTGTCAGATATTTTGGTAATAGAAATGAAATGTAATGGACACGGCAGGGGAATTAGAGAAGGCACACCTAGAGATGATGAAGCTGGAAGATGCTAGACACATCTAATGCTCGGTACCATGAGAGGAGAGAGCCCTGACCACACCTAGAACCTGGCACAGAGGAAATTTTATTGTTTAAAAAGTATTTATTTATTTATTTAGCATGTGTGAAAATCAGAGGATAAGTTTTGGGGATTGATTCTTTCCTTCTACCATGAAGGTTGCAGGGATTGAACTCAGGATATCAGGCTTGGTGGCAAGCAGTGAGCCCCTTGCCAGCCTTTTCTCTTTCTTTCTTTCTTTCTTTCTTTCTTTCTTTCTTTCTTTCTTTCTTTCTTTCTTTCTTCCTTCCTTCCTTCCTTCCTTCCTTCCTTCCTTCCTTCCTTCCTTCCTTTCCTTTCCTTTTTAAAGATAAGGCCTCATATTGTAACCCACACTGTGTTAGAATTTGCTGTGTAGCCCAGGTTGGCCCTCCATCTCATCATCATCTTCTTATCTCAGCCTCCCGAGTGCTGGGATCACAGGTGTGAACCACTACACTTGGCTACAGAGCGGATTATCTATATTCTTTTTGCATGTGTACAGATGTGCGCGTTTGAGGTGGTGCCGGGTGGTTATATGTGAAGATGTCAGGACTTGCGCACTGTGGAGGTCAGGGGGCAACCTGAGAGTCAGTCTTCACCTACCACCCTGTTTGAGAAGGTCTCCTCTTTGTAGCCCGCCCCAGGCTGGCATGCCCAGGAGCTTCTGGGTTTCTCCTCTCTTCACCTCCCATCTCACCACAGGAGCACTGAGACCACAGGCTCATGATACCACACCTGGCTTTTAGGTGGTTTGTAGGGATTCGAACTTGGATCATCATAATCATGAAGCCAGTGCTTTACCCACAGAGCCATCTCCTGAGCCCCTGTACATTTCTGACTTCCGACTTCCGGGGTTTGGAAGGTAGGATGCTAAGCCAACAGATGTGGTAATCCGTTCTAATGTGGCAATTTGGGAAACTCGGCCTTTCCCAATTGCACAAGCCATTGGCAAGAAACCCTGTTAGAAAAGTTTGCTCTTGAGAGAAGGCTGAGTGTGGCCAGCACCAGACCTAGGGGTAGGGAAAGAGGTGGGCCAACACCCAGAAAGGGGGGGGGGGGAGTAGCATGGAACAGGGGGACCCAGTGGCGTCTGAAGGGGACCCAGGCTGTTGCCCCTGGCTGACTAAGGCCAGGGTTCTCAAAAAAGGTAGTCTCCATCCCCAAGGCCTGAGGGACTCTGGGTCCAGAATGGAGTGCCCAGTCCTGTGTCCTCTGTCCATCACACCCAGATAGAAAGTTCCACTCTGAGCGCTATTCTGAAAGCCATGCGGGGTGGTAGTTACTCTGGCCTGGGCCCTGTCCACGGGAACTCAGTCTTCACTCCTCAACCCTGATATGGTTTCTTGAAAAGAACTCCAAGGAACACAACAACCATGCCAAGATGGAGATCTCTGGGGCCGTTGTCAATATGGCTCTGCTATGTTCCTTGAGCCACTTTCCCTGTCGATCGCCTGTCTCCGCTGGCTCAGGTCAGCCCTATGTAAAGGTAGACACACTGACCTCACTGCCTGTTAGATTCATGCTCTCAGACACCTAGGGTTTTTTGTTGTTTGTTTGTTTTGTTTTGTTTTTTTCGAGACAGGGGTTCTCTGTGTAGCCCTGGCTGTCCTGGAACTCACTCTGTAGACCAGGCTGGCCTTGAACTCAGAAATCTGCCTGCCTCTGCCTCCCAAGTGCTGGGATTAAAGGCGAGACACCTAGCTTTTAACCATTCCAGCATCCACTCGCCTGCCTCCTGTGCTACACATTTTTTCCTGATCTGTCCTGGGCTGCCAAAGTATAAGAGAGAAGCAACCTTTTAGAGAAAGTGTGCCTATTCAGGATGGTTTTGTGTGTCAACTTGACACAAGCTGGAGTTATCACAGAGAAAGGAGCCTCCCTTGAAGAAATGCCTCCATGAGATCCAGCTGTAAGGCATTTTCTCAATTAGTGATCAAGGGGGGAGGGCTCAGCCCATTGTGGGTGGTGCCATCCCTGGGCTGGTGGTCCTGGGTTCTAAAAGAAAGCAAGCTGAGCAACCCAGGGGAAGCAAGCCAATAAGTAACATCCCTCCGTGGCCTCTGCATCAGCTCCTGCCTCCTGGTTCCTGCCCTGTGTGAGTTCCCGTCCTGACTTCCTTCGGTGATGAACAGTGGAAGCATAAGCCAAATAAACCGTTTCCTCCCCAACTTGCTTCTTGGTCATGATGTTTTGTGCAGGAATAGAAACCCTGTCTAAGAATGCCTGTCCTCTCACACAAGCCACCTCTGATGGTGTCTGTCAGAGGCCCAGTTCAGCTAAGGTCTGAGAAGCAGAGGACTGGGGCACGGTGCCAAGGAATGGCTGCCCTAGACATGCTCCTTCCTTGTGCAACCAGGCAGAGTCACCCTCCCCACTTGTGCTTAGCAGCCACCCACTGCCTCCTGAATACCTGGTGCCTGCTGCAGACCTGCCTGGAACTGTGGCCTCAAGGCCCCTGTACCTGTGGTCATGTTGGCCCTCTCATGGGCCTCTGCCTGCATAGGCACCCATGCTCTGGAAGGGAAAACAGGCACCAAGGGACAGGCTCCTCAGGCTCACCCCTCCCCAGGGATCTAGGTGCAGTTGATGGTGGCTGAAGGAGGAGATGCATTTATTTCCTTCTTTCTGTTCTTGTCTGTCTGTCTGTCCTTTTGTGTTTTATGCTTTCTTTTTTCTTTTTTGAGACAGTCTTGCTATGCCCAGTTTAGGAGATACTTTCTTGCTGGAGATAGTGGTGCACGCCTTTAATCCTAGCACTTGGGAGGGATCTTGAGAGGCAGGCGGATCTCTGTGAGTTCGAGGCCAGCCTGGTCTACAGAGTGAGTTCCAGGGCATCCAGGGCTACATAGTGAGACCCTGTCTCAAAAAATGCCAAATGAAATAAGAAACATTAAAAACAAATAAAAGTTCAGAGTCACCATCAGCTACATGGTAGTAAGTTCAAGGCCAGCCTGGGCTACATGAGACACTGTATCTAAATAAATAAATAGATAGTAGTGGGGGGGGGGGATCTTCAGCTGTGTAACTGCTGGTGAGTTACCAGTACTGCTGTAAACAACCCTTCACCCACTGCCATGGTCCTGCCATGGTCGGTGGGAGCAACCCAATTGAAACTCATTGGGTCATACACACACACACACACACACACACACACACACACACACACACATACACACCCCAAGCAAACATGGTAGGAGGGAGACTAGTCGGAAAGATGAAGGGGACTGTGAGGAGTAGGTAGGGTCAAGAGAGGTTAATGGTGAACATGATCAGAATACCTTATGGACATATGTGCCATATTGAATCGAAAGGAATTTAAACCAACAGACAGGGGCACAGACTTCAAGCAGCAAGGCTTGGTACTTCCCATCTGGCAGACCCCTCCCCAGATGGGGAGTCCGGTTGGTGCACGGGGAATGTTTCAAGGGACTGCCTTTCCAAGCTTTTCCCAAGCAGGGTCCTGTGTCATGGAGGGAGCAGGGGCCGGGGTCCCTCTAGGTCCCTGGAGCATCTTGGTGTGAAAACACTTCTGGGAACAGAGATTCACATCAAGGCCCTGGAGAGATGAGCATTGTCACTGGACACTCCTTCCCACTGCAGCGCCTGGGAGCAGAGGCCACTGGACCCATCTGTGGACATCACGATTTCCTCGGGCGGTGCCTGGGCCACAGCGGCGTATTTGTTTATTGAGGATGGAGCCCAGGACCCTGGACACACAAGACAAGTGCTCTACCACCGAGAGCTGTATCCCTAAGCCCTCTCCAGGCTCTCTTGCC
The DNA here is from genome assembly GCA_028551405.1 of Uromys caudimaculatus. Taxonomy (NCBI): domain Eukaryota; kingdom Metazoa; phylum Chordata; class Mammalia; order Rodentia; family Muridae; genus Uromys; species Uromys caudimaculatus. The sequence continues at coordinate 132,196,220 of CM052701.1, forward strand.
TCAGGCAACCCAGGCCCTGAAAAGCCTGTTTAGTAGTCTTGCATTAAGCTGACCAGAGGGCTGGACTGGAGGGCGGAGCTGCATTAGCTCCAGCTCCTCAGGGCCAGGCTCACCAGTTTCTGGATCAGAATGTCAGACTGAATTCTTGAGATGCAGTAACCTAGGAGCCTCTCATGTGGATTGGACCTGGGTTGGGTTACATAGCAGCTAGAGTTCTCTGGTCTTAGGACCGCTGAAAACCCAAGCGTGACCCAGACTTGGTTCAGTGTCAGCCCGGATTACACAATGAGACCCAGTATCAAAATAAATAATAAATAATACAAAAAGTAGCTGGTGTGGCTGGCGATGCGTGCCAACACTCCAGAGGTAGAAGCAAGAGAAAAAAAGAAAGAAGGAAGGGAGGAAGAGAGGGAGGGAGGGACGAAGGGAGGAGGGGAAGAAGGAAGGTGGAGGCAGGAGGATGAGAAGTTCAGTCACTTTGGTGACAGTTTGAGGCTAGCATGGACTTTAGGGATTCTGTTTCAGAGAGAGAGGGGGCTCAGGGGACCTAGCACAATCCTGGGGGAAGGATCCATGAAACAAGAACCAGCGGGCTGAAGGTAGTTGTGTGCATTGTACCTGCAACAGGCAGGGTCCTGAGCTAGGCCATCTCCCCTCCCACTCTTTTTTTTTTTGGTTTTTTGAGACAGGGTTTCTCTGTGTAGCCCTGGCTGTCCTGGAACTCACTCTGTAGACCAGGCTGGCCTCGAACTCAGAAATCCACCTGCCTGGGCCTCCCAAGTGCTGGGATTAAAGGCACGCGCCACCACTGCCCGGCTTCCCCTCCCACTCTTAATTCTGACGGTTTAGTTTTTCCAGACCCAGCTCTCTGCTCCAGTTCATACCGGTCCAGTTCCACTGGTCACTCCGCCCCCTGATTTTCAGAGTCTAGAATATTCTGCCTGTCCAGCTCCTTTGAGATTCTGGTCTCTGTTTTTCCTGACTGAAAATTCTTGGGGGCTCTGTCTACACCCAACAGTCACCAAAGACCAGAGGGTGTCTTTAATTTATACATTAGTTTGTTTGTTTTAAGTCAAAGGTCTTACAGTATAGCCTTCAGCTTGCTTGCCTCAAACTCCCAAGGCAGACCAGCCAGACTGGCCTGGTCTTGAATCACAGAGATCCTTTGCCTCTGCACCAAGGGTTGGGCTTGAAGGGGAGAGCCACCACATACAACTTTCAAGGAGATCTTTTAAGCTAACATGTTTAGTAGGTTGAAAGGTTGGGTTTGTATACTGTCAGAGGTAGAACTTGGGGTCTCCCACGTGCTAGACAAACCCTCCACCATGGAGCGACATTCCCAGCTCATGGATACCTTTTAAGGTCACAGAGGGTAGAAGGGATGGATCCCCTAGGGCTGAGCTAGAAGGAACTGGAAGGGTGGGAAGGGCGGGGAGGTCACTGGTGCCTCAAGAGTGACAGGCTCTGGTGGCCACATTGTCCCCACAGCTTGGCTCAGCTTCACTTCCTGCTCTTTCATCATCCAGGAACCTGAGGGGACAGATTCTAGTGCTGTAGTCTCTCTGGCACGGGGGGTGGGGGGGGGGGATGTTGGGAGGGGAGGGAGGCTGCATCCTAGGTGTGTGTGGGGGGTGAGGCTATAGCCTACTTATCAGCTTAAGATCCCCCTCTAAGCTTTCCCTGGTGGCTAGCCACTCCAGAGCTAGGCGGTGTGTGTGTGTGTGTGTGTGTGTGTGTGTGTGTGTGTGTGTGTGTGTGTGTGTGTGTGTGTGTGTGTCAGGAGCAGCAAACAGGTAAGGCAATGAGCCCCTTTGGTCCTGTGCAGGGCCAGAGGACTTCAGTCCAGCCTTGGGTCAGATGTTCAGATGCAGCTCCTGATGAAGGCACCTTGGGGGTGGGGGTGGGGGTAACGATACAGTATAGCATCTGGGATCCATCACTACCTTCAATGGTTGTTGGCCAGGCCTCAGTGAGGAAAGGGTTTTCTTCAGAACTAGGCTGGAATCAGCTGGGGAGGGAGAGCCCTGAGGTTGGGCCACTAGGTTCCCCTGCTCAAGGCTATGGCCGTTGACGGGGATGCCTTCTCAAGGGAGGATGACTTAAGGAGAAAGTGGAACCTTGCTTCTGTAACTGGAGTACACAGCGCAGTGTGGGGACACACACACACACACACACACACACACACACACACACACACACACACACACACTCCTACTTTTCCCAAGGGGCTGGTGCTCCCCCAAGTGATTCCCTTATCCTCCATGCTAAGTTGGCACCAAGGTTACAGTCCTTGCCTTTGAAAGCAGCCACATCTAAGGACTGTGTGGCACAGGAGAGGGAGGTGTCCCTGAGAGTTCAGCTGCTGTCTTGTCTGATCCTGTAAATAGCAGTGGGGTCATGGGAAAACGAAGGGGCTCTCCCAGGCTAATCTTTTGGCTGCCTCACGCTGTGCCAGGGCCAAGTCTGAGCTTGGCAGGCTCAGAACAGGGCGTCCCACTCTTCCCTGTCTACAACATCATTCGCTCTCTGCTTCCTCACCTCCCCAAACAAGGAAGCTGCACAGGGTCTGGTGTTCAGATGACTCTGGTTTTCAGCAGGTGTGGGTACAAGGTGCCGGGTGGGGGGGGGGGGAGGGGCTTCACCAGGCTCACTCTCTTGTTTCTGATTCGCTAGGACTCCTAGAGGGTTATGGGGGTGGGGAGGCTGCCCAAATCTGAGCTGCTGACCCACAGGCAGTGTCCTTGTGCCTGCCAGAATCCAGAGCTCTGGGAATGTCCCTCCAGTCCCCTCTTACCCCCCTGAAGTCCTTCTTGTTGCTCAACCTTGCACAGTTCCGACATGGGGAAGAGAGGGACAGAAATCTTGCCAAGTATTTCAACAGGATGTGCTGGCAATTACTTCATGGCTTCCTGGACTTGGTAAAAGATGGACTACCTTGCCCAATGGGGGGCTGGCAGCCAGGTAGGCCCATAAAAAGTCCCCCTGAGGAGATCTTCTCACTCTCTGCTCTTCCTCTTCCAACACGCATCGGACCTAGTAGCTGCTGAAATCATGGGCCTGCATGTCCTGTGTCTGGGCCTTGCCCTGCTTGGGGTCCTGCAGAGCCAGGCCCAGGATTCAACTCAGAACTTGATTCCTGCCCCATCTCTGCTCAATGTACCCCTGCAGCCAGACTTCTCGATCAATCAGGTAGGACCCTGAAGGGCTGCTGCAGGAGGGACCAGGGGAAACAGGGAGCAGATGGGAGGAGAAGCCAAAGGTTTCCTGGAGGCACTGGGCAGGATGGCTAAACTTCTGGGAGGCCAGGGTCCATCACTCTGTCTGAGGGTATGCTGCAGCTCATGCTGCTCAGATAGTCACTCTGACAGAGCCTCATAGGTCTATACCTCCTCTCCCCTAATGTCCATGGTTCCTGTAAGGTAGCAATCTCTTCAGTTACTCTGCCCTGAGAAGGAAATGACAGTCTAGCAAGCTCTCGCCCAAGACTACTCCATCCTGCCAACTTAGGGCTAACTCCATCTAGGATCTTGTCTAGCCTTGGAAGAGGCTAACTCCTGCCAGTATCTCTAGACAGATGAGCCTGGGGCCCTGCTGCCCTCCAGCTGGGGTACCTGAAGGGACCAAGAGGAGCAACAGGAGGAGCAGCTGGGAGGCCATTCCTGGCTCCATCTCTCGCCTCTTGCAGTTCCAGGGCAGGTGGTACGTTGTGGGCCTGGCAGGCAATACAGTCCAGAAAAAAAAAGAAGAGCCGTTTACAATGTACAGCACCATCTACGAGCTGAAAGATGACAACAGCTACAACGCCACCTCCATCCTGGTCAGGTGAAGCCCTGTCACAGCCCGAAACTGGGTCCCTGCTCTTCCCTTCTCCCATTCCTGTCTTTTGTCAAAGGGGGATAGACACACAAGCCATAGGAAACAAGAGGGAGAAGCTAGGGAGATGGCTCAGTCCATCGAGTGCGTGCCACGTTAACAGGAGATTCTGAGTTCCATCCCTGTGAATAAGCATAGAGGAGCCTGGTGTGGCATCCCAGCCCTGGGGAGGAGGGGTCAGGAGCCCTAGGACTTGACAGGCGGCCAATCTAATCCAATCATTGAGCTTATCTTGTCTCAGAAATAAGGTGGAAGGGCTGGGGAGATGGCTCAGTGGTTAGGAGCACTTACTACTCATGGCTATCTGAGCAAGGGTTGACGGTCAACTCGGTGTGAGTGGAATAGTCTCTGGGCCTCTCCCTCTATGCCAAGGTTTGGTCAGGGGCTTCTGTAAGGAGAATCATGGCTCAGTGGGAGCAAGGGAGAGTGGAAAGAATAGCCAAGGCGAAGGTAGGCAGACAGTGGGGGAGATGTCAGGAGGGGGCTAGGGCCTGCAGAGGGGAGCCAGGGCCACCGGCAGTAGGCAGTAGGATACTGCCTCTAGTAGCTGGGTGGGCTGGAGTTGGAGCAGGGTATCTGAGGAGCAAAGGGCAGATGGAATGGCAGGTTTGAGGAGCTCAGCTATGCAGGGTAGGGGATTGAACGGGACTTGGGGAAACTTCACATTTGGTCAAAGGGTTAGGGGCATAGTGCTTAGCTTGGAGCAGGCTGGCAGCTCAGGATTAACTGCCCAGAGGTGGTGGAGAGGGAGCAGAGAAAAAGAGTGGGGTACTGTCTGGGGCCTGGATTATTGTATATGGGAAGAGCACCTAGGAAAAGCATGGGGGGGGGGGAGCAGCGGGATGGTCAGTGGGTACTGGGAGAAGGGTCTCAACAGGATCAGGCAGGGCAGACTCAGAGGGGGAGGGCCTAGGGGCATCTAAGATGGGTGAGCAGGGCCTCCTGCAGGTCTGGTAGCAGGCTATTATGGGTTGCAGGAACAGGGGTGGGAGACATCGGAATGCTAGCCTCATCTGCTCTGGTCCAAAGGACATTCCAGCCTATGTCATATCCCTGTTCACTCTCATCAATCCCACAGGCCTGACCAGAGCTGTCGCTATTGGATTAGAACATTTGTTCCAAGCTCCAGGGCTGGCCAGTTCACCCTGGGAAATATTCGCAGTGAGTCCTGAGTCCGGTGGGGTCCTGGTCCCTCCACTCATATTTTATTATGGGGAAAGACACTCTGAAAGTTGGGGAGAACCTCCCTTCCTCTTAGCGTGGGCAGACAGAACCCATCCCTTGTTCTTCGTGCCTTCAGGATATTTTCCAATACGGAGCTACAATTTGCAAGTGGCCGCCACTGACTACAACCAGTTCGCCATGGTATTTTTCCTGAAGACTTTAGAAAACAAGCAGTACTTCAAAACTACCCTGTATGGTGAGTTCTTGCCTGGCCCTTAGGGACTCAATTTCAGGTTACAGCCCCTTCAAGGAGTGGTCTCTCTGCAGACCCCCACAGATAACAAGTCTGAGCGTTCATTTGCTAGTTCACTCATACTTATGGAGTGTCCTGTGGCCGATCTCTGGCAATCTCGGTTGCAGGAAGAACCAAGGAGCTATCCTCTGAACTGAAGGAGCGTTTTGTCCGCTTTGCCAAGTCTCTGGGCCTCAAGGATGACAACATCGTTTTTTCTGTCCCCACCGGTAATGGCCAATTGGGGAGACAGGGAAGGGATGTGGGGACTGTCCAAACTGGCACTGACCTACCAGGGGAAGGGAAGACTTAATCCCCTGCTCTAGCTATTGGGATTCACTGTGACACCTCAGGGTTTATCAAGTCCTCAGGGATTTCAGCCTCGAGTTTCCTTCTAACAGCGGACCCAGGATTTGCCCAGATGAGGATTCCAGGTTCATGTCAAGCAAGCTTCCTCATTCTTGCTGCCCTAAGCCACTACCTCTTCCTACAGCCAAAGGCTATTTCCTCTCCAAACCCTGAAGCTTGCTGTCCTGGGCCTCTCCCCATCCCATGACTTGAGAGACATCTTGCTTTCAAGTGGCCTGGGTAGAAGACTCCATCCAGGCTGCACCAGCTGAGAGGCTACCAAGGCGCAGAGGGGAAACCCGCAGAAAGCCTGGGTACACTTGCACTATGTAGCTGCCCCTCCCCCACAGAGTCCCTTCATACCTCTTTCACACTGTGTGCTCCACAGAGGTCACTCTGCTGCCCCAACCATGAAAGAAGGCCCAGGCAGCCAGAGCTCACCCACATGTTCCCCTCTGCTCTGTTCTCATGAGCTTTTTCTCCTACAGACCGATGCATTGACAACTGAACAGGCGGTGAGTGTGGCTGACTAGGATGCGCAGAGGCCTGAGGGTGCCGCCTGTCTGTCTGCTGCTCCATCTTTCCTGTTGCCAGAGGACCACCTGACTGCCCCACCCGCCAGAATACCAAGGAGCATCTGATGCCTCTTCTTATTTGGTCAGCACTCCCGATCCGATCCACCTGTCTTAACACTGCCCCACCAATGGCGCCCCCTTTCTGCTGAATAAACACATGTCCCCAGTTCTCCGAGTCTGTACTACTTAACCCCATAACAATGCCCATAACAATGAGGGGCAAAGGGGCAAAGAGTGGGTTTACACCAATATCATTCCAGCATGGTGGTAGGGCCACAGAGAGAAGGCTCAGGGAAGAGAAGGTCCCAGAACTCCAGCCTACACTCAAGTTCTCCCGCTTTGGCCATCAACTGCCTCAAGTCTCTCCCGTACAGAACAATACTACCCTTACTGCTGTTTTGGCTTGGTACCCCTAGTCAAGTCCTGGGCTCACACCCCAGGGCAGTACAAGCTTCTCCATGCCCTTGCCTCCAAGGGCTACTTTGCACTTTGGCTACCTGCCACAGGCCCCAAAGTTGTAGCCTCTCCTGGGCTGGGAAGTTGGAAGAGTCTGGAGGGGATATGAGGTGCAGCCATTCCCAACTGGTCTGGATCCTGGGATTGTTGGGAGCCTCCGTCAGGGCAGGAGGGTGCACAGATGTGGAGAGAGGTTAGGCCTATTTCTTTTCCCCGCTGCCAGGACCCCTGGGGTTCCAAATGAGCCCAGCTTTCCCACCATACACCACACACACACACACACACACACACACACACACACACACACACACCACACCCATATACACACTGCCCCCTTCACCTCGGCTGAGGAGAAGGGTGTGCCTAGGTGGTGACTAGTCCCATCTCCGTCCTGCAGAGGGCAGGAGAAACCTGAGACCCAGATTGCCAGACAGTGCTGAAATCTGTGATAGACTTCAAGAAGAGATTGGGTTGGCCCAGGCTGAGCTGTCAGGGAGGGGTGGAGGCTATGTCTAGGGCCCAGGAAGATCCCAGGCTGAGGTAGCTCTAAAGCCTAGGTTAAAGGCTAGCCAAGAAAGGCAGCTACACATCATGTGCTTCACTCCTGGGCTCCGATCTGAGCAGTCGACCTAATTTCTTTCTTTTGAGTCAGAGTCCTACTGTGTATCCCTGACTGGTCTAGAACTCTGAATGTAGAGCAGGCTGGCCTCAACTCATAGAGATCTGCCTGACTCTGCTTCCCAAGTGCTGTATGTCACAGCCCCCAGATTTCTACTTATTTATTTTTATTTATATGGATGCTTTGCCTTCCTTTGTATGTATGCAAACCACATATACGCAGTTCTAATAGAGGCCAGGAGAAGTCATCACCTGGAGCCGAAGTTACAGGTATGAGCCACCATATGGGTCCTGGGAATTGAAACCAGATCCTTTAGACAGTGCTCCTAACTATGAAGCCAACTCTCCAGCTTTATTGAGTGATTGATTGATTGATTGGTTTTTCCTGTCTGTCTGTGTATAAAGATGTACACAAATATTAAGTACCTGAGGAGGCCAGAGACAATGGATTTCCCCAGGTGGGCATGAACTGCCCGATGTGGGTGCTGGAAATTGAATTGGGGTTCAGGGCACTGTGTGCTTTTAATTGCTGAGCTATCTTTCTAGCCTAGACCCAGATTCTTCTGTTGGACCAAGGAAGTCAGCTTCCCATAGCCTCTTGCTCTGTTGAGCTCTTCATGTCAACATGGCTAATGCAGACGCAAGCTTCCCAGTGGCATTGTAACAAGTTGCAACAATTCCCAGTTACAGCAGCTTGCATGTGCTCTCTTCCAGTTCCAGATGCCCACACTTGCGTTAGTTTCACGGTGTCCACAGGGTTGTGGTCCTACTGGGGTTTGGGGAAGAATCCACTTCCCTTTCTCTCCCAGCTTTACTAAAGCCCCTATGCTCTGGAACAGCCACTGTGACATGAGGCCATGGGAGTGTCCAGGCCATTACAGCTATAGGAGTCCTGGTAAGTAAGCGTTCCTGAGACACCACCCGACACAGAGCTGGATCCCAGATTGCTCTTCTGGGCCCAATCCACAAGCAGTTCTGGACGCTGACTTTGTACAGGCTTCTTTTCCCCTCCCAGTGTGCATGGAGTCAGGGAATGTGACTGCTGGAGGTCTTTATCATGAACCCTTCCGTGAGGGACCGCCACAAGCAGGGACGCTTAGCACACAGACCTTCCACGGCCCCCAGGTGCACTTACAGCAGAATACACCAAGTCTTTTCTGTACTGGGAACCAGACACACAGCGCTTCACACTTCTTCCCAACCCATGTCATATTTATTGGTGTGAATCAAACCGATTGGTTTTACATCTACTGTCCTGGGCTGGAATCCAGTCTCACCCGAAAGTGTAGCCTTTGAGAGCTCTAAGAGAAGAGATGAGGCCAAGATTGGGTTGTGGGTCATCTCGGAAGCACCAGGTGGAGATGGGAAGAAGGCAGATTCCTGGTGACTGGGGAGGAGAGGTGCTGATTCAGACCATGCAGAGGGGCGGAAGCAGCAGGATGGAGCCTCGTACACATCCTAAGCGCCCTCGTGCTCCACTGACCATGGGTCTGTGCGGCCTGGAGAGGGGCGGGGTTCGAAAGCGAGAGGAGGAGCCTGAGAGCGGACGGGGCGGAGCCATGTTTGTGGGCGTGATAGAGCGCCGAAGCAGGGAGGGGCGGGGCTTAGGGTCGTGGTTGCGCGGAGGCCTAGGGGCTGGGCTTTGGGCGGGGCTCAGGGCGGGCCCCGGTACGCCGCTGCGTTCCACTCTTCCGGCCCGGTGATCTATCAGCTGCTTGCATCTTCCGCTTAGCGCCGGCTTTCTAGGCGACGATCGCCGAGTTCCTTCTTCGCGTGGCCTCTGCGGCGCCCGAGCCCGCAATGTCGGGCCCCAACGGGGACCTAGGCATGCCGGCGGATGCGGGCACGGAAGGCGAGAATGACAGCTTCGGGGAAGCAGGTGACCTGGGGAGGAGGCGTGTTGCTGAGGCGACCTTTACTTTGCTGGGAGTACTGTCCTAAGATCTGGAATCGGGCGGGGATGGGGGGCGTGGGAGGGACTGAGGAGCCTCACCCTGCCCAAGTGGCTCTGGAGTTGTTCCCACAGCCACCTCGGAGGCGATGGAGAGCAATAGCGAACGGATCCCTGAGCGCTGCAGTACTGGAGAACTGTCGCTAACCAGCCCTGGTGTCGTATGGGGAAACTGAGGCAGCTTCCGAGACTCTTGTGGGTTTGGGATTTGCTTCAGCCACTTTCCTCGCTGAAGAGTGGGCGCCCAACTATGCTGAGTCAGCACCCTAGCCCCTGGCTTTGCTGGTGTGACTTGCTTGGGTGCACAGCACTGCGGAAGGATCTCAGGGGACGCATCAGCTCACAGACTGCTCTTGCACGTTTGGGAACCTCAGTTTTCCCATCTGCAATATTGGGCACATTGGCATCTTCCGTATTGAAGTGTGTCGGGATTTAAGGGAAAACGGGATGGAAATGGTTAGCTTCCGAGATTCCAGAGTACAATTCCTTCCTTCTGAAAGTGGTTTTTTGTTTTTGTTTTGTTTTGGGTGTAGTCAAGTCTGGTACCTTACCTAGAGCGCAGGCGGGACTTACTGTGCAATAAGGATGGGGTATACTTTCGTTTTGTTATAAAAACTTTATTAAGCTGTAGGTCACACTATAGATTGTGCCATTTAAACCGTACAGTTCTGCACTTTCATGTTTTCACAGCATAGCCATTGTCACAACGGTTTCAGAATATTTTCATCACCTGGGTTCTGCTCTTAAAGGTTGTGGTCCACCTGGAGGCAGGTGGTGGGTCACTAGTGGGCACTCTTGGGGAACAGTGACTGCTGGTAACCATGGTGAACATCATGAGGGGACTCGGTGAGGGAGTGGTGTAACTCTGACATTGGGATGGTGGGGAGGTGGGGAGGTGGCTGTCCCAGGACAGGAGCAATGGCTAGGAAGTACCTTGGACATAGGTGGAGTCTGCAGACATCACCCCTGCTAGCCTGCCACAAAATGCAAAGGATGGATCGGGACAGCTATCCATTAAGTGCTTGCTGTGGCCAGACCCCGACTGAGCTCTCAGTGTTCTGGAACCCCTGGAGTCCCCAACCCCATTCTAAGGAGTGGCTGGGCTAGAGCAGATGTGGGACTCAAGTGTAAGGGTCTCTGACCTCCTGGTCTGAGTTTAGGCCCTGTCACCAGATGCCATGAAGATGGGCTTTTAAGATTTAGCAGCCTTCGGAGGCTCCAGCCTCTGTGAAGGATGCTCTCGTGGGGTCATGGGAAGCACCCTGAGAGACATTTACACTCATGCCCCAGTCGCCCTCCCTGGGCCTCTTCCTTAAATTCACCAGCTATGTCCCTTTGTTCCCAAGTTGGCAGCTAAGTGTTTCTGAGTCATGGGCTGGCTGGGAAGTGGGGCCCGCAGTGGGCACGGACCCAGACCTTGGGACCTAAGGGGACACGGCATTGCCAAGAGGCAGGTCAAAGAATCTATAGAGGAGGAGACCAGTTAAGACTTCTCAGAGGAGGGAAGACATGGAGGAGGAGGTATTTTGAGCTGGTCCTTGAAGGGTTGTCATGGCCGATGAATTCTAGATGGTGGACAGTTGAACAAAAGCAGGGACTGGAAAGCCAGAGCTTCATTCATTCACGCATTCACTCAATCATTCAGTAAGTGCTTATTTGTGTCATCGAGGGCACTGGGGAGACAGCAGAGAACACAAGACCCATTACCTCTCCCAGAGCTTCATAGCTGAGTGTGAGTATGGGGCTAGCATGGACCAGCACCCAAATGAACACAGCAGTGATTCCTGAGGGATTGCTGCGGGGGTGGGAGGTGGGGGGTGGAGGGGGTGAAGAACCAGGACGGGGGCCTAATGTAGTGCCGGACCCGGGAAGGCTCCCCTTGGTGAGAGCTAAATTGAAATATGCCGTGTTCATCCCAGAGGGAAGGAGGAAGGACACGGGTACCACCCAGTGCGTTCCAGGCAGGGCCACTGGTCTGTTCAAAGGGCCTGAGACGGACAAAGCAGGTGTGAGGGGTAGAGGGCTTTGTGCTGTGTCTATCAACCCTGAGGAGACATAAGACCTTCCCTCTGTCTTTTCCCTTCCTCCCAGAGTATGCTGCCATCAACTCCATGTTGGATCAGATCAACTCTTGTCTGGACCACCTGGAGGAGAAGAATGACCACCTCCATGCCCGCCTCCAGGAGCTGTTGGAGTCCAACCGGCAGACGCGCCTGGAATTCCAGCAACAGCTTGGGGAGGCCCCTGGTGATGCCAGCCCCTAGGTGCCGGGAGCCCCCAGCCAAGCCCTGCCCTCACCTCTCTAGGCCATGTTCTGGCCTGGGTAGATACTACTTGGCTTAGACACCATCTCAGGTACTGGCCTCCAGATCCTAGCGGGTCTACCAGCCTGGACCAGTCCCCTCTCACTACCCATCACCCCTCCTGGAGCCAAGAACAATCCTACAGTTCACCCACTTGTCTGACTTCCCAGCTCCTCGTCTCTCTCTCCTCCGCCCAGAACTGAGAGTCCATATTAAAGACATGTCCCACACCACTGCCCCCTTCTTCTCTTTGTGCCAGGATGAGGACCCCAGTAGCCACTGGAGAGAAATGGAGCAGAGACCATGACCCATGGGCCATGATGGAACTGGGGCTCTGAGCCACCTTTCATTTCTGATCCTGAGGGTGTGGGTGAGGTCAGGGCTTCCTCCCTACTGGGTGTGTTGCCCTCTAGCGGCTGCTTCCCGGCTGATGCAGGCACGCTGTGTGACTGAGATACAGTCGGGCTCCCTGGGCGCTAGGGCCTTTTACCATGGTAACCACCACTAGGATTTGATGGTGAACCTCGGTGCCTTCCTCTTTTAGCCTTCTTCTTCCCAGCTGGCGCTGACAGAGCCAGGCCGTCTTTGTTTCCAGCAGAGCTGAGGATGGGCCCCTTCACTGCTGATCTGTCTCTGCGTTTGGAGGACTTCACCCTCTTGGTGAACCAAGAGCTGAACCTCAGTGGCAAGAACACCCCTAATGCTAACTCCATGCCTGACTTTGGTTTCTGTTAGGTGCAGCTGGTGCAGCCAACACAAAGACACAGAACTTACACCTAGTATTAAGTCCTGGCTGTTTGCCAGTCTGAGTTTTGGCAAGTTACATGACCCTGCTAAGGCCTCTGTTCATCTGTAACCCGGGGGTAGGAGCAAGACCATCTGCTAGAGTCACCAGCCATAAGGATTTTCTCCCAAGCTATCATCCCAACCCTGATATACTGAGAGGGAAACTGAGGCTCAGAGAGGGGACATGCCTGGTAGTCCTATCCCAGAGCCCTTGCATCTCAGGGAGCCTGATTTTAGCTTCCCTGGTCCTCCACCACAGTGTGTCCAGAGAGACTGGGTGCCCCTCCTCCACCTGCCCCTACACAGTGCTGGTGGGGACCACAAAGCCAAACTACTGACTCTTTATTGGATTTTGAGTAAAAACACCAACCATGTGAACATTTCTACACGGATACCTAGAAAGCATTAGCAGATTGGGCTCCCTAGTCAGGCTGAGTGGCCAGAGCTCCCTCTATCAGGTTTTGAGGCGCGTTGAGCGCCGAAGGGTAGGAGGGAGTCCAGGGGATCCAGGCTTCACCTTGCTGGGTATTTTCACTGTGTCCTGGGGGCAGGGCTGGCGGCTGCTGCCACTGCTAGAGGTGAACAGTGCAGTCAGGGCATTGCGGGCGTTGATCGCACACTTGCGGCTCACAGGCCGGGTTAGAGTGCTGGGGTTCTTGGCTTTGTATTTCTAGATACAAAAGTTTTCAAAGTTAGGCCTAGCCTAGGGCACTCCTGGCCATCAGCTGCTTCCCAACTTGGGCCAAAACAGTATGGATCTGCTGTGTGACCCTGTGTGAAGCTCTTAGCCTCCCTAGGGAGTATCCCCAGCCACAGGCCCCAACACACACACACACACACACACACACACACACACACACACACACACACACACACACACACCATGAAGAGCCAAGCCCAAGTCCCTCCCTTCTGTGGGAGTAGGCTTGGGAACTGGCTTGGTTCAACAGCAAATCGCTGCTGGCTTGCAAGAGGCTGTGGCCCTGGGCAGGGCCATTAGACGACCACTCACCTGCAGGTTCTCAAAGTGAGCCAGGGACTTGCAGTGAGAGAGCCGCAATTCTGAGTTGCTGTCGTAGAACTTGTGACAGATTCGGCAGACATAGCCCATCGCTGGCACCAGGAAGTCCACGCCTGGGGACAGACAGCAGGGTCTGCATACCTAAGTTCCCCCTCACCAGCTGGGCTGCTCTGGGTGAGAATAGAGGTGGGGTGCCTGGCTGGAATGCTGAGGCTGAGACTGGCGGCATAGCCTGGGGTCTTACCATAGGCCGTGTTAGGGCTGTAAGTCTCAGAGGCCTTCCATTGCTCTGAAGACATTTCTTTTGACTTCACCTGGAGAAGAAGAACTCAGATGCGGTGCCTCAGGTCCCACCGGGACACAGGTCAGGGGCCTGCAGCCCACCCACAGTCTCCAGAGCACAACCATTCCCTCAGCTTGCAGGTGGCTGAGGGTGGCTGTCTCAGCCTTGGCACACGCTGATGCTGCCTCCCATATGTCCTTCCGACATATGCTTTGTGGGTTTCCTTCCCCCAAACCAAAATAAACCTTCTTTTCTTAGGCTGCTTTGAGTGTGTGGGGGTGTGGGTACCTGAGGTCCAATCTCCAGGAACTAGAAATACAGGCAGTTATAAGCGACCTGAGAGGGGTGTGGGAAATCGAACCCAGGTCCCCTGGAAGAGCAGCTCGTGCTTTTCACCACCCAGTCATGATGGTTGGGGCTCTCCATCCTCCTGCTTCAGCCTCCTTCCTGCCGGAGCCTCTATAACCCCACCTCCCGAGGCTCCCGGGGATTGAATCTAGGGCTTCACATATGCATAGGCCAGCACTAGACTATAATTCCTAGCCCTCTGCCCTCCCCTCCCCACCCCCAGTCTACCTGTATTTCTCTTACTTTGTCCAGAAACAGCAGGAAACTCCTAGACAAAGCCTCACAGGACCACGGACAGTTGGCTGTGCAGGCCTTGTGTGCCGGGCTCAACACCGTTCCCTCTGCCCTCCCTCTTTCCCATGGTCACTCTCCCAGCCAGCCTTTAAGGCCTTGCATGTTTGACCTGTCCCTCTGCTTATCTCCATGGTCACACGACACAGCCCATAACTGCATCATTAGTGCCTGTAACTGCCAGCATGTTGTCTGGGCTCCAGGAGCGCCCGACAGCTCACCCCACACACCTGTTTGCAGAATTCCTCCTCCGCCTCAATCTCTTCTTCTTCATCATCATCCTCGTCCTCTTCTTGACCACTCTCAAAGCAACCGACGGCGTCCACGGTGATGAAGTGGTCCTCATCAGGGCTGCCTGTCTCCTTTTCAAGTGTCTTTAGCTGCCCAAGGAACGCATGAGGGGCTCAGGCCGGCTGTGAGTAGCTAGCACACACCCCTGAGGGTTCTAGGCTCCCCCACCTGCTCTATGATCTTAGGGGAAGGCTTCATGCTGTACTGGGGTGGCTAGGGTTACCTCCTGGGCCTTGTCCTTGTGTCCCTGGGACTTCACGTGCTCCACAAACTTTCGAGGGGTCTTGAAATAACGGTTGCATATGGTGCAGAAGGGCCTCAGGGATTGTTTGGCAACCTGGGGAAAGGCAGGTAGGCCATGTGGTGCACTGGAGCACCCCCAGGTACAAGCCACCCTATCAGTGGGCCAATGAGAGCTTGCCTCTCAAACCCGCAGGCCCCACTCAGCTCCGCCCCTGCACCGGGACAAGCAAAACCATTTCTCTTTACTATGTGGGATGGTGGGTGGTAACAGAGACAGGACAGGAGGACACCCGCCAAAGACACCCCAATAAGCTAGGGGCTAGACAGCAGGGTGAGCAGGTGCCTACACTGAACAGATGGGCCCAGGAAAGCTCAAAGAGGAACGAGGCTGACTCAGCAGAAGCCACGTGAGTGGCAGTCACGTGGAGACACACCCCCCCCCCCTCCACCCCTGGCTTGGATGTGTCCCACACAGGGACCCTTCCAGCATGAGTGGCTCTCGTACCTTGTGCTCC
Source organism: Uromys caudimaculatus (assembly GCA_028551405.1). NCBI lineage: Eukaryota > Metazoa > Chordata > Mammalia > Rodentia > Muridae > Uromys > Uromys caudimaculatus. The sequence goes on from CM052701.1 coordinate 132,211,578, forward strand.
TGTGTCCTGCGGTGCTGGATCAAGTCTCCCATGTAGTACACCCGGCAGGTGCTGCACCAGCGTTTTGGTGGAGGATCTCTGGTGGCAGTAAAAGCAAGCAGTGTGTGATGCTCTATTCTCCCAGAGTGCTCCAGAAGGTTAGGGCGCTGCACCTCAGAAGCTAGAGTGTACGAGGGGCCAGGGTCCTAGTCGGAGCGTCAAAAAGACAAAGGACAGAGTAGCGACTCCTGACTCTTCTATAAGTGAGAGCTAATGGATGGAGCTCCCTGTCAGCCAGGCGAGACACAGAGCAGCCAAGAGTCCCTGTTCTCACTGGAACTTCCCATCACTGACTCAGGCCACTGTGCCGCCCAAGAAGGGGGTCATTTGTCTTCAGCTGGGTTTACTGTCATTCTGAATAAGTCAACTCACTAGAATATCACTATATAAGTGGCCTTAAACTCTTGTGCCCCCTGTCTCAGCCTCCCAAGTGCCAGGATCACAGGTGTCGCTGCATCTGGCTTTGTTGATGACACTGCAGTTCTTCCTAAGTGTCCAGATTCCTGGGTCCTCCTGGAAAGCTGGGAGCTCTGGCAACCACCTGAGGCAGCCCCCCCGGAGACACGGCCCTTATCTCCCAGGGCCCAAGTCTATAGGGCTCAGCTTTTTCCAGTGACACTTTCCAGTCCTGCAGGCTTGTGACACCCCACTGGGACCTGGCAGAACCTATACCTTCCCACCAAGCCTTCTCATAGCAGGTGCTAGTTCCAGGTTCCAGGTAGACATTTCAGACCAACCATATCCCCCGTGACAATGGATAGATTCAGGGAAGGTCTTGCCTAGGACCACAAGATGATCTGGTCCTTACCACTGTGCCTCTTAGGTTGGGGCTAGCATGCAGATCAGTGGGGGCAGGGCTCTGAATTATAGCTCCCCTCCCTTCCATAGGAATGTCACACTGTTCTTACCTAGAAGGGACCTTAGGAAACTGTCACTACACTCCTCATCAAGACATTTTACAGACAGGAGAAAGTGGTGATCAGATCGGAGTTAATGGTATGCACAGCTGGTTTACCTCCCAGCCAGCCAGTCTACTCAGGCCTGGCCTGCGACCTCCCAGCCAGCCAGTCTACTCAGGCCTGGCCTGCGACCTCCCAGCCAGCCAGTCTACTCAGGCCTGGCCTGCGACCTCCCAGCCAGCCAGTCTACTCAGGCCTGGCCTGTGACCTCCCAGCCAGCCAGTCTACTCAGGCCTGGCCTGTGACAGCAGCGGCCTGACCCACTTGAGCCTTTCCAATTCCTACTTACTCTGATTCTCTCTCCAGGATGTCTCGGGGCATGGGCAGCAGGGACAGCAGGCAGGTCTGGCTTGAGTGTTGCATTTCCCCAAGCCGCTGTTGGTGCTGAGCCTCTGACATGTGATCCTGGAACTCCTGTAGCATGAATGTGGTCATGAGCCAAGGGAAGGACCACTCCAAACGCCATGGACCCTGCGTCTCTGAACCTCCTGACTGTCTTTCTCCTGCATGTCCTACCAGCATGCACCACCACAAGTGGCATTATTTTACACAGCTCAATGTAGGCCATGGCAGGGATGGTAAACGGAGGCATAGAGGAAATACATATCCATTTCTGGGAGTGCTTCATTGATAAGGAACATGGCTCTGAGTGGCCTTGCTCAGATGAGGACCAGAGTCACAGAGGTAACAACGGCTACTGGTAATAATATAAGTGCATTAAAAGACACTGGGGTTGGGGGCCGAGAGAGATGGTTCAGAGGTTAAGAGCACTGGCTACTCTTCCTGAGGATCTGGGTTCACATCTTAGCACCCACATGGTGGTTCATGACCACATAACTCCAGTCACAGGGGATCCAATGCTTTCATCTGGCTTCTGTGGGCATCAGACCCATGTGGTGCATAGACATATAGGAAAAATACTCATACACATAAAATGAAAATAAATAAATCATTTTTAATTGTGTGGTTTTTCAAATTTAAAGACAGATATTGAGTTCTTGCTATATTGCCCAGGTTAATGTGAAACTTGGGTGCTTATGTCATCTTCCCGTTTCGAACCTCAAGCAGCTGGAAGCAATTGGTGGTCCCAGCCAAGACTACTACTTATTTATTTATTTATTTATTTATTTATTTATTTATTTATTTATTTATTTATTCTGCCTTTCACAGGTTAAGCAATGGCTGACTATATCCCAGCTTCTACTTACTTACATTCTTTTTCTTTCTTTCTTTTTTTTAATAACTTTTTTTATTTTGAGATAGGCTCTCACTAAGTTGACCAGGTTATCCTCCTGCCTCAGCCTCCTAAGTAACTACTATTACTAGTAATGCTGCACTTTCCTGGGCCAGAACTTCAACATCAAGCGCTGAGTCCTAAGACACACAGTGAGGGTAAGCTCTCCTCAGTGAACACAAGAGGAAAAGACCCAAGGGTGGAATTACATCTGGAGACCTTGATGACCAGTCACAGCAGATTTGAACCAGGTTTTCCTAGACCCTAAAAACCTGCTCTACCAGCTGATCAGGAAATAGGCCTGTTCAGATGTATGGCCGCCGGGCAGTGTGGAAAAACGCAAGCCCGGAGGCCCAGCCCTCCACCTCTGTCCCGAGTACCTGCTGGCTGCTGCAGCTGGCCTTGCAGATATAGCAGAAGAACTGGAGGCTTTGCTTGGAGGGTGTGCTGGCAAGGGCAGGGGCGGCCGAGGTAGAGTCCCCAGGGCGAGGTCCGGACGTGAGAGGTGTGGTGTTGAAAGCCCGGCTGTTGCTACTCTGCAGGATGGTGACCTTCAGGGAGCTCCCAGCCCCCCACATCTACAGCAGACGCAGAGACAGAGTTTCTACCCTCTGGGTTAGGTTAGGTTACGTGACTGCCCAAACCTACACAGAGAATCTGATAGCCAGGATTTGAATCTAGATGGAATATATATGTCACACTATGTAGACCAGGCTGGCCTGAAGCTGGCAGAGATCCACCTGCCTCTGCCTCCCTAGGGCTGGATTAGAGATGTATAGCACCGTTCCTGAACTAGCTCTGGTTAATTCTAAGTCCAACCCATGTCACCATTCACATGATGGGGAAACTGAGACCCGAGGAAGAAAAGAGGTTGACTTAAAGTTTTGTTATAAGGTAGCGAGCGTTGGGACCTGAGTCCCAAAAGGAGGCTTTGACAAAGGTACTGAAATGACATCACTACGAGAAGGACTGGCGGCTCCAGTGTGGAGTTGGCCGGACCAGAAGGGACTTTTATCACCAAAAGCACATCAAGATCCTAAGGAAAAGATACAACCACTGAGGAACCACCATGTGGCTCACCCATGCCACCAGGCACAAGGCTGCTGTCCTTTCCACACGTGGGGAAACACAAAGCAGGATCCTTAGGTGCCCGGGCAAGCAGATACTACACGCTGCCAGGCTCACAGGCCCCCCTGTGTGTACGCACCCGTAGCATCTCTCCCGCTCTCTTTTCACATTCTCCCACATCCAGGCCACCAGCTGATGCCTCCCGGCTCCTGTCTTCACCGCTCTGGGCACTTACTGGTTCTGGCAAGGCCTCATCTGGGTCTGAAATGACATATACATTCCTTTCCCAGAGTTTGGGGTCCAGATAGATCTGGATCCAAGAGCTGGCTTCTCTGTCCAGACATTAACCTAAAGTCCAAGATGGGGATGGTCCCCGATCTGTACTCCAGGCCCAACCCTCAGTCTCCAGTCAAGAGTAGACAATGCCAGATCAGAGATAGAAGGGTTTGGCAGGCTGGATCAGGCCGGAGTCCACACTCACTCACCTCCCCCAGGTTCTGCAGTGTTAGAGGATAGCTGGGGTTCCCTGGCACAGGCCGGAACTGACGCTTGTGCTGGTGGGGTCACTGACCCCTGTGGCCAGGTCTGAGGCTGGTCCTGAGTGTCCTCTGATGTCTGCTCCTGTGGCTGTGCTTGGGTGGACACCTGTGGATGTGTCTGTGTCTGGGCCTGCTTCTGTGACTGCACCTGCCAGAGGGGCTGAGGCTGGGTCTGTGCCTGGGCTTGCTTCGGTGGGTCTGTCTCCCATGGCTGCAACTGCCATGGGTGCTGTGATTGTACCTGTGGCTGTACCTGATTCTGCTGGGGTGCTAAGTGCTCTGGAGAAGTCTGTGTCTGTGCCTGCTTCTGCAGCTTTGGCTGGGTCTGGATCTGCAGAACCTGTGGCTGGATACGCGGTAGCACTTGGGCTTCTGGTGGCTCAGGCAGCTGATCTGGGGTCTGTGTCTGCTTTGGTGCTGTCATCTGGGTCTGAGGCTGGACCCTTGCTTGTGGCTGCCCTGTAGGGCCTTTCTCGGTGGACTCCTCTGAGCTAGCAAAGAGCCAAAGATAATCAAAAAGCCAGGTGTGGTGGTCTATGCCTTTGATGCCCTAGGGAGGCAGAGACAGGTGGATCTCTTCTAAAGAGTTTGAGGCTAGCCTGGTCTACATAGTGAGTTCCAGGTCAGCCGAGATTGTCTCAAAAATGAAAACAACACAAACAAGGAAATCCAAGACGACCAAAGCTCTCTCTTCTGAGAGGCCTATGACCCAGTTCTCCTTACAATGTGGGATACAGGAAGCTCTAAAGCTCTTCCGGCCTGCTACACCTAAATAAATGCAGGGGCAGTGACTCTCCACCTCCAAAATGCAACCTGATTTTAATTAGCCCTATAAACCTGGCCCCACCTACACACCCTACAAGAATCCCCTCCTCCTGACTGCCCAGCTTGGCCTCCAGCTGGCTCACCCTCAGGTAGATCTAGGGATGAATGTGACTCTCCCCCAAGTCAGGTCAAGGCCTCACTTTACAGGTGAGCTCCAGGCCTCTGAGCCCCAGCACATGACCAGCACCACTCACCTCCTCGACCTCTTGGCTGGTGGTTCCAACGCCTCAAAGGGCTCGGGCTCAGGCACTTGGGGCTCACTCACCATGCCATCTGGGTAGACTAGTGACTCTTGATCTGCAGTAGTGGCAGATGAGGAAACACTGCTCCAGGAGATGGCCCTGGCTTACCTGCCACCAAGATCTTCCCTGCCCTGCTGTCCCTTGTGAAGGACAGCAGCCCTTGTCTCTCACCTTCAGATGTGTCCATCTGGAGCTCTGTGGCTTCCTCAGACCCCTCTGTGGGGTCGTCCCTGTCTTCCAGAGGCACCGTCTGAGAAGAAGAATCCTGCTTCTTTTTAGAAACCATTTGGGGGTTGGAGAAGTTGTTCAAGACAGGGTTTCTCTGTGTAGCCCTGGCTGCCCTGGTACTGTAGACCAGGCTGGCCCTGAACTAACTCAGAGACCCACCTCTGCCTCTGAGTACTGAGACTAAAGGTGCGTGCTATCACTGCCCTGCTTCAGAAACCATTTTTTTTAAAAACCTACACCTCACTTGCAAATCCCTTCCTACTCTAGAATGACTGTCACCACCAGGCCATGGTGGTGATGCACGCCTTTAATCTCAGCACTCAGGAGGCAGAGGCAGGTGGATCTCTGCGAGTTCAAGGCCAGCCTAGTCTACAGAGCAAGTTCCAGGACAGCCAAGGCTGCATGGAGAAACCTTGTCTCAGAAAAAAAAGAAAGAAAGAAGGAAGAAAAGAATGGCCGTCACTATCTCAAAAGACTAAAGGGGCTTGGCTGACGGCATGAAGGGCAGACGACCTGGGACACCTCAAGTTGTCTGGGTCGTCCATTTGATCCTGGCTGGGGAGACACCCTCCCTGGGCCTCCTGGGCGTGGGACTCTCCTTATCCTAAGCCAGGACCTGTCCACACCCCACCTCCCCCACTCTCAGGCCGTGGGCTGCTGCCTCTCTTTCCCTTCTGCAGCCCACCTTCCCCCCATCTTAACCTGTCTCAGTGCATCCTAGATGGCCTTTCTCTGGTCACACCCGCAGGCTCTTCCTGATCTAGCCTTCAACTAGAGCCTCAAAGCTTCTTGCAGGAAACTCCTACCCAAGCCAGGTCTAGCCCCTTTTAGTAATATTTCCTGGGATTTGCTGCTGTGTTTGCTGGAGGCAGGGTCTCCCTTATTTCCAGTCTTAATTCCTTGCTTTTGGGTTACTGTATTAACATCCCTTACACACCCAAGATCCACAGAAGGGCAGATGCCACACCCACACCACTGGCTGGCACCTTACAGTGGGTACAGGGCTCCAGCCACTTCTTGGGCCCTATGGAAGCCCCGAGGTGCCATCCATAGCTTCCTTGTATACTGCTAAGGCCTCTAGTCCTGGCAGGAAACACGACTGTACCCCACATCAGGACTCTAGGCCCTTTAGACACTAATGAGTTCTTGCCCTGGAAGACACAGGGAGTCATGGGGCCTGGTCTCTGTGCCTACCTCAACCACTCCAGCCTGTCAACTGTAGTTTTCCTATATGTAAAACAGGAGTACAGGTAGGCCAAGACCCTGGTGGGCCAGGCCTAATCCTAAGGGTAGAGACTGAGCCCTTCTCTGGAGGGAAATGCCTTCCTGTAGATCTAGGAGTAACAAAGTAATTAAGTAAAGAACATCATTCCTGCCCTAGAATATACTTGGGAGTAGACCTTGTGCAAAGACTGCAAAGACCTGCAGGGACAGAATATGTGTGTGTGTGTGTGTGTGTGTGTGTGTGTGTGTGTGTGTGTGTGTGTGTGTGTGTCTCACTGCATGTGGCAAGATGAACCACTGAACCCACTAGCAGCCACAGGCGGCCGCTGGGGTTTTTAGACGCAGCTGCGATGCCGTAAGCCTCTCAGCACCCTGCTTTTGTTCTGTGGATGAGGATTACACATTTTTGAAACTTTGAGGCAGTGATACAATGCTTCCTTACTTTCTGCAGAACCCAGAGCCTCCAGTACCCCAAGGCACAGCCTTGTGCCTTAAAGGTAACATTCAAAGCTGCCTGCTGCCCATGAGGACCATTAGCCTCGGGTAAACACTTGAAACACGGAGTCTCGATTAAGATGGAAGTTAAAGTGACACATTAGATACGAAAGTGTTATTACGATATTAAGTGGCAGATTAGATTTAGTGGTGTTTTTTGTTATTTAAGAACAAAATGGGGCATGATGAAATACATGGCTACTTTTAGGAACTTAAGAGGCTGAGGCAGGAGGATCATTTGAGCTGAGAAGTTTAAGACCAGGCTGGGCAACATAGGGGACACAGGTATTTGAAGTTTGCTTGATAAGATCTTCCTCTCAACAAACAAACATCAACCAATCATCAAGCAAAGGAGGGTATCAGAGATCTTACTGATTGATTTATTGATTGATTGACTGACTGGTGTTTTCAAGACAAGGTTTCTCTGTGTAACCCTGACTGTCCATTCCTGGAACTCACTCTGTAGACCAGGCTGGCCTTGAACTCAGAGATCCACCTGCCTCTGCATCCTGAGTGCTGGGACTAAAGTGTGTGCTACAACTGCCTAGCTCGCTTATTATTATTTTTTTAATATAGGTCAAAATGGTATTTTTTAAAAATACTACATTAGGGGGCTGGAGAGATGGCTCAGCGGTTAAGAGCACTGACTGCTCTTCCAGAGGTCCTGAGTTCAATTCCCAGCAACCACATGGTGGCTCACAACCATCTATAATGGAATCCGATGCCCTGTTCTGGTGTGTCTGAAGAGAGCGATGTACTTACATTAAATAAATAAATAAATCTTTAAAAAAAAAAAAAAAAGCAAAACTAGATATGTTTCATTGTATTATATTCATTTTTGTTCAATTGTTTTGGGATGGCTGGCCTAGAACTCACTATGTAACTGAGGATGGCCATGGATCTCTGCGCCTCCTGTACCATCTCCAGAGTGCTGGGATTATAAATGTGCTTGACTGTGCCTGGCAGTAAGATTAACTTTATCTATTCTTTTTAATGTTATTTGTAAAACCTGAAGGTCTTTCTACATACACAGCTCAGGGTGTTCTGGACTGTGCCATGATCTTCCGCCCCAACCTCTCGAGTGTTGGGATTATGGATGCTAGTCCTTATACCTTGACCTTTTTTTCTTTTTAATGTGACTTTCCAATCAGATATACGACTGGTTTTATTTCTACTAGACACTGCTGATGTAAAGAGAAATAGCACTAAGAGCCACTGAGTTGGTCCTGCAGGCAAAGGCGTCTGGCGTCATGTTTTGTTCCTAGGGCCCATGTGGTGGAAGGAGGAAAGAGATCCACACAGTTGTTCTCAGATGCCCACATGCCCACCTCAGCACACATAAAAATAAATGATAACAATAAAATAATAAAAAACTTGTTGAAGAGAGAAATAGTACATAGGTAATAAGGTGGTATTTGGGTATGGCTAAAGTCACATCAAGACCATAAAGATACCTGAAGTTCAGGAGATGACAGATGTTAGGCACCTTCATTTTACAGACACTGAGGCACAGAGATGGAGTGTGACCTGCCCGAAGGCCAGGGCAAGCCCAAGCACGTGGAGCTGGGCTGACACCGGGCCACCCCTTCACCCCTTCACCGGGCCCTACTACAGCTGCTCCAATCAAAGCACTACTCACCTTGCGATTGGGGGTGGTGGAAGAGGGGGTTCTGGCCTGTCTCTGGGAGTTCTTCCCTGAGTGGTTGAGCTGAGAAGGGTTTATTGGGACCCCAACAGGAGGAGGCCCCAGCAGGGACTGGCGAGTGGCCTGGGGAAAGAACTGCTGCAGATTTGGGGTGACCATTTGAGGTGGTGTAAGGCTAGGAGCTGCTAGGCTTGGGGCTGTCACGTTGTAACCACGGAGGTTGCCTGTGGGGAAGAAGTGAGAAGAGAGGTCACACCATGGTTGAACAGTCAAGATTATATCAGGGGTTCAGGCCCCCAAATGCCATAGGAATATCAGAGATAATTTCTGAGGGGACCCTCTTACCCAGGGGAGCAGAGGGAAGGTAAAGCCAAGCCAAGGCCCACTGTGGGCACAAGTGAAAAAGGACTTAGGGTAGGTTTTCTGCTCCATCTGGGCATGTAAGCTGCCCTGGCCAGCCCTCAGATGTGCTGTAAGGCCCTCGGGTATGTGAGACCCAGCACAGGGTCACAGGAGGACCTTTGTCCCCACTGGCTTCTCTTATCAATGAGAGGGAAGGCTCTGGCAGTGAGCAAGGCACCCTTTCACTGCATCAGCTCTGTAGCCTGACAGGTAACAGGGAGATGCAGCTATTAACATAGACGTGAAACAGAGGTAGCTCGGCCACGCCCCCTGAGGGACACCTGCTAGCTCTGTCCTTACCCCATCCTCCGCACCCCAGACATCATCACCAGTTCCTAGCAACTCCAGCACCCTTTCCAAGCAGGCTTTCTCTCTCTGGAAAACATCATCCCTCCCTAGATCTGCAGCAAATGGGAGTTCTTTAAAGCTACACTCTGACCTCATCCCTGCCCAGAGCCTTCTACAGTTCCCTGTTTCTATTAGGGCAAGGTCTGGCTCCATCCACCTCATGTGCCCCACACTGAGCCTCTAGGAGTCACTGGGTAGTCCTCTGATCACAAGTTTCTGGGCCTTTGAACATGCTGCACCTTCTGTGGAAGCTGTTGTGTTCCACCAATTCCCAGCATCCTTTGGGCCTCCCTTAAGTCTTTCCTATCTCCCGTTCAGGAGGCCTTCCCTGAGGTCTGTGTCCCTAGAGACCACTATCCTAGGACCAGCCATGTTATTTCCTGCAACATCTCCTCTGACTCAGCTCCTTTTACACAGGGAAGGCCCAGAGTGTGAAAGAGAGTTGGCATTCATGCCAGATTCAGAGGCAATGCAGGGGAGGGCAGCACAGGCTTAGCGGTATAGGTCAGTTGTGCCGAGATCTAAATTCAAGTCCAGACTGCCCTGGCACCTTGAGCAAACCAGTTCTCCCTTCCCTCGTAAGTCAAATTCAAAGTCATGAATTAGTGTATCTGATAAACAACAAAGACATACACACAGTTGCAGAGAGCCATCTGGCTCCCAAAAAACAGTTAAGGCAGAAGATGGGAAGCCCTCAAGCAGAAACAGACAAAGGACATGGACAAGTCACAAAATGACATGCGAATGTTTGGTACGTGTTTTAGCCACACTAGCACGTGGAAGCGGGGATTAGGACATTCACAACGCAGCGTTAGCCTTTGCAAATCAACTTGGTGAGTGATCTGTACAAATACAACATTCAGAGGTATATATAGAAAAGCATAGAGTACCCAATGCTGCCGTAGGCATGGTGAGGCTGGCACTGTCATACGTGGCTGGTGGCATTGCAAACTGGTCCAGTCCTTAGGAAAATAATTTGGCAATACTTATCAAAAGCCATCAAATATCCATCCCCCGACTCAGTCACTCTGTGTTGGGGATCTAGTGTGAAAAGAGTCTCAGATGTCATAGTCATCCCAGCGGTGTTTGGGATAGAGGAGAGAAGGGGGGGGGGGAGAAATGGATAATTGAGGTTTCCATAGGGGCACACACCTCTCTAGTGAAAAATTAAAAGCTATCACAACTAATCTGGATTGAACCAGAATAGTGGCTGGGTGTGGCAGCTCATGCCTATAATCCCAGCCCTTGGAGGATTCGGTAGGAAGACTGTTATGAGTTCAAGACCACCCTGGCTTACATACTAAATTCCAGGATAGCCTGGGCTACAGAGTGAGACCTTGTCTCAATGCAAGGCCAAATATATCAGCGCATACTTTTAATCCCAGCACTTGGGAGGCAGAGACAGGTGGATTTCTGAGTTCAAGGCCAGCCTGGTCTACAGAGTGAGTTCTAGGACAACCAGGGCTACACAGAGAAACCCTGTCTCGAAAAACCAAAAAAAAAATAAATAAAAAATAAAAAAAAAAATAAATAAATAAATAAAATTCTAGCACTGCAAAATAAAAAATAAAATAAAAACAAGATGTGGACTTTTTTTTTTTTTTTTTGGTATCAATCATATAATCACACCCAACTTCCCAAACTTCTTCCTAGAAAAAAAAATTGAAAGAAATATAATGAAAGGTTGGTGACTTCCTCCCGGAAATGAGGGAATGTTTTCCTGCCACTTGGGTTTGTTTGTTTGTTTGTTTTCAATGACTTTATTTTTTAGGATTTATATTAAATTTTAATTCATGTGCTGTATTGGAGGCTGCCCTTGGAGGCCAGATAAGGACGCCGGATCCCCTGGAGTTAGAGTTACAGGCGTTATGAGTTGCCCCACCTGAGTGATGAACCCTAACTCAGGCTCTCTGAAAGAGCAGCAAGCTCTCCTGACCTTTGACCCATCTCTCCAGCCTCCGTGGGTTTTTACTGTTGTTGCTGATGTTTTTCTATTTTAATACGTTATTTCCACTATGACAAGCATAACTTTTAAAATGGAAAAAGAAAAGGTGTATCCATGCATCTTTTGAAAGTCAGCTCGAAAGGACCACACTGTGGTCCTGGTGGGGTTGTCAAGTGATGGCTGTCAAACCAGCTTCTATCTGTATTGTGACTATGGACACAGAGTCCCTCTTCTGGGCCTCAGTTTGCCGTCTTCATTTGTAGAGGGGGTTATGGGTGTGCCTCCCCTTAGGGTTATCAGAAGAGTCAGGAACGGACAGCACCATAGCCTGGTAACCCTGTACTTAGCTTGTGGACTTCATCTCTTGGGAGCCCTGGTGTCTTCATCTGTAAGGATGCTGCCAGGGCCACTGTGAGCGTTGAGTGGGAAAGGAAGAAACTGAGGGCTGCGGGGAACTGCCATACCTTGCAACTGCTGTAGGAGCAGAGCTCTTTGCAGCATGGGGCCATTGAGCAGGGAGGCCGACTGGAGGCCCTGGAGATTCAGAAGCTGTTGCGGAGATGTCTGCTGGGGGAGGCCCCTGCGTGATGGGAGGCGGAGATCAGAAGGTCCTGGGAAAGTCATCTACCCAGAGATCCCTCACCTCCAGAATGGGGGTCTGAGCATCCCACTTCAGACTCCGCTTCCTGAAGTGGGAAACTCACCGGCTGACAGGCATGGACAAGGAGGCCTGTGGTGGGGACTGTGGCAGCAACTGCTGGAGCTGGAGGAGCTGCTGCTGCAGCTGCTGCTGCTGCTGCTGGAGCTGCTGCTGCAACTGCTGCTGCTGCTGCTGTAGTTGCTGGTTGAACATGGTGGCTGAGGAAGTACGGTGGGTAGGGTCAGATCACCACTCTGGGACAATCCAGCTCCTCTTCCCTCCCAAAACACCCACCCTAGCATAGTGCCTGCTGAGCTTCACCGATACACAGTTCCTGCCCCGAGAAGAGCACGACACATTTGTACCCAGGGGGGCTTCCAGTTCTTCCGGTCAGCTGCCAGAACTGGATACACACAAACACTTTCTTGCCTTCAGTTCTTTATCTCCCCTTCCATCTCTTCAACTCTGTCGGTCCAGCCTTCTAACCCGAGCTCACCTTTCCACCCCCACCTTTTGCCGGTCACTCACTCTACTCTTCACTTCCTGGTGCCAGCCCCTTCCCGAGCACAACTCCCAGTTTTGGATTCCGCTGTCCGCTCCCTAAATTGTGTCACTTAAATCCGTGAACCCTGGACCGGAAAAGCTTCCGTCCACCACAGTACCACCCCACGCCCCTCCGTTGTCCCTCATCCCTCCACTTCCTTCCCCCGCAGGTATATTCAAACGCCACTTAACTGATCCTATGGCCTCGCCTGTCCACAAAGCCCGTAGCCTCACTGCAAGTAGCCGCTATCCCTGAGATCTACCGTCCCCGGGGTGCCCAGCCCTCCTCCACAGACGCTTCCGGGGCGGGCACCACGCTGGCTCCCCCTCACCTCCCGGCAATCCACGGAAGCCGAAAACGTGAAAGTCACGAGCGGACTCGTAGAGCGGACTCGCGAGCTCCCGGACTGCTCGGGACCCGACTCTGGCCCGGACACTCCGAAGGCTCAGCGGCTGGCCACTCCCGCGCAGAGCGCCCTCTGGAGGTCCGGAGGCCTCAGCGCAGACGCCGCGCCGGGGGAACAAGGGTCGCGTGCAGGTCACGCCCCGGGGACCGCGACCACGCTGCAGTCGCTAGAGCCGCGGTGGCTCCCAAGTGCTAGGAGGCACCGGGCAGCACAGGCTCCGGTCCCCAGACCCCAGCATTGGGAAGGGGTGATTCTGAATTCCCACGACTGTTGTCCGGCAGGGGCATAGCGGGTGGACAGAAGGACAGTCGGTCAGATCCCAACTGACCTCCCCGAAGCCACCACTGTTCCCCGAGCTCACGGGGGGTTGGGACCGGAGCAAGCGAGCGTGAAGGGAGCACTCGCGTATGTGTTGTGGTGAATTCAGCTTTAAAAAAAAATAGTTTTGTTTTTTACATTTAAAAAAAAAGATTTATTTTATGTGCATGAGTGTTTTGTGTATCTCTTTCTTTCTTTCTTTCTTTTTTTTTTTTCTCTTTGGTTTTTCCAGACAGGCTTTCTCTGTGTAGCCCTGGCTGTCCTGGAACTCACTCTGTAGACCAGACTGGCCTCGAACTCAGAAATCCACCTGCCTCTGCCTCCCAAGGGATTAAAGGAGTGCGCCACCACTACCCAACTTGCATACGTATCTGTATATCATGTATATCATGTACATACTGGAACTGGAGTTATGAACATTTATGAACTGTCTTGTGGGTGCTAGGAATCGAATCCCACTCCTCGGCCAAAACAAGTGTCTTTTTTTTTTTAATTTTATTTATTCATTCATTTATTATATGTAAGTACACTGTAGCTGTCTTCAGACACCCCAGGAGAGGGCATCAGATCTCATTACGGATGGTTGTGAGCCACCATGTGGTTGCTGGGATTTGAACTCATGACCCTTCGGAAGAGCAGTCGGAGCTCTTAACCGCTGAGCCATCTCTCCAGCCCCTAGAACAAGTGTCTTAACCACTGAAGTATCTTTCCGCCCCAACCTCATTTTAAAAAGATATATTTTTATTTCACGTGTCATGTGTATAAATGTTTTGCCTGCGTGTATGTATGTGTACTTTGCATGTGCCTAGTGCCTGCAGAGGCCTAAAGAGGCATCTGATCCCCTAGGAAGAAGTTTGTGGATGGTTGTGAGCCACCTTGGGGGGTGCTGGGAACCGACTCTGGGTCCTCTGGAAGAGGAACAAACGTTAACCACTTAGCAACCTCTCCAACCCCTAATTTTCCTTCCCGTTTATGTTGTGTAGCAATGACTACATATGGAAACTCACTATAGACCAAATTGGCCTCGAATTCACAGCAATCCGCCGGCCTCTGCCACCACATCTGGCCCAGTTACTTTCTTTAATGGCTCTTATCTTGCCCCTAAAATGGCCCTGCCACCGTGGATACCCCTCAACCCTATTGGCCTCGGCAATTCCTTTTACCGTGTTCCCCGCCCAGGGTCATCTCTACACTTCGTGCCCAGCGCGGACTGTGAAGACTGGCCGCACGGTGGCGCTAGGGACCGCAGAGGACAAATCACTACTGCTGCAGTCAGGTGACTGCGCTAACCCGAGCTCGGGACTCGCCCGTGTGTAATGGGCTCAGGTGCCGTGGGTTCTCACTCCACTGGGACCTGTTTCGCAATTGTTGGCTTAAATAGTGCTAAAGTGGCTCAACCTGGCCGGAGCTCGCTGGGATGGCCGTGGCTGGGGTCTGCGTGTTTAGGATGGTGGGGCTTAATGATCCTTGAAGGATAGGGGTATCTAAGGGAGCTAGTGACAGGAAAACTTCCGTGAACCCAGCACACGGGAGGCAGAAGCAGGAGGATCGCTCGTTCCAGAATAGCCGGGGCTGCACAGCAAGATCTTGTATGATGATGATAATAATTGTTATTATTATTATTTTAAAGTTTAAAAAAAACACAAACTGCACTCTCGAATTCGAAGTCAAAGTCAAAGTCAAATTCAAATGGACTAGTGAGACACTGCGGCAAGTAAATAAATAAATAGATAGATAGATAGATAAATAGATGTTGCGCCCTGGTGGGAACACACGTGCAGGTAGTGAAGGTGGAGTCGGGATCACCTTAGCCTTCTTTCTGGCTTTGCGACTCTGAGGGACTGGAGGGTCCTCTCCGCCGGTTTCTTGATCTGCAAAATAAGTGTCTCTTCCCGGGGGTGTGTGTGAAGATGAGATTACATAATGCTTAGCACTGACGCCGGTACACAGCGAGCTTAGCTAGTTGCTAAAGGGAAAACACTAAAAATAATGCTGGTGCTGGCGAAGACCGGAAGCCAGCAGGAGCTGACTGCGCATGCGCTTCTTTCAAGGCCCGCAGCTGCCAAGCCCTTATCAAGGTTCTAGAACGCCCTTTGCCCTTTGACCGACTAACCCCCTTGCAGGGCAGTAGTCCAGGAAAACGGTGAGAAAAGAGACTTTCAACGCCAGGACGTTTGTTTCTGGAAACGTTATTTATAATAGCAGCCTGGAACGCAGTCAACTTCAGAGGGAAAAACTAAATAAGCCACAGTGTCTGCCTCTTAAGAAATAATAGCACATAGCCATCAGAAATTAGATTTTCAAAGGATATTAAACATTGACAACACAACATCGTGTGAACTCATCAGGTTACCAAACTTCATATATAGTCTGAGTTTTCTGGGCGGCAGGGGACAGAAGTGTGTAGTGGACTCAAGAGAAAATTATTATTACTACTACTACTACTACTACTACTACTACTACTACTACTACTACTACTTGGTTTTTCGAGACAGGGTTTCTCTGTGTAGCCCTGGCTGTCCTGGACTCACTCTGTAGACCAGACTGGCTTCGAACTCAGAAATCCACCTGCCTCTGCCACCCGAGTACTGGGATTAAAGGCTTGCGCCACCACTGCCCGGCTCTTTCTTGCTTCTTTATTTTTATTTTTATGACTAGTGTGTTTTGTATGTATTATGGAAGATATGTGTGCCATAGTGTGGGTGTGGAGGTCAAAGGTCAGAGCTGTGGGGTCTGTTTTCTCTCCACCTTTATTTACATGGCTTTACTCAGGTCATCAGCCTTTGAAACAAGTGTGTTTACTCAGCGAGGTATCTCCCTGGCCCTTTTGTCTCTATTGTGAAAAGTCTCTTTATCAAAGAATAAATTCCTATACTATGGATCTATGTCAACACCTGCTTTGTCCCAGGGTCCAACCTACTCCTTTGAGTTATGTCCAGTGTACCACAAAATCAGAAAGTAAAGAAAACCCACCAATTCCAGATCCTGTCATTTTTTTTCAGATTGAATACAGAATTTTGTTAAATCCCTCCCTGACTCTAAAATCCAACCAGAAGTTTGACCAATATTGCATGAAATGGGTTTTAGTTGGAGAAAAGTTGTCATTTTTACTCTGTTTTAGATTTTTTTATATGTTTTGCACACATGTATGTCTGTGCACCACATGGGAGCCTAGAGCCCACAGAGGGTGCTGAATACCCAGAACTGGAGTTATGGACAGTTGTGATTATCAAACTTGGCTCCTCTAGAAAAAACAAATGCTCGTAACTACTGGGTCACCTCTCCAGACTTACTCTGACATTTTCAGGTTACTGAGGTCCAGCCAGGCACAGAGCCTCAAGCCTGTAATCCTAGCACTTGGGAGTCCGAAGCCCAAGAATTGCTGTAAGTTCAAAGCTAGCTCAGTCTGTGTAGAGGGTTCTAGGTCAGACAGGGCCACATAAACAAAATCTTGTTATTGTTATTGTTGATGAGGGTGGTGGTAACGGGTAGAGGGTGCAATTCGACTACCAGAGTGCTTGTCTAGCATGCTCAAAGCCCTGGATTTTACCCCAGTACCGCATAAAACTGGGCATATGCTTGTAATCCCAGGACTTGGGAAGTGAAGGCAGAAAGATCACAAGCATGAGGTTATCTTCAGTTACTAGAGGCTAGCCTGGGCTACAAGAGACCCTGCTCAAAATGATGGTGACAATGGTGATGGTAACAATAATAATGCCAGTGTCTGGTTACTGAAGCCTCGCCTTGTCTTTGCTTTGCAGATCCCCTCCCCCACGCCAGAACCTGTACCGTGTCTATAGTGGCTTCTGTCATTATTTTCTAAGTCGCTATTGACCAAGGCACTTTTGTAACCTGCTACCTCCCCAGCTCCCATTATTTTTGTCTCCAGTGATGTCATGTGCTTCCTGCTGAATTGTCGCCATGTCCTTGGGGTCCAGCTCATTACACCTGTCAGGTGAATGCAGGATTCCAGCACATGAGTCCAATTACCTCCGTCTGTCCCCAGCTGGATGGTCCTGCAGGCAGCTTTTCCTCCCTTGGCACTCACATCCATCCTCCTGTAGCGGAGAGTCCCAGTCTAGCACAGCACACCAACACAGACAACAAGGTGGACCTACCACCCCAGCTCAGAACTCCGGGGAACCAGCCATGCTCAGCAGAAGTTCCAGGCTAGGTAGGAGGCAGAGCTGTTCTGAGACCCTGTGTTTATCACGTGACCTTCCCAGTGGCTGCCACCCACCTGTGTCTCTTCCTATAAATAAACAAGAGAGCGCTAGAGACAGAGGTGGGGAAGAGCTGGATCACAGCTTGGTGGCCACCCTCCATTCCTACTTTCTGGAGCAAGAATCCTTCTGACTGAGGGCCTTAGTTTGGTCATTTCTGCTGGGCACAACTGACTTGTGGGTGACAACCTCCCCACCCCCATACTTGTCATCATTTCCAGCCACTCCCCCTGTCACCTTCCTAAGACTTCAGGGTCCCTTTAAAGGGTGGGAGCGGGGTACTGCTTACAGCTATGCTAATGGTTGTTTCATTGGTTCTCAACCCGAATTCACTCCATTGCCTCTGGATCCTAAAACTCAGGTTTTATTATCCATCCCCGTCGGAGAAGCTGAAGCTCCCAGAGGTAAAGTGGCTTGCTCCAAGTCATCAGGCCAGAAAGAGATCTGTGGAGAACACACAAAAACACCAGACTGCTGGCTCCATTCCTCACCAGGGCACAGTCAACAACACCATCAGTCCTCTCCCAGGCTGGTGGGGAGCACCTCCCCATGCCATGACATCTCCCAGGCTCATGAGGAGCACCTCCCCATGCCATGACATCAGTCCTCTCCCAGGCTCATGAGGAGCACCTTCCTGTGCACTGCTATTAGTCCTTCTGCAGGTTCATGGGGAGCACCTCCCCGTGCAATGCCATCAGTCCTTCTCCCAGGCTCATGGGGAGCACCTCCCCCATGCAATGCCATCAGTCCTTCTGCAGGTTCATGGGGAGCACCTCCCCACAGGATAGAACAGGGTAAATGCAGACACCTAGAGCAGCAACTCCCCCAACCTCTGAGAATGCCTTTGTACCAGCCCCCTAGCATGCCCCACTCTGGCCCAGGGGCTTCTCCTGCAGTGCCCCTGCACTTGGTGCCTGTCTTAGTTTGGGTTTCTGTTGCTGTGAAGAGACACCATGACCACAACAACTCTTATAAAGGAAAACCTCTAATTGGGGCTGGCTTACAGGTTTAGAGGTTTCGTGCATTACCGTCATGGAGGGAAGCATGGCAGTGCACAGACAGGGCGTGGTGCTGGGGAAGGAACCAGAGTTCTACATCCGGATCTGAATCCAAAGGCAGCAGGAAGAGAAAGACACTAAGCCTGGCTTGAGCTCGAAACCCCCAAACCCACCACCCAGTAACACATTTCCTCCCACAAGGCCACACCTCCTGATCCCTGTCAAATAGTGCTACTTCCTAATGACCAAACATTTGAATATAAGAGCCTTCGGGGGCCATTCATATTCAGACTACCCCAGTGGCCTTGCTCTATGAGCCCCATCTGCTAGGCATGTCTGGTTCTCCCTGTGGGCTCTCAATAGGATGAGCCTTGCATCTTATTCACTCTTCATGGACCTACCTGTGTCTTGAATGAGTTCTCTCACCAAGTAGACACTGACCCCTGTATGTCGACAGAAACACATGAATGACAGATCCAAAGGGCCAGGCCTGGAGAAGAATGAATGGCTGACTATATGGGCTTCTTCTAGGAGCTGTTATCTGAAGACCACTGTTCCAATCCGCTGCTGTTTCTTTCAATTTTTCTTTATTTTAGCATGTGAGTGTGTGCGTGTGTGTGTGTGTGTGTGTGTGTGTGTGTGTGTGTGTCCATGAGTTTGTGTGGAGGTCAGAGGACAACTTGAGGAAGTCAGATTTTCTTTTCAACTATGTGGATACCAGGGATCGAACTCAGATAGGCCGCCTTCGTGGTAAGCGCCTTTGTGTGCCGAGCCATCTCCCAGGCCCTCAAGTGGTTGGTTTTGTTTGTCTGTTTTGTTTGCATCTGCTGTGCACAAATCACAAGAGGTTAGTTTATATGGTTTTATGTGCACTCAAAATACACATATTTAGCTAGGAAGATAGTTCATTTGGTAAGGGTTGACCTTGTGAGGATAAAGACCAGAGCTGGAAACCCCAGAATATGTAAAAAGCCAAGGATGAAGCACAAGTTTGTAATTTCAGTGCAGAGGAAGTAGAAAGAAGAGGGGTGGCCTAGGGCAGGTTGGCCAGTCAGCCGTGCCCACTACATAGGGATCCCATCCCCAAAACTAAGGTGGATGACAGCTGAGGACACCATCTTTCTCCTCTAGCCTCTCCCCACACATCCACTTACACATGTGCGCGTGCACGTGCACACACAGACACACACAGACACACACAGACACACAGACACACACAGACACAGACACACACAGACACACACACACATACAGACACAGACGCACACAGACACACAGACACAGACACACACAGACACACACACACACACAGACACAGACACACACAGACACACACACACACACACACACACACACTACACAGACTCCCAGCACAGAGGATGTTGTCAGTCACATCAACCTCCACTGTCAGCTTGACTCTGTCACTTCCTGCTTTGTGACCTTGGACACATTCCTCAGTAGCTGCTCTGTGTCTCATTCTCCTCATCTGTCACAGCAAGCTACTAAAAGTTCTGACATGGAGCCAGAGGAATCACCAGCACAGCCACTGGCTGGGAGGACTGGCTACGTTCCTATTAATAACTGGGCTCTGTGGTAGTCAAACATCTGGAGCTCAGCATAGCATCCTCTCTTCCCAGAGTTCAAAGCAGAGGTCCAAAGCCACTTTGGGATTCTCATTTGATGCATGTATTGGCCCTCGGAGTGCTCAGCTTCTCTGAGCTTGGGAATCTCTGTAGAAGCCTTCTTTCAGCCTCTACAAATCTGTGTCGAATACGGGGTCAAAGGGTAAATCAGGTGTGTTTGCTAATGAATTCACACCTGTATGCAATTTCCTTTGCCCCCAGCAGCCCCCTCTTCCACACCCCAACTTCAGTATGCTCAGCAATAACCTAGAGGACTTGGTCCCTGTTTCATTTGAGTTGTGACACATGATGTCCTGGGTGAGGTCTGGAATTCTGCGATTCTGACCAACTCCCCACCAGTTCCCAGGGGAGCACAATCCAATTTTGTAAATATAAAAGGTAGGCCACAGAATAAACGCTCAGCTGTAATGTCGGTCCATAGATGGAAAGATAGCCCCGAGGTTTTTCAAATACTGGAAAGTGTGTTTTTAACAGTAAGTTTTACCATTGTGTTTAAGGGGAAAAAAACATAATACTTAGCTGGCAGGAGAGATGTTATGATCAAGAAAGTGGTTTTCCCATGGTGAAGCTCATCCATTGTGTACTGACCCCCATAAGGTCTCCAAATGTGAGGAAACTCAACTGCCCCTGGAAAGAAAAGAAAAGAAAAGGTAGAAAGAATAAGAAAAAGATAACAAAAGCCCAGTTGCAATGGTCCAGACAGACATCTT
Source organism: Uromys caudimaculatus (assembly GCA_028551405.1). Taxonomy (NCBI): domain Eukaryota; kingdom Metazoa; phylum Chordata; class Mammalia; order Rodentia; family Muridae; genus Uromys; species Uromys caudimaculatus. The sequence goes on from CM052701.1 coordinate 132,232,253, forward strand.
CAAACTGTCCACCCAGCCTATATATGGTGCTGGTCATCTTGGTTCACACCCCAGTCCTCTCTAGGTTGGCTAAGAATAGCCGCTCAGGATGAGAGGTGTTGGGGCTAGTGTTTCTGCTGCCTGGACTTCTGATGTAGTTGGCCTGGGCTGGGTCCTACACAGACATTCTAGTTTGTCATTGTGCCCACTCTACAGATTAGATAGTTAAGACCTGAAATTACACAAAGGTAAGGTCCGGGTGGTTCTCCCCTAACTGAAAATCCCTTCTCACTGGGCTTATGGTCCAGCCACTTCTAGTCTCTGCTCCAGCATTAGCATCCTGTATACGTTAACAACACAAGGCCTGCCCCAGTCTTGGTCCCTGCTCCATCACCATTAGACAAGACATATTTATTGGCTTAGTGCATATAGCCCCTCCCTTTCCCACTTGACTTTGAACCACTTGTAGGTAAGGATCTGTCTCTCGGTCTAGGGGGTGCCTGCCTGCTCAGGAACCACATATTCAGAGGGTGGAAAAAAAAATGAATTAGTCTCTAATGCTGAGGGCACTTCCCGAGTCTCAGAACATAGAAATGACCCAGTGACCCTCCCTTTCTCGGCTTCCTTGTTGGGAGTCCAAACTAGGTCTTTCTTGATGCAAAAGTGGGTAGATGAGCCTGGTACCCAACGAATCTGTCTGTGTGAAAAGGACATGCAGTAAGTATGTCTGCAAGAGCCCTTGGTTTGAATCGCAGTGTTTGCCACTCTTTGGGCTTGACTCTCAGCCTCTTGGAGCCCTTGAGTTTAAGACAAGAACTTTCGCCTCTCCTAGGCAGGCCTTCCTAGGTATCAGGGTCTTTGCACTGCCTGTCCACTCCACCTGGGTGTTTTCCCCTTCTCTGAGTGGCGGGCCCCTTCTTATCATTTATGTTCCTTTTCAAAGGTCACTTCTTCAGGAAACCTTTGACCTCTTCCGGCTAATGTGACTTTCCGTTTTCTCCGTTTCTTCTGGTACAAATGATCTTCTGTGTCCTGTCTATCCCACCTCCTGTAAGATCTCTGAGTGCGGAGTCCCTAGCTGTTCTGCACAGCATGTGTCTGTAAGCTTAGGAAAGGGTCTAGCTTATCATGGGTTCCTAGTAATTCGTTGAATTAATGGTTTTTCTTTCTTTTTCATAGAGAACCAGAAACACTGAGGCCCCAAGATAGGAAGAAATATGCTGCAGATTTTTGATTAGTGTCAGAACCTAGATTAGAAAGCATTCAAGGCTAAGTGGACTAGGGCTGATTTTGGTCAGCTGACTGCAGCATGGGGGTGCTGGATCTTCCCTCTAAGGCCTCAGTTTCTCTATTGGAAATAACTGCTGAAATGAAGTAATCATAATCACCATATACTAGACCATTTCTAGAGTTAGCACCTCTACCCATCACCAAAAATATTATCTTCAGTGAGCATCCGTACCCCAGAAACACAGGTAAGTCTCCCCGAAAGCCGCAGAAGAAGAAAACTACAACATCCATGTCGCCCCGCGCTGCGTCTGCGCATAGTGACCAGTCCGCGAACCCCCACGCGCCATCTAGTGGCAGTCTGGAGAAGCGCTCCGCTCGGATCCCCGAGGGGCGGGGGACCCGCGGCGCACGCAGTCGGGATATTCGGCTGCAGCCGCGAAGCCGGGGGCCAAGAGCCAGAGCAGGAGCAGCGGCCGGGATCGCAGCCCGCCGGGCCCGCCGCAACCATGGGCAACCGCGGCATGGAAGACCTCATCCCGCTGGTTAACCGGTTACAGGACGCCTTCTCCGCCATCGGCCAGAACGCGGACCTCGACCTGCCGCAGATCGCCGTGGTAGGCGGCCAGAGCGCCGGCAAGAGCTCGGTGCTGGAGAATTTCGTGGGCAGGTAGGAGCGGCGCGGACACCCGCATCCCGGTGCTGCGGGTCCCCACCCCGGGCTCCGACAGTCTGGGCGCTGCTCTGGCGGACCGAGCGCCCCCGCCCCCCACTTGAGCCCTGGGGTCCGTAGCGCCCCCGCCAGCCCGCGGACATCAGTGGAGTCCCCCACTCACGCCCCCTCCTTTATCCCATCGTCTGCAGGGCGACCCCGGCAGAGGGCTGTCCTTGATCGCCAATACTCGCACTGAGGGGGCCCGCATTACTCAGCGCCTCCTTGGGAGCTCACAGCACCCGGAGGGCAGTGTCCCCTTCCTGGGCTCCTTGGAACCGGCTCTGCCCCCGTGGGAATTCCTGGTCGTGACAGGGGACAACCCCCTCCCCCAGTCCCTAGAAAAGGACACAGCCCCATAGGCATCGGGGCCCAAGCACAACCCCCCCCCGCACACGAACACGCGCGCACACACGCAAACACACGCACACACACAAACACGCACACGCGCACACACACACACCTCTGCGGCTCCCGCCGCCATCCGTGCGCAGCGCGGCGGAGGGGGAGGCGCGGGCTGCGGTGCGAGGAATGGAGGGGGGGGAGAAGCGGCCTGTTAGCCTCTTCCGAGCAGCCCGCCCCTGGCTTCGCCGCCCCCTTGGGAAGGGGCCGCTTGTCAGCGTCCTCCTCCCCTGCTCTGGCAGAAGGGTTGTGATGGAGAGAAAAGGCGGCAGAGGGCAGAGATGACTAAGTCCAGGAGGCAGGATGGCGGGGAGGGGGGTGGTGAGCCATTGCAGAACCTAATCCTCCTCTGGCCTCTGATCCCACAAGGCTCTGGGAAGGCCAGGTGGCAGAGTGGACGGGAGCCTTAGAGACAAAGGGTCTTGGACTTAGGGGGGCAAGCAGGGTCGTGACCCCCGCTCCGCCCCCAGGCTCCCTTGGAGCAAAGGAAGACAGAGGTGGCATTTCTGGTTCTTAGAAAGAGCAGATCATTCTATGAGCTCAGGAGCAGGCTGGGAAGGGGGCTGCCAGGACCAGAGAGTAGGCAGGAGCGTTAACCTTGACCCCTCACCCGCGGGGCGCAAGCTCTCAGCTTTCTAGAAAGTCTTGCTTTCTTGCAATGACCTTCATGGCTAAGGAGATGACAGGCATGAGAGAGAGGGAAGCAGTGGCCCCTCCTTCCAGAGGAACTAGCATCCAGTGGGGTGACAGCTGAGTCTAAACCAGGTGCTGCTGGAAAACCTTGGGCAAGTCACTTGCCTTTACCAATCCTCAGTGTAGGGTGGACAGCCTGAAGGGTCAATGCCACCACCTACATGTCCTGGGAAGCCACTGCAAACCCACCCTGAGGGGAGGGAGAGGAGCTGAGCAGAACCATGTAGTCGTGAGATGTGGACATGCCATCCTGGAAGTAGCTCTGTCCATCTTGTCAGCAGAAAGGAGCAGCTGTCTCTGGGTCATGTGAGCCAGAGCTGCAGATACAGGCAAGAAACCATATAGATGAGCCCCTTCCCGGGGGTTCAGCAGTCAGGGCTGTTGGGGGTGGGGGAATATGGCACTCTGAAGACGGGCATGGAAGGGCGCCCAGCACTTTACAGTGTGTAAACCACAGTCCCGTCTCTCGTCCTGTGAGCGTTTGCTGGACTGTTCTAAGCCAGACTGTGTGCTCTAGTCAGGGGGCGCAGACCGGAGCTCCTCCCTGCCCTGCTGTAGCCTCTGTGAAGCAGACACAGTGGTGTCCACCCTATAGATGGACAACTGAAATTAGATGCTTTTCTCAAGATCACATATTCCTAAAGGGTGATACCTGTCAGACTCCATCTTAATCCTGCATTGATTGTGGGGACTGATTGGAGTGTAGACAACATCTGGGTTCCCATCTGTAGGATGGGGACCCCAGAAGCCTACCTGGAGCTCCTAAACAGGTACAAAAGCCGTTCACTAAACCCATGGAAGAGAGTCGTTGAGACAATTTGAGAGTCTATGAGGCTGGGAACCTGTAACGACGCCCTTGCCCTCTTAGAGTGAAGCAGTCTAGCCCAGACCACAGCAGATAGATAGCCACAGCTTTTGACCTGTCGAGATGTCACTGCTTCAGCCAGGATGACATGAAAGAGTCCCCAGATGCAGGTGTGGGACAGAGGAAGAGGACTGCTCCCAAATCGGAGGAGCAAGTGGGAAGCAGTGTCGACCCTAAAGCTAGTGAAGAAGCCACAAAATGAGCAACAACATTGAGGCTAGGGGCAGGGGCAGGTTCCAGCCAGCCCTACCCGTGCCCTCACTGATTCCCGACCTCTCTGCCTAGCTCTGGGTCCCCAGATCCGTGAACATGGTAACAACAGCTCTTTCTCCTGGGGCTTTCAGAGCACTAAACCTCCATGGAGAGGAAGTGGGAAACTCCCTAGAGGAAACAAGCTAATCCAGACCAGGCAGGCTCCCGGGCATCCAGGAGGGCCCCGTGTCAGCTCTGCAGTGGAGGTGACCCAGCAGCTGTCCGAGACCCTGCTAGGTCTTGTTTGAGTCTATGCTGTTCCTTTCCCTTCCCTTTACAGATGGGGGAAACTGAGGCCAGTTCAGTCAGTCATTTAGCAGTCATTCTTGAAGGGTCCACAGTGGTCACACTAGAGAGTTTTTGGTGAAGCTGTGCATTCCAGAGAGAGAAACTGAGTCACTTGGAAACTGTGGTCTGTCTCCCAGAAGGAGCTAGGCTGCTTTCTACACAGAGGTCTCAGAAGGTCTTAGAGGAAGGTTGCGCCTAGGAGAACCAAGCAATGCCAAGTGAGAGAACAAAAAACATCCCAGGCCAGAGAACAGCAAGTGCAAAGGGCCTGGGACAGGAAAGAATCAGTTTGAGACACAAGCAGGCACCACTATGACTGGCATTTAGGCAGGAACGATGGGACAAGCGTAGACAGAGCCTCCATCCGTGAGCCCTCAGGCCATGGTGAGGGATTGAGTTTGTTTTCAAGATCCTTGGAATGTTACGGCGACTGGAGATGCTTCTGACAAATGGGAGACAGGGAGGAGACAAGAGCCATATCTAAGGACACTCCTCCAGGGATGTCAGAGAACGTGGGCTTAGATCTGTTTAGGGCCATGTCCCACTGGAGGATAGAGAGGAGAGGGAGTGGGAAGGGTTGAGCAGGAATCTAGGGTGACTTCAGGGTCGGGGTGATGGCATCAGTGCAATCAGGAGAACCTGGGGAACTGACCTTAGGGGTCAGTGGGGTGGTGTGCATAGGCTAAAGGCAGCGGGGAGTCAGTCTTGAGCATTTTGAGCCAAAGATGCCCTAGACAGCTCCTGGTGGTGATGGGGAGCTGGGAGGAGGGCCACAGGAGATATAAATTTGGAAGCTGTTGGTGTAGACATGGGATTCAGTCCCATGAGAATGGATGAGGTCATACAGCGTAGTGCAGCTGGAGGAGCGTGTGGACCCCAAGACTCTCTGGTTTCCCAAGTGCTATCTCTCTGCTCCACTGTGGGGCCACCTACATGCCCTCTCTCCCAACATTCCTCCAGGGTAGCAGGGCGGGTAAGCATTTACCTTTTGCCCTGAGCCAGGGGGTGGGGGAGAAACGATGGGAACGAGGCAACCACAACAACCCCTTGTGATTTTCTCTACCCCTGGCTACCTACTGTTTTCACATCTGTAAAATGGGTACAGTGACGGCATTTCCCCCGTGAGACTTTGTTGAGAGAACACAGATGTAGCAGGGATGTGTCTTCCCCATCCAGGTGGGGCAGGGGTCGTAAACAAGCTTCTGCTCAGAGCCGGATAGCCAGCCAGGGAGAGGTTGATGGTTGCTTCCCGCTCCACGGACTTAGCCTACATTGCCCCTCTCTGCCCTGGGCCTCACCTTCCTGTGGGAAACTGCCCACCCTCATTGTTAAGTCCATACTCTTTCTGATCACTAGCGAGCCTGTTTCTCAGAGTTGGAGACTGAGACTGAAGAGAGTGAGGGGATATAACAGACATCAGAGACAAGGGGTCCCTAGCCTAGGATGGGCAGAGAGAAGGGACATATCCTGGGCTCCCCCTGAGGAAGTGATGTTAAAGCTGACCTAGATTAACAATGGGACAGAGAAGCTGAAGGAAGGAGCCATGCCAGGTGTGGGGAGAACTAGTCTGAAGGGAAGGTCACAGGCCATGCCTGGAGTTCTCAGTTGGGGCTGGCCTCAGCCAGAGGACATCTCCCTTCATCCCCACCGGCTGGCCGTCCTGGTGGCCCAGGGAGCTAAGGATGAAAGGTGACCCTGGCAGACGGCATTTGATCCCGGCGCCAGGAGAGTAGAGTTTCCTGGGCTTGGTTGGGGTCAGAGGGTGGGAACCCTGGCTCCTGGGGTAGTGAGTCTCCATGAAGGACATCGGTGCAGGAAGCCAGGTGTGGGCACAGCATTGTCAGGCGAGCGGGAACCAGCCAGAGGCCCACGTACCACATGTCTAAGGATTGTTGTTGTAAATCAGGGCGAGGAGCTGCTGAAGGCAATACAGTCTGCCCTTGGCAAACCCGCCTCGAGTGGGGACAGATGGCTGGCCCCTCTCTCAAGCCGCCCTGTCCCCTTTCATTCCATCTTACACCACAAAGCCCTCCCATGGTCACAGGTAAACACCCTAACTGTCATTTTATCTATGGTTCCAGAAAGGATCTCTCTCTTGGCAACCACTAAAATGGGGGCCATTTTCTCCTGGATCCTGGAGACCTTTATCCACAGGTATAATGAAGCTCAAGATGGGGGGAGGGGCTGTTTCCCATGCCTAAGGACAGCACTGATTATTGTCTTTGTGGACTCAATGACCAGTGTCAGGGAAAGTAAACTTTCATTTCAGGCTTTCAGAATAGCTCAGAGAAGGTAATGGTCCTGCCTAAAGTCACACAGCAACTGAATCAAAGGCAGGGGAACCACCAGGTCTCCTGCTTCTAGGCCAGATGTTCCCACGCACGGGAGAAGTGCTCCTAGAGACTTGGGATTTCTACAGGCAACAAGAAAATGGCCTATTAGTCTAGACCAGTGCTTGTGCAGATTCCTAGTGCCCTGGACAGAGGCCCCAGGACCAGCCTCCTCAGCCAACACATGTAGCGTTTGGTCCCTAAGCCCCATAAAGCCATCCACTCCAGCAGCCACCTCTGACTCCTGGTCTAGCCTTGCCTACCAGCAGGAACCCTGTAGCCCTCTCCTCCTTCTGCCCTCCTCTGTCTTAAACCTTCCGTGGTTCCTGGCCCCTCAAAACTGAGCCCCAGATCTCCAGTTGAGCCCTGCTAGCCTGATCACTTTAGCTAGCACAGGTTGGCTGCATGACTAGCTGGCAGCTTGTGGAGGAAATGAGCTGGGGTCTCTCTGACACAGTTTGTCGCTGTGCTCTGACCTCCAAGTCTCATCTGCCACCACCTCCTTTGGATGCCCTCCCCAATGCCCTGTCTCCTTGTCCTGGCCCTGTTCCGTGTGCAGGGCGGGGCTCTGTTTCCCCTTAAAGCATAGGAACGAGCAGGGAGCTCCTGGAGACAGACGCTCTAGCATCCGTTTGGCGCCTCTCTATGCTCCTCACCTGGGCTCCAGCTCTTAGAGGGGCAAGGAAGCTCTAACCAGATCTCAGTAGGTGAGTACGTCCTCACCTGCCTGAGTCCCCAGCACTCCGGTGCCGCACCCAGCCAGATCAACGCCGGCTTTTGAGCGCCCCCAGTGGGCAGCCTGGGTTAGGTCTTCCACACCGGGGTTCTCAGGACATCATCTCAAGGACCCTTGAACAGAACCTCCATGCTGAGTCCCATTTCACTAATGGGCAAACTGAGGCTCTGAGCAGGGACACACTCCTGGGAGTGAAACTGGAGATTTCTCCTCAAGCCGCCATGACAGGAAAATACCAATTCAGAGGCCTCTGTACCAGGTGTCTTGGGAAGTCTGCGTGGGAGTCTAGCTGAGGGTCATGTGACTTCTACCCTCTGAGCCTCAATTTTCCCCTGGGAGACAGGGAAACTGATCACACTGACCTTAGTCACCCATAAGAACAGTCAGTCCCGCCGGGCAGTGGTGGCGCACGCCTTTAATCCCAGCACTTGGGAGGCAGAGGCAGGTGGATTTCTGAGTTCGAGGCCAACCTGGTCTACAGAGTGAGTTCCAGGACAGCCAGGGCTACACAGAGAAACCCTGTCTCGAAAAAACAAAACAAAACAAAACAAAACAAAACAAAACAAAAAAGAACAGTCAGTCCCGATATAGATTTCTTTCTTTCTTCTTTTTGGGGGTCAGGTTAGGGGCTTGGGATCAGGATAGGGTTTCTCTTTTGGCCCTGGCTGTCCTGGACTAACTCTGTAGACCAAGCTGGCCTTGAACTCACAGGGATCCACCTGCTTTTGCCTCCCTCCCTAGTGCTGTGACCAAAGACCTGCGCCACCACACCCTGCCGAGATGATAGAGTCTTCTTGCTGTGTGATTTATGTGTCATAAGACCCACCCGTTTCAAGTGCCCAATTCAGTGGGTTTTGGTGCCTTTACAAAGTTCTGCCTCCGTCATCATAAACTAATTTTAGACATTTCCATCACCCCCAAAAGAAATCTCAGAATGCTGCAGATTTCAGGGCTCCAGGAGAGCCCTGTTGCTGGCCAACAGTCAGCAGCCATGCGCGCTAGTGATGCATACCATGGCTGTCTGGGGCTGGGACAACACTTGGGGTTTACTTTATAAAATACTTTATGTATCTCTTGAATCTTTTCAAATGGAGGGAAAAAATCCTTTTTTTTTTTTTAGACATAAATTCTCTGTGTATCCCTTGCTGTCCTGGAACTCACTTGGTAGCCCAGGCTGGCCTTCAGTACCCAGTGATCCACCTGCCTCTGCCTTCTCAAGTGCTGAGATTAAAGGTGTGTGCCATCGCTACTGGGCTAAAAATCTTAATTTTTTAATTAGGTGGGGAAAAGGAAACTATTTCCATTTTGAAAATTATACATAACTTCCTAGTGTAATTATCTCAGAGACGGAAGAAAGGGAAGAATTGAGGGAGAGAGAGAGGGAGCATGGATGGACAGACAAAGGGGAAGGGGGCTAGGAAGGCCAAGCATTGCCGTGAGGGGTCCTGCCCATCACCAACTTGCACCATGACCCTGTACAACAATTTTCTTCTTGTGACTCAGTGTCCCCTGCTGTCCAGTGAGCTGTAAGTTGGCACTGGGAGAAGTCCTCACCCAACCTCAATATGCTCAGCAGGGTGTCCGAGTGCCCACCTCATGCCCACTTGGCCTGGGCACTGGCATATGGAGGCAGGTCCCACCCAATCTCTACATTAGCACATGAAGGATAGCCAAGGCTAGACTGCCTGAGAGGTTGGACATCAGTTGATATTTACAGCTGAAGCATGCGGCCTGCCTCAGGCCTCCTGGGTCTCCTGGGGCCCAGTGAACAGGGAAGGACTTGTTGCCCGAGGCAGCCTCACCTACTCCCTCTGTGTTTCTTGGCTGACAAAATCTCTGTCCATCACTTCAGATCAATGCTTCAGAGGCCACCTCAGAGCTCAACCAGCCCTGCCTGGCACTTTCAGGAGCTCTGTTTGCCCTAGGAATCCCTTTTGCTCTTCCAAACCACCCTTCCTCCCCTGGCCAGGCTGGAAACCCACCTTCTACCTCCCTCCCTGGCTGGTGGTCCACGTGCTATAATGACTGTGGCTTGTCCAGCCCTTAACCCCAATAAGCCCCAGAGCCATCCATTGCACTGGTGTGCAAAAAGGCACAAAGAAGGATGGCCACTTGTCCACAGCCCCAAGTGGGAGTGCCAACAGGATCAGACCTGTCTGCTGCTGGAGCCCAAGAAACAGAAGACAGGAGAACGGTCTTCTGTCCAAACAGACAAAATTATTTCTTGTCATCATTTGCTCCCAAGCAGGGTCAAAAAATCAGGATGCTCTGACCCCCCCAAGCCTCCAGTGGGGGTGTCACTTCGGCACATAGCTGCAGTGCTTCTTGCCTCTGTGGGCAGGGGATTTCGTGAGGAAGTAGGTGGTGCTGAGGTCCTGAGAGGCGTCTGTCTGGTCCCTTCTGTGCCTCAGGTTTGAAGGTGTCTCTGCAGATGGCAAAGCAAGGCCTCCAGTTGAAACGACCATCTGCTCAAAATGAGTGGGAGAGTTGGCAGGCCACCAGCTGCCCTCCCATGCTGGGCTCCGCACTGGCCTGTGGTGCTAACGAGCCTGCACGCCTTCCCTAGACACCTGCTCTGCTGTCCCCTAGGTCTACACGAAAGGTACGATGGTGGCTTTGACCGGAGGTCGAGTCAAAGATGACTCTCACTCTTCAGAGAGCCACAGTGTCCAGGTATCAGGAAAGCCACAAAGCAATTCCTTCTAGTGTCTCCGGAAGACCTACTATGTGTCAGGTTGTCTGCTCATGGATGGGGGGCGCTACTGGTCCTGTCTGTTGACGTGTGAGGCTTCCTGGGTCCTGTTCTTCTTCAGCCACTTTCCATTGCTGTGTGTCGTCATCCATCCTTGCCCCCTCTTGGCTTCAGTCCCACCTTCAGGACAATGATGGGGGAGTGGGGTGCCCTCTATTCCGCTGTTTTCCTTGCTTTCATCTTGCCTTTCATGGTGCCTTAGTCAGGATTCAGTACCTGAAGGAGATGAGGCAGAGGTTTCTATGGGGTTTCAGATTTCTTGCTGAAGTTTGGGGGTCTTCCTAGAGGAGGCTAAAACTGAGGGACCCTTCTTGGTAGCCCCTGTGGGCTTCGTGTCCTGGGCATGGGCTCAGTCTTTCTGCTGAGAGGCCCCACTCCACAAACCCTTTAACAATTGTGTGTGACGCTCTGCTATAGCTGAGTACACACTCAGAGTAAAGGAATGAGTCGAAGGGCACCAGGCAAGAGAAGAGTGGAGGTGGGATTTGAACCCATGGCCTATACCTGGTACTGACTCTTAACCTCGAAGGCAAGCAGGTTGTAGTGAAAGGAAACATGACAGTCATACAGGATCTTGTTGATTAGTGTGGTCTATCCTTGGAGACTTGAATCTAGCGCACTGTGGAAACAGCACTCGTAACAAGCGGCCTCATGGATTCTGACTCAGGCTGAGTCAGCCTCACTTAGAGAGCCTGGGCTCCTGACATCACCCTGAGCCTCTGAGAGGTTGGGTCTTGTCTTGTGCTGCTTATGGGCTCCAGCTCTGAGGTGGTAGTGACTTGGGTCAGACCCTAAGCTGCCATCAACCATCTCAGGCAGGGGATTGGGACCCCTCCACTCTCCGAGGCTCTCCAGAGCCTTCCACCCCTCAGGCATCCAGGGCTGGGTGGGCACATCTGCTCCCAGGGAGGCCTCTCAAGGAATAACTTCAGGGAAGGTCCACATCTCTGCATGGGGAGGGCTCTCTATGGGGAGCCCCATCCTTCCCAGCCCCTCCCGCAGTTTCCACGGCAACCACTGTTGCCATGGCTTTGCTTGGCATGCAGCTGGTGAGGAAGAGGGTGGACCCAAGGCCCACACACCTACCAAAGCCGCTGACAAAACAAATGTGCTACCTCCACAATCCTGGAGACCCCCCAAAACATAGGGGTGACCCTCCCCCAAGGAGTCACTGAGGAAAGGCTGGGTGATGAGGCAGGAAGTCCCCTAGGCTGGGACTCCCTCCCTCCTGGCTTGTCTAGCCAGCTATGTCCTACCACAGGCTACACTGTTTACTTTCTGCCTCCACCGCACAGTGAGCGAGCGCCTTGGGTGGGGAGCTGGTGACTCATTTCTCATCCTCACAGCCTAGCACAGGGCCTGGCACAGATCAGAGTCAATTCAATTATATAAAAAGCTAAATCTGGCTCCTTGGGTGTAGGGGGTGGCACAGTGGGACGGGGGACATTTCTAGCCTCTGGAGTCTGACAGATACTTGGGTTTGAATGTCAGACCTGGGGCTGGAGTATTCAGTTCAATGGCAGAGTACCTGACTAGCATGTAGGAGAGTCTGGGTTGGAAGTCCAGCACCGAAAAACACACGAAACAACAACAAAATCCAAACTAATAAGACAAAGCTCACAGCTCTGTTGTGTTACCTTGAGTGAGGCTTGTTACCTTGAAGCTCTCTGAGCCTCAGTTGCTTCATTTATAAAGTGAGAATCTCTGTGAGAGTCTCGTTTGCTGACTTGGGGATCCCCTTAGAATGCATTAAACCCCTCATGAATCCTGAGCCCTGGGCTGGCACGGTACTCAGTAGTAGGCGGAAAGCACCAGCTCTGCCCTCTTGTAGATCATTAGTATGGCCAGAAGGAAATGCATTTGCCTAGTACCTAGAAAGGATTAGTGCACGCCAAGTTTCCCTCGCCTTCCCCAAGTCGGTGGCCCTCGGACCCCCAGCAGTCTTTGCTTTTCTAGAGGTGGCACAGGAGAGAGTCCCAAGGGGGGGGGGGCCTGAACCTGAGGCCCCTGGGCCTGTCTATTCTCCTTGGACCCTTGGCCCCCAAGCCCAGGGTGCAGGAAGTGTTGTGGGCCTCCATCGGCTCTGGGCTGAGCCTGATTATCTGGTGCCGTCTGAGTCTCCCTGGGTCTCTTCCAGGGAATGACTGGCTGGATCAGTATGGTCCCTCAGGCTCTGGTCTGCTTCCCCATTTCCTGGGCTCTGGGGGATCCCATGACTGCTAATTCTGCCAGCCTGATTCCTGGAGAGGCCTCCACCCTCCACCCAGCCTGTGGAAGAGTCATGGGTGAGGGAATTGAGAATAGCTGACAGAGACTCATTGAAAAGTTGACATCAGCAGGAGCAAATGTTGGGTATGGACCGTCAGGTCTCAGGGCAGTTCTAAGGAGGGGGCTGCATCCATGGGTCCTGGAGGTCAGGAGCTTTGACAGAGATGAGCCCAGGCTCTCCTCTGCTATGTCATGCCACCGGAAGATCCCTGAGGCTGTTTCTCCATTTATAAAGTGAGGAGAGTAACTGCATCCTCCTCCCAGGGCTACTTTCTGGAGCCCATGAGCTACTGCCCACAAAGCAGCTGGCATGCAGTTGGTACCAGAGAAGACTGAGTTCTGTTCTTTGCCTCCTCCGGGCTTTGTCTGCCTTGTCTTCCCCTTTAGCCAAATGGGGCCTGTGGAAGAGGAATGGAACCATTGCCTGCTCAGAGGGACAGGGGGGAGGGCAGTTCTGCTTTGTTTTTGCTGAGACCTAACTGGCCACCAGTCACTTGGGTTATACTGTGCTACATTCTCTCCCTGGCAGAATAACAGTGGCTGGGATGGGGGCAGGGACTTTCTCTTGGCTCAGATACATGGTATATGTTTGAGGGGTATCTAGGGAGTTGCTCAGCTAACCTCTTGGCAACCTGATGCAGTAACTCGGGGGTGCCCCTCCCATTAGTGACTAATGGTCTCAGTAAGATGCTGTGGGCCCTGGTCTTTGAGACAGGGTGGGAAGGCAGCTGCCCTCGGATCTTGACCCTCTTCTGACCCCCAAACTCATTGCAGGGACTTCTTGCCCCGAGGATCTGGCATCGTCACTCGGCGTCCCCTGGTCCTTCAACTGGTTAATTCTACCACAGGTTTGTATCCTCCATCAGCAGACAGGTGAGGTCTTCCCCAAGGTGAAGTCCAGTCTAACTACTGAAGTTGTTTTCAGAGTAGACAAGGTCATCGTACCCTCTTTGGGCCTTAATCTCAATCTAGACAGTGGGTATAAAACTGTAAAATGGAGATAAGGCTCGCTGTGTTTGGAGGTAAAGGGTGGATTACGGGAGAAGGGTGCCACTCAGGTGGGCTTCCCGAGTCTAATGCCTCCTTCCCTTCGCCTGCCGGCTTCTTGAGCAGAATATGCCGAGTTCCTGCACTGCAAGGGGAAGAAATTCACCGACTTCGAGGAGGTGCGCCTGGAGATCGAGGCTGAGACCGACCGAGTCACCGGCACCAACAAGGGCATTTCGCCAGTGCCCATCAATCTGCGGGTCTACTCGCCCCATGGTGAGGAGACCTGGCCCCGCCTCCTCCTCCCGGCTTCATCTCCTGGGCCAATTTTCTCGCCCCTCACATTTCATATAGTGGTCCTTTAAGTCCGCTTACCTCACGCCCCACCTGCCTAACCCCTCCCACTTCTGCCCGCGCTCACCAGTAGATGCTCTTTAACTCTGCCCACCTAACCACGCCCACACGGTGAACCCGCCCTGCCCACCTAGCCACGCCCACTTGTGAACCCGCCCTCTTTGCTTCTCTGTCCAGTGCTGAACCTGACTCTAGTGGATCTGCCAGGAATGACCAAGGTCCCAGTTGGGGACCAACCTCCTGACATCGAGTTCCAGATCCGGGACATGCTTATGCAGTTCGTTACGAAGGAGAACTGCCTTATCCTGGCTGTGTCCCCTGCCAACTCAGACCTGGCCAACTCTGATGCCCTCAAGATCGCCAAGGAGGTGGACCCCCAGGGTAGGTCCTTGACGGGCAGCTGATGCATAAAATATGGCAGGGGTCTAGTTTTAGTTTAGGGGTACCACTAGAGAGTAGAGGGGGGATTGGACTTAACCTTTAGACTCATTTCAGCTGGGTATAGTGAAACCTCATCTTAACATAGAAAGTCCAGGATTGAGGCTAGCACTAGCATAGTTTGAGGACAGCCTGGGTTACATGAGATCCTGTCTCTAAAAGCTAAAAAGGGGGCCTTCAGGATGGCTCAGTGGGAAAAGGTCCTTGTTGCCAATGATGGCCAGAGTTTGATCCCTGGAATTCATGTGGAGGAAGGGGAGGGAGAACTGAGCTCTGCAAGTTGTCTTCTGACCCAAGGGGCATGGATGCACTCACATACATAAACAAGTAGATAAATAAATGTGATGCTTAAAAGACCCGCCCCAAAGAAACATTTTATCAGGGTTGGAGATACAGCTTAGTGCTAGGGTTCTTACCCGGCATGGAGTAGTTAAAACATCATTTGGGCTAGGTAGTGATGGCACACACCTTTAATCCCAGCACTTGGGAGGTGGAGGCAGGTAAATCTGTGAGTTCGAGGCCAGCCTGGTCTACAAAGCAAGTTCCAGGGCAGCCAGGTTACACAGAGAATCCTGTCTCGAAAAACCAAAATAACAACAACAACAACAACAACACAATAAGACATGGTTTTGGCACCAGTGTGGTAATGCACACTCAAAGTCTTATCTCTCAGGAGGTGGAGGCACAAAGATCATGAGTTCAAGGCCAGGCAAGGCTATATACCTCAAATTTTAAAAAAGAAAAAATATTTAAAAGTATTTTCTTAGCATGGATGTTTTGCTGGCAAGATGTTTGTACATCACTTGCTTGTACAGAGGCCAGAAGATGGCACTGGATCCCCTGAAAGTGTTACAAACAGCTGTGAGCTGCCATGTGGGTGCTGGAAACTGAACTGGGGGTCTTCTGGAAGAGCAGCCAGTGCGCATAGCCACTGAGCCATCTCTCTAGCCAGGTTTGAAGCCAACTTGAGCTTCATAGCCAGATCCTCTCTGAAAGAAATGGTAACAACAACAACAGCAGCAACAACAACAACAACAACAACAACAACAACAGAAACCATTTGGGCCACTTCAGATCATGAAAGAGGGGTAGCTAAGTGGACAAGGAGGTGGACTGGGGATGAGGGGAGCAGCGTGGATGGCTTGGGAATGCACGAAGTCCCCCGAGTGAGGACCGGTGCTGCTGGGACAATCCTCCTGTGGTCCCTTCCCAGGTCAGCGCACCATTGGGGTCATCACCAAGTTGGACCTGATGGACGAGGGCACAGATGCTCGGGATGTGCTGGAGAACAAGCTGCTCCCATTACGCAGAGGTAGGCAAAGGGTAGACTCTTCCCGCCCACCTTCCCGGAGTTGCCCTGCATCCCCATCCCCCTTCCTGGAAGGCTGGCTGACCCTTGACCTTGACCCTATTCCACAGGCTACATTGGCGTGGTGAACCGGAGCCAGAAGGACATAGATGGCAAGAAGGACATCACAGCCGCCTTGGCTGCCGAACGCAAATTCTTTCTCTCTCACCCATCCTACCGCCACTTGGCTGACCGCATGGGCACACCCTACCTGCAGAAGGTCCTCAACCAGGTAGGGGCAGGCCAGGCCAGGGCCTGGGAGAACAAGAATAATTTCAAGTATGCCTTTGTTTGTTTGTGATTTGTTTTTTGAAGTTTTCTTTCATGTGCATAGCTGTTTTGTCTGTGTCTGGTGCCCGAGAATGTCAGAAGACAGTATTAGCTCCCCCTGGACTGGGGTTACAGAGGGTTGCGAGCTGTCATGTGGTTGCTGGGAATCAAACCTGAGTCCCCTACAAGAGCAATTGATGCTCTTAACTGCAGAGCTCTCCAGCCTGGCTTTCTCAGTATATCTTAAGGGTGACCAAGACAGATTAGCATCCAGGGCAGAACCACCTAGATCCAGAGAAGGGAAGTCACTTGCCCCAGTTCCACAGAGAGGTAGTGACAAGGATTTTGCTGACCTTTCCTGTCTGGGACGTGGAAGGGGGGCCTTGGGACTCACAGCATGTATAGAAGACCAGGATTTTGTGTGGATGGCGGCACTGACTAGAGACCGGAATGCATTCGGCTGGACATCCTGGTCCTTTTGTTAGGCTCTAAAGAGGGTGATCCAGAAACTGCAGACATTCCAGAAGCTTCCCTGGGATGTGTGTAGGAGCAGTCAGGACTTCCACAGATTTGGATTCCTATCTGGCCTCATTATCGCCCTCTGCAACACTACTCTCTGAAAAAGAGGACAGTAGTGACCAGACCCTGCCCCATAGTGTCCCCAAGATGGCTCACGGGGATAGGGTGTAAGGGAACCTAGCAGACTTGAGCACATGAACTTGAGAATTACCTTTAGGTAATTGGAGCCCAGAGGGTGCAAGGTGGAGTGTCCTTCAGCCTTCCCTGCCTAAAAACATTCAATTACTCAAAATAAGGTAGCTATAAGTATGGATCCAGATTCCTGGCTTCTGTCAGAAACCGAGCTATGACATATTGATTCTAATAGCATATTGATTCTATTGCAGGGGTTCTCAATCTGTGGGTTGCAACCCCTTTGGGAGGTGAATGACCCTTTCACGGGGGTTGCATGTCAGATATCCTGCATGTCATATATTCATATTACTATTCATGACAGTAGCAAAATTACAATTGTGGGGCTGGAGAGATGGCTCAGCGGTTAAGAGCGCCGACTGCTCTTCCGAAGGTCATGAGTTCAAATCCCAGAAACCACATGATGGCTCACAACCATCCGTAATGAGATCTGATGCCCTCTTCTGGGGTGTCTGAAGACAGCTACAGTGTACTTACATATAATAAATAAATTAATTAATTAATTAATTTTAAAAAATTACAATTGTGAAGTTGCAACAAAAATAATCTTATGGTTGGGGGTCACCACAACAGGAGGAACTGCATTAAAGGGTCACAGCTCTACAGCTTCTGGCCTGGTCCTCCTCGACTCCGGGCCTCACCGCATCCACACAGCCTCCTGGCATCCCTCCTTCCCCATGCCTCGGCCTGTGGACATTTAGGCTTGTGACCCTGGTTTTAACCTTTTCCTTACCCGCCACGCCCAGCAACTGACCAACCACATCCGGGACACACTGCCGGGACTTCGGAACAAACTGCAGAGCCAGCTGCTGTCCATTGAGAAGGAGGTGGACGAGTACAAGAACTTCCGACCGGATGACCCAGCGCGCAAGACTAAGGCCCTGCTGCAGTAAGGCTCCTGGCCCCAGTCCCCAGGGCTGAACTTCCAGTCCCTCCCACCCTCCAGGGCCCTGGGCTCCCTCCTCTGCATCCTCAGGCCACGCCCTTCTCCCACACAGGATGGTCCAGCAGTTTGCAGTGGACTTCGAGAAGCGCATTGAAGGTTCTGGAGACCAGATTGACACTTATGAACTGTCAGGTGGAGCCCGCATTAACCGGATCTTCCATGAACGCTTCCCGTTTGAGCTGGTTAAGGTAGGACACTGCAGTCCCAGGCGGGAGGGTAGGCCGTGTCTCTATCTCCTAGTGGCAGGGCTGACACTGACCAGCCTTCTGTCTGTTCACCACAGATGGAGTTTGATGAGAAGGAACTTCGAAGGGAGATCAGCTATGCTATCAAGAACATTCACGGCATCAGGCATGTACTGGGACCAGGGTGGGGTCTGCACCGTTAGGCAAGGGGCACGGGACCTGAAGGAGCCTCCTGCAGGAAGGACCTGAGAGTCCTGGTCTTCAATCCCCTCAACCCCAACTTTTTGGCTCCTAGCTCAACAGGCTCCAGCTAAGGGAAGTGGCTGGGAGACCTGGGCTCCCCACAACCTGCAACCCACCGACGTCCTTGGCTGTCCTTGGGAGAGTGACCTGCAGGCATAGGGTTCAGGTGTCCAGGGAAACTCTCGGTAGGGATGGGTGCAGCTCTCCCCCAAGGTGCAACAACTCTGCCCAGTGCCACCCAGGTCGCTGAGGAAAGGGTAGAGTTGCTGGGTAGGGTCTGGAGTATAGCACCCAGATATCGTTCTAAATCGCTTTATGAGGGGAGTTTTCAACTTGTCAGACCCTCCCAGCTCCTGTTAGCTCTACTTCCCACATTCTATCCACTCCCCTCCTAGGCCACCCCTTGGTGCAGAAAGGAAGGCTGAGAGATCAAGCCTGTTGCTTAGACACCCCCCTCGGGGGCCCAGACTCTGATTGGCACTGTGCCCATCTGACACCTCTGTTAACAAGACAGGAGAGCCCTACGCCCCTCCTATAGGCTTCATGCTATGTCTTGGCATGAAATTTACAATTTGATAATTGTGTTGGCCTAGTCAGAAAACCTCATCTCCTAGTCTTAAAAAAACAACAACTCAGTTCTCAGAACGGCTTTTAAGGAAGGCTTGGTCTGGAAATTTCCAAAGGGTTTGGGGATATGGAACCTTTCACAGCAACAGTTAAGAGGAAGCAAAAGGTACATGGGAGAGACACAAACAGAGTTGTCTGGCCCAAGGCTCACTGATGGGACACCTCTCAGCAGAACCTCCCAGCCCATTGGCTAAATGGGAACACCAAGGCTCAGAAAGGGTAGTGGGAGGACTCGAGGGACCCTGGCCTGGCACTCCTGACAAGTACCAGCCTGTGACACTGTGCCCTTCTCCTGCTCCGGGCGTTCAGAACGGGGCTGTTTACCCCAGACATGGCCTTTGAAACCATTGTGAAAAAGCAGGTGAAGAAGATTCGAGAGCCGTGTCTCAAGTGTGTGGACATGGTTATCTCGGAGCTAATCAGCACCGTTAGACAGTGCACAAAGAAGGTAACAGGCAGCCCTCAGCCAGCCCCCCTCAGCCCCACCTCTGTCCCTTCCTGCACTGCTCAGCCAGTCCCCACATACCCCACCACCTCCTCGGTAGCATGCACAGGCCTCAGCGGGGTAGGGAAGGACCTGGACAGGGGAGCCCTCTGAGGGGGCCTCACCCACACCTTGATCCCCAGGTCGAGGAATCAAAGAATTGGACACTAAGAGATCTCCCCTGGCTCAGAAAGAATGGTGTTTAAGGGAACTCTGTGCCCCTGCCTTCCACAGATGTGGGCTTACCTTCCAAGGCTCTAGAAGGGTCTTGGGAAAGCCTCAGCCTGAGGACATGTGAGGGACAGGACCTTCTGAGGTACTGTGCGGGAACCTGGGCAGCCAGAGGAGTGCAGAGGGCCCAGGACTGGCAGGTCCCATCTCTCCCTGTTGTCCTTCATCCTCTCCATCCTCCCACCCCTCTTTGGGGACTGTCACTCAGGTGCTCCATCTCCTTCCTCATTCAGCTTTTCAGGGACAGAGCTGTCTCCTGCCAGGCAGCCAGCCTCACAGAACTGCCCAGGAAGGCAGGGCTTGGAGGATGGTGCTCATTTCTCACAGCGGGGAAACCGAGGCTGGGGCGCTGAGTAACCTTCCCGGGCCATATCTGCTAAGAAGTGGCAGAGCAGTTGCTGGAGGCTGGGGCTGTGGACTTTTAAGTCCAGTGCTCATTGATTCTGCCCAGGCCCCCCTCCCTCCCCACTGCTGCCTTGGCTCCTCTCAATCACCGCTCCTCTCTCTGTCTCCTCGCCTCTTCTCTCGCTTTCTGTCTTTTGGAGCTGAGTCCCCACAGGCCTGTTAGGAGGAGAGGCAAGGGATGCCCCTTGAGGAGGAAGGGAGGGGCAGAGGCAGGCAAGGAGGTCAGAGCAGAGGTTGGGAGGGCGGGCTGCTGGACGAAGCTCCAGGAGGCTTAGTCGGCCTCACAGACTGTGCCTCACAGACTGTGCGAGTGGGCACCCTAGCAGAGGTAGCCAGTGGGGCTGAGCTTTTGAGTCTGGCTAAAGAAATTCAGGGACACTCAAAAGCCAAGATGTGTGGCCAGGTCCTGGTCTGGGTCAGGTCCTTAGGAGGACCCAAGGGGCACCGGAAAAGAGCACGGGAGGAGGATTCTAGGGGCATCCCTGGGGCAGAGGATCTGTACTAGAAAGGGCTCTCTCAGAGCAGGGGTTTGGTCCCTTACACCTCTGGCCATAACCCCAGAGCCCTGGGGGAGGGGGTGCCTGGCAGCACCTGGCAGGTGCGACCCCGGGGGAGGTGGGGGGCTGGGTCCCACGCTCACGGTGTCTTCTGTTCTCTCTCTCTCTTTGTTGATGTCTCTCTCTTCCCCCCCATGCCTGGCCATCCTCACCCACCCTTGAGCCCGGCCGCTTGGCTTTCACTACCATCCTCGTCCTCTCTGCCCACCCGGCTGCTCCCCTTCCTGCCCCCTCCTCCCCCTCCTCCTCGGGTGCAGGACGGGCCTCTTCACACCTGACCTCGCTTTTGAAGCCACAGTGAAAAAGCAGGTGCAGAAGCTCAAAGAGCCCAGTATCAAGTGTGTGGACATGGTAGTCAGTGAGCTCACGTCTACCATCAGAAAGTGTAGTGAAAAGGTATGGCGGCTGCCTGGGAGGGGCTGGGCCCGGCCAGCACCACGTCCCGGTGGTTACCACGTCCCGGTGGTTACGGCTTCCCATGGGCAGAACCATCTGCCTAGCAGATGTATGGCCTCTTGGCTCCCCATTGGAACCCAGGCAGTCCCTGGCCTGAGATTTTCCACCATTTTATAACCCTGGGGCTGCCTTCACTCAGGATCCTGCCAGACCCTTGTCCCTGCCAGAGGACTATACCCCACCCCGTGTTTCTCCTTTCCATCGGTAAGGAGGACTGTACAGTGGCAACCATGGCGATGACAGGGGATGGTGGTTGTTTACTGAGCAGCTACTATGTGCTTCAGTGGGCCGAAAGCTGGCCTTTACTGTGGGACTTAATTCTCTCAACAACTCTTGAGCAGTGGGTAGCATCATTATCCTTGTGACCAGACAGATCTCAGGAAAAGCAGAGTGGGACTCAGATGGAGGAGGGTCCAGGGTCAGGACCTCTTGGGATAGGAAAGCCAATCCCGGGACCTCAAAACCAACTTGCCCTAAAGAGTATTGGAGTGCTCAGTGGCAGCTCTCTGTATGAGTCAGGCATGGGCAGCCTCTTTGGGATTGTCTGTGACCTTTTCCATGTCTTTTCCCCTATCTGTCTACTTGTGGCCATTTTGAGGATTTTTAGCCAGGCTGTCAAAAAATAGCACTTGCTTTCAGTATGCAAAAGGCAACCCACTGGCAGTGGGAACTTTGCCAGAATTCTCACACTCTCCCTGAATCTGCAAATGTCCATTGAGCTGAGGTGTATGTGTGGGGTACACATCTGCCTTAACTTCAGGGTTCTAGCGAGTGTCACCCAGTATCTCCAGGTCCTATTCTGGGCAGTCCCTGTGTCTCGGTGCAGAGGCCCTCTGTCTGTTGGGCTCAGTCCATAGCAGAAACAGTTCCAGTCTATGTAAGGGTACTGAGCATGCTCCAATGCTTGTATCTCATTTTTGTTCTCTTCTTTCTCCTCTGCCCTTCCCTTTCCCTTCTGCTGCTCCTCCCCCTTCCTCTTCTTCTTCCTCTTTTTTTTTTTTTTTTTTTTTTTGAGACATAGCCTCACTCTTTTGCCCAGGCTAGCCTAGAATCTACTATATAGCCCAGGCTGACCTGACTCCATGGCAGTCCTTCTCTCTCAGTCTCCTGAGTGGTTAGAAGTAAAAGCATGAGCCACTACACCCACCTTGAAAACTTCCATTATTTCTGGTCTGGCCAGATGGTTCAGTGAGCAAAGCCGTCACTGTGCGTGTGTGTGTGTGCCTGCACATACGTCTCACACACACACACACACACACACACACACACACACACACACACACACACACACACGGGCGGTGGGGAGAATTTAACCGTGTGGACGCTGATTCCTTAGGTTGCTTTTCTTGTTCTGCATACACTCTCAGTGGAATCATTACCTAGCCTCTAGAAACTTTTTTTTTTTTTTTTCTGAGACAGGGTTTCTCTGTGTAGTCCTGGCTGTCCTGGAACTCACTCTGTAGACCAGGCTGGCCTTAAACTCAAGAGTTTCATGCCTACTTTTGCCTCTCTGAGATTAAAGCCGTGTGCCACCACCTCCTGGCCCTATATAATAATTTTTAATGGTGACGCCAGAGGCCATTGAATGGATTTGTTGAACATTTGATTTTAAAAAGCACCATAAAGAAACAAGAGTTGGGGAGATGGCTCAGTTGGTAAAGTGCTTGCCACACAAGCAGGAAGACCTGAGTTCAATTCCAGTGCCCACATGGAATGCCATATGCAGCAGCACGTGTGGTCCCAGGGCTGGCAAGGCAGACTGGCAGAGCCCTGGAGCCTGCTGGCTCACCAGCCTACCCAAATCTTAGTTCTAGGGTCAGTCAGAGATTCTGTCTCAGAGATAGGGTGGAGAAGGAACGTTGACTTCCGGTCTCCATGTGAGGGTGCGCACGTGCAGGTACACACGCACAAAGAAATACGCTGGTAATGAATGCCTTTGCACGTGAAGAGACATTGTGCTTCTTTCTTAGATGGTTTCCTTAGGATGGATTGCTAGAGGACCGGCTGTTAGATCCCAACACGCCAAAGCTGCAGAATGCTTTACTGAGCTGCATTCCTCAGGAAAGCAGTCATTACGAACACTAAAACTCTGAAAGCGCTATATACCCATTGAGAGACCATCGATAGGCAAAGTCCTGTAGCGACAGTGGAAGACTGGGACTATTTAAAGGGCAGTTGAGTGTGGTTGTCCAAGCCTGCAATCCCAGGTCCACTGTGGAATGGAAACAGGAGGATCATGAGTTCAAGGTCACCCTCTGCTACATAGTAAGAGGCCAGCCTGGGCTGTTGAGATCCTGTCTCAAAAGAAAAGAGGGTGTGCTTCTGTCCACGTGTCTCTCTATGACTTAAAGGGAGACGTATGCCGTCTGATGGAAAACAGGTTGCAGAGAAGAATGTTTGTAGCACTCGGAGGAAATTAAAAAGTTTGGAACCCTAACATCCAAAGTCCTATTTACCCAAGACTAACCACTGTTTTGAATGAGAGAAAAGAACAGAGCTGTTTCTATTTCACACTGAGGTCTTCTGTGGTTAGTGAGATAGTTTCTGTGAGCAAGAAGCTTGCTTCACAGAGAGCATAGCTCTTACGGGAGAACCATATTTTGCCCATATGATTTAACTTTAGCAGTTATTTTTCTTTATATGGCAAAATCCACCTATATTGGTTTGTTTGTTTTTTAATACCCGTATTTCCTAAACCCCTCCTGACAGGAGTTGGGTGTTACTGCTGGCCCTGCTGGGACTAGATGATTATTTTATTTTATTATTTTACTTCTCTGGACACAGCTAAGAGTGAGAGTTTGCTGCTAGGCGTAGGGTAAGAAGGAAAGCACCCAGGAAGAAGTGCTCCGAGAGGCCATCTAGTAGGGTTGGCTGTGAATCCAGAACTCATGGCTTCGGGAGCTCCATTCCTGACCTCTAAACCAGTGGGCTGCAGGCTGGCTACTCCCCTCCGCCAAGGACAGAGAGAGAGAGAGAAGTTCCATTTTAAAAACTGGTTGAAAGTCCTGGAGGCGCTCCGAGGAGTCAGCCAGAGTGGAAAAAGATGCTGGAAGGAGCAGAATTTCCTGAGGGGGCTGAGGCGGCCCTGTCCATATGGGACGTGTGGAAAACTTGAGGAATGTAGATGCAGGCTCCGAGCAGGGAGCTGGCCCTGCTCTTCTGGCAAATCACTCCCTCCTTCCCAGCTCCACCCCTACCCCTGCCCTGGGAGGGAGCCTTGGACCACCCCAAAGGCCTGGTAACTGTGACTCAGCCCCAAATTTCTGTCTAGGCCCAGAGGCTTCATACAAAAAAAAAAAAAACAAAAAAACTCTCACAAGGCGGCAGACCCCACCAGCCAGTGTTTTTCTGAGCACCAGATCTCAGGCTAGTCTACCTAAGCCACTTGTGCTAGGCTGCCTGAGCTGCAGCCATGACACAGCCACAGGAAGGCTGTATGTAGGCTTCTCTTGAGTTGCCCTTCCCTGGGCTGGCATCCTGAGCTCTACTCTCTTCCCTGTCCTCCCCATTCCGACGGTCCCTCCTGACCCTCATATTGCCCTTACAATCAGGCACAGAATCCCTGCACATTTCCCCACGGGATCCCCTGAGAGTCTTGACCCAGAACAGGATGAAAATCAGGACAGAAGCCCGTCTAAGCTGGGGGTGAACGACCCTGGGGGAAGGTGGTCCTGGTGGGCGGGCTCCACCTTCCAAAGCACACGGAGGGGCCTCACGTAGCAGCTGCTTCCAAGCCAGGAGATGGAGGAGCTTCTGCCTGTTCACCCAGCAAGGAAGGCAAAGACATTCATCTTCCATTCATCTCCTCATCCCTCCGACATGCCCTCTTTAAGCATCACTGGTGCCCAGTCCTGCCACAGCCCTGGGGGACAATTATTACCCAGCCAAATGAGAGAAACTGAGGTAGCACGGGGAGGCCTCAGACTCAGCTCTCAATCCTCAAGCTGGACAGGCCTTCTAGGAGAGCCGGCATGTAAGAGAGGCTGCAGCAGAACGGCTGAGCTGAGAGCAGGGTTCCTGGCTGAGAGCAAGGTCATCCTTGGCTACACAGAGTACTGTAGGAGCTACTAAGTCGGCTAAGTCTTAGACCTGGGCAGACGTAGCCGGAGATGGTGGCAGACAGAGGTGTACCAAGGGAGACAGGACGGGGTGGATTATACCCAGTGGGCCCAGGGCCCAGCCAGGCCCCCGCAGGGTACTGCTCATGCTGCTGACGCCCCATCTCTGCATGCCCCTGTGTCCTTGCATGCCTGTGTCCTGTAGCTTCTGCATGCCCTCTGGTGTGACAGCTATTATGCCCTGTAACTCCTTCTTCCCTGGCTCTGGCAAGGAGTGTTGCCCGTCCCCAGCCTGACTCAGGAGGTCAACTGGCACCATGGACCCTCCCCTTCCCCAGTTCCTCCCAGATAGGTCTCTGGAGGCTGTTCTCTGCTCATTTCTCACTGGGCTGTCACTTAGGAAAGCAAGAGGTAACCCTAAGGGTCAGTGAATGCCTTGGGAGCTAAGGATGCCTCAAAGGCCTCCATCGGCCAGGTTGGTCTTCAAGATGACCGTGTCAAGATGGCAGCTCCCACAGCCTGGCTCTTTCTGTAGTTCTTCCCATGGAGACTGCCTCTTGCCCACTGAAATTGCCCAGTTGGGCCAGTAAAGATGGTCCTGGAACCGGAAAGACCCTTGAGTTGCCATTTAGAACGCTCACTTGGGTGGAAGGAGCGGCCATGATTTGGTGCCATCAGCTTCCTGGGGCCCCAGGGCTCTCTTCTCGGCCTGGTTGGTGTCCCCATGCATATCTCCCACCCCGTGCTCCTGGGCCCCGGTACTCAGGTGGGGTTTGGGTGCCTAATGCCCCAGGCCCTGTGTGTATGTGGCTCTCTCTCCTCCTGCCCTTTTCTAGCTTCAGCAGTACCCGCGTCTGCGGGAGGAGATGGAGCGAATCGTGACCACCCACATCCGGGAACGTGAGGGCCGCACCAAGGAGCAGGTGAGCACACAGTCTCCATCTCCTTTCCTCTTTCCAAGAGTACTTTCTGATCCTCTCTGCTTTCTGATGGGATGATAGGGTTAACGTACAGCGGATCGTTGTGGCCATTTTGAGGGGCACACAGTTCAGCAGTACTGAGTACGCTCGACACCATGGTGCCATCACCACCACCTGCAGAAGGCTTTGTGTCTTGCAGTGTTGACTTTGTGCTTGTCATAAACAGTCCCCTTGCAGCCCCTGACAACCAGCCCCCTTTCTTTCGAATGTGTCTAGGTTCCTGTGGTAAGTGAAATCATACAGTATTTCAATCCTCTGGTGTCTGGCTTGTTTCACTTAGCATAATGCCTCTGTGGTTTATCCAAAATATTGCGGCAACTATTCAGTAGACTCTATACCATGTTTTTGTTTACCTATGACAGTCTTTCCCACCTTCAGTTTTTCCCCATGCATGGGTGTTTTGCCTGCGTGCATGTCTGTGTATCATTTTTGTGTCTGGTGCCCAGGGGCCAGAAAATGGTATTGCATCCCTGGGCCTGGAGTTCCGGGCAGTTGTGAGCCTCCGTGTGGGTGCTGGGAACTGAGCCAGGGACCTCTGGAAGAGCAGCCGGTGCTCTTAAGCACTGAGCCATCTCCCCATCCCCTCTCAGCCACCCTTTGGCTGTTGTGTATAATCCTGCTAGTAAATATGGCTGGCCAAATACTTCCTCAGGTCCCTGCTTGCAATTCTCCGGGGTCTACACCCAGAAGTGGAGTTGGTGGATCACATGGTGATGTCACCTACCATGTTTTTCCTAGTTGTCCTGGGAATTACATGCAGGGCCAAGCACGTGCTGAGTACACAGGTTACCACTGAGCCACGTCCCAGGTCGACACCATTTGTTTAGTTATTTGAGAAGCTGCCATACTGATTACACCCTTTACATTCCCCCCACATTCTTCTCTCTCTCTCTCTTTTTCTGTGTCTTGTTCCTTTTGCCCCTCCTTCCCTCCCTCCCTCCCTTCCCATCTGCCCTCTGCTCCCTAACTGAAATCTTACTATGGAGCCTAAGTTGACCACAAACCCATGATCCTCCTGCCTCATCCTCCAGAGTGTGCCGCGTGCACCCCTGCACCCAGATTCTAGATCCTTCCTTTTTCTTTGTCTGTCTGGCATCCTCAGCTTCCTGGCAGTCTGTGCCGTCATTCCCCTGGGGCCTTGCTCTGTTTGTTTGCTCTGTCTCTGGCTGGTCTCGTAGCCGCTCCTCCTTTTGCATTTCTGTTTCTGAAATATTCATTCATTCACAAATTTAGACACCAGATGTTGTCTTTGGGACTGGAAGAACAGAGATACTTAGGCCAATTTTAGACCTCCTGAGGCTCAGAACAGGGTCTCACCATGTAGCCTGGAACTCACTCTGTAGACCAGGCTGACCTCAAACTCGCAGAGATCCGCCCGCCTCTGCCTCCCGAGTGCTGGAATTAAGAGGCCACTTGCCTCTTCTTTGATTGTCTGTCACCTCTCGAAACTCATCTTGGTGCTCCAACTTCCTGCCCTCCCACGCCACCCCGTCCTCATGTGTCCCTTCTCCACAATGCTGTGTCCCTGGTCACTTGAGTTCTTCTCGTTTTTAAGTCCTTATTATGCCAGGTGCCTTTATGAATGACTGTGCTCCCGGGTTCCTGGGAGGTGGCCTAAGAGGATGAAAAGGGCCAGTGGGTAAGGCATTTGCTATTCAAATGTGAGGATCTGAGTTTGAATCCTTAGAACCCATGGGAAGCCAGGCGTGGCCATGCACTCCTGTGATTCCAGGGCTTCTGCAGCAAAATGGAAGGCAAGCAATCCCAGAACTTGGGAGGGAACT
This sequence comes from Uromys caudimaculatus, assembly GCA_028551405.1. Taxonomy (NCBI): domain Eukaryota; kingdom Metazoa; phylum Chordata; class Mammalia; order Rodentia; family Muridae; genus Uromys; species Uromys caudimaculatus. The sequence continues at coordinate 132,259,821 of CM052701.1, forward strand.
AGGGAGGCGGAGTCAGGGGGGTCTCTCTGAATTTGAGGCCAGATTGGTCTACATTGCGAGTCCCAGGACAGCCAGGATTACATAGAGAGACCCTGTCTTGACAACTTTCCAAAGGGGGGGGGGGTAAGAAGCCCAGGAAGCCCAAGGTCCAGCTAGCTTGGTGTATGCAATGGTAAATAGCCAGAGACCTTGTCTCAAACAATGTGGAAGGCAAGCAAGGACAGTCAAGGGGAAATCGTCTGAGCTCCGCGTGCATATGTGGTAGACACACTGCTCTCACCCATGTCTGCCCACAAATCACTTCAGTGTGATGCTGCTACACCTCCTTCACCTCCCATTGCTGTCTCCCTCCAACCCTCCCCCGTCTTTAAGTGTCGGTCGTGCGTGCGGTCGTGTGTGTTAGGACTTACGTGCCCCAGGCTGCTTTGAATTCACTATGTAGCAGAGGGTAAACTTGAAGTCCTGCTTCTCCTGCCTCCTCCCCTCTGAATGCTCAGATTACAGGAATGAGCCACTATGCCCGCTTTATGTGGTGTTAGAGATTGAAGCCAGGGCTTCCTGCTTGCTAGGCAAAGACTCTGTCACCTGAGCCATACCCCCTGCTTCAGCTCTACCTCCAGGAACCATATTCTTCCAGGGCATCTGCCTTCCTCTCGACAACAGTCACACTAATCAACGTCAGTTGGACATCTCTGACATGCTGAACGAGTGACTCCCTTCAGCATAATTTGTGTTCGCCAGTCCTTCTGGGGCAGAAATGCTTCCTCTGCAGAATGTCAGCCTCAGGAAGGACAGGCCCCAGCTCACAGGAAGGGAAGAGGAGGACTTAGGGGTGGCCCCAGCAGTCACTTTCATCAAGACCCAAGCTGGACATGGTGGCACTTGCCTGGAACCCTATCTCTCTGGAGGTAGAGGCAGAAATATCAAAACGATCCTCAGCTACCTAAAGAGTTTGAAGCCAGGCTTGGGCTATACAAGACCTGTCTCATAAACCAAAAATTAAAAAAAGCAAACCAAGCCAAAAGACTCAAATACAAGTACCTTCACACTTCAGAATTTAGTGTGTGTGTGTGTGTGTGTGTGTTCCTCCACCACAGCCTAGAATTTTCCTATGCTTTTGAACATCTATAGAGTCTTTCATTGTCAGGTCACCTAATCTATTTCACTTTCTAATGGCCATTGCCTTGTTCCTAAATTATACCACAGCCAAGCATGTTGACATACGCCTACTGTCCCTGGTACTGGAAGACTGAGGTTGGAGGAGCGCTTACACCCCAGAGTTCCAGACTACCCTGGACAGTGAACATAAACCTCTTATCTCGGGGGGGGGGGGGAGGAGAGAAGAAAAAAACAAAAGGGACACTTTCACACTCTGGACACTCTGGCTCCTAGATCTTTGATTATTTGATGAGCTTATCTGAGCTATAAGTCTAGAAAGGCTAACTTTAATGTTAATTTAAGCGTTACCAAATTGCCTTCCCCAAGTAACACTAACTACTCTCAGCAGCTCCTCTCTCACTTAGGTAGGTAACTGGGTTCCATCCTCCACAGTACAAAAGTAAGCACTGCAGCGCTGGGGCTGGGGAGATGGCTCAGAGGTTAAGAGCACTGGCTGCTCATCCAGAGGTTCTCAGTTCAATTCCCAGCACATAGCAGGTCACAGCCACCTGTAACTCCAGCATTAGGTGATCGGACACACTCTTCTGGCCTCTGCGGGCTCTGTATGTATGTGGTGCACACAGAGGCATGCAGACCAAACATGCATTTGCACAACTTAACTAATAATCCATACAAGAGCTACAGTTCCATCTTCCTAGGTGCATGCTACCCTAACGTTTACAAATACTTACTGTTCATTAGGGTTAAGAAAGATCTGGCTCGCTGGGTTGTGATGGCACACGCCCTTATTCCCAGCACTCAAGAGGCAAAGGCAGGAAGATCTCTGAGTTTGAGGCCAGCCTGGTCTACACAGGGAGTTCACAACAGCCAGGGCTACACAGAGAAACTCTGTCTCTAGAAAAAAGAAAACAAGGATATTACTGCGTTGACTAAGAGCTCTTTATGAACAAGGGTGGACAATTTTTGTATACTTTAAAACTGTTTTTATTAGCATATATTAATTATGTATAATAATGGTTTCAGTTTTTGCATACTCTTATTGGCTGTTTGCATGTCTTCTATTCCTGTTTGTTGACTGTTGACCTACATTGTCTGTCTTTCAGTTGTTGAATGTAGGGGCTTTTTATTTATTATGGATCCTAACCTTCTAAATGTACTAAAAGTATCTCTCTCCTAGCTTATCATCATTCTTAAACTCTGTCATCTTTTCTATTTGCTCACCAACCTATGGACCCTTGAAGGTCATGCTTCTCATCGATATTGAGCTGGCTTACATGAATACCAACCATGAAGACTTCATAGGCTTTGCCAAGTGAGTGCTCCCTGGAGTGACCCCTTGTGTGTGTCCGCGTACATGCATAGATATGTGCACATGTGTGTATGTAGACTCCAGTCCTGCCAGCTTGACCCTCTAAGTCTTGTGCCCTATGAGCAGTGAGCAGTGGAGCTGGGCCTCTTGAGAGAAGTTCTGAAACTCCCCACCCCCCCCCCATTAGTGCTCAGCAGAGAAGCAACCAGATGAACAAGAAGAAGACTTCAGGGAATCAGGTGAGTGGGCCCCAGTGCCCCAGCCGGAGGGATGGAGGAAGCCGGATGGACTTGGAGCTCTGAGAACCCCCTTTCCCAGTGGAAAGGGTCCTACGGGGGCCAGAGAGCCTGCCCTCTGCCAGCCACAAGCTTCCCACTCTGCCTCAGTAATCCTCTTTCCTCTCTCCCCAATGCTTCTCCTGGTTGCTATGGTTACTTCTCCTGGTTGCTATGGTTACCTCTTTGCAGGATGAGATTCTGGTGAGTACCAGGACTGGGGGGGTCTTGGCTTGTGCAATGTCGGGGAGGTGGTGTCTCGCTGGTGATGGGGACCTGCGTGGGGCAGAGGGTACCTTTTGTCTGAGCACCTTGCACATACCAGCACATGAGTTCCACACCTGCTCACAGGACAGAGAAAGGCCTGGCCATGCGCACAGTCCCATAACCCATCTATACGTATGCACAAGTCAAGCACCTGCTGTAGGCAGAGCTACACTACATTGGGATGGATGGGCTCAGGGCTAGGTAGGTGCTCTTTAAAAGTCTGTCGGAGGAACGTTTGGAGACTGTTTGGAGTGGATATGAGACAGGCATGTTCTTAAAAAGCAGATAGTGACCTCCAAAAGAGAGTTAAGGCTTGATGAACAATCAGGAGCCTGGTCCCTCTTCTCCTAGTTCCCTGCTCCATGTTCAGATGGCTGTGGAAACCTAGCAGCAGCCCTTGCTCGATCCAGTTATACCCGTGAGACCCGGAGTCTTCAGTATTTCCCATGTAGTTTCCAGAGGCTATAACTGATTTAATACCTATTTCCCATTGAGCCTTGGGCCTTGGTCATCTCCCACCCCAGGTTCTGGGTCCCAGCGCACAGTAGGTTCTCAGAGAAGGAAGTCAAAAGGAATTGTAGCTCAGGAAGGTTCAGAGCCTGCCCCTGCCCTGGCCCTGGCCCTGCCCCTTGAAGACCTGGCGCCTATAGATAGGGCCCCAGGAGGGCCTCTCAGAGTCCTGGGTAGGATGAGAGTCTCCAGTTCAGGTGCTTCAGACAGGGAGCTAGGTGAGCAGACAAGGGAGAGCATAGGGTTGGGAGTGGCTAAGAGGAGGACAAGGCTGTAAGTCAGCAGGGAAGCAGAGTGCACAATGTGCTGGCTAGATCATGGGACAGCAATGGACTCAGGTCCAAAAGCAGGCACTGAGGAGATCCCACCAGCAGGTTGGGAGAGGATCGGCAGAGTGTCTGATTCCAGCCACCCTGCTAATTTGTTAATTGACCAAAGTAGTGTTGCTCTCCCCGCTGTTCCAGTGCTGATAGATTGTGTGATTTGAATTCCCAGTGAGGTTCTCAGAAGCCGGAGGGAGTCAGGAAAAGCTGGAAGCAAGTTGTGCATGCAGGCCTCCAGAGAAGCATCCAGTGAGGTCAGGGCCAGGGAGGGAGCAAGATGAAGTCCCTCTTCAGTCAGAATCACTGCGGGGGGCGTGGGCAATGACCAAGGTCTGTGGGGATGTTTTGGGATAGACCTCTGGAAATGGACTCTTGCTTGTTTTTCTGGACTTTTGGTAGGAAGTTCAGGCCCCAGAGGCTCTTAGAACTGTTAATGGTTCAATGTTCATTTATTCATGTCACCACAAGCATTCACCCTTCACTGACTGACCAGCACTCTACAAAGTGATGAGGGGCACAGGGAGACACACGCATTAGCAGGAATATAGCTCGTATAAGTGGGTAATGTCGTCCTCTCTGGAGAGGGAGGAAGGGGGAGGGGAGGGAGAGAGATGATACTAAAATTGCAGTCTCCGTTACAGAAGCAAACATAAAAGACTGATCAGAGATCATTACTGTGCTTCTGATTGGCATGGGGGGGGGCAGGGAGGGACGCTCACCATGTAAATCTGAACGGATACCAGAGGGCGAGTTGGTGTATGCCAGGCAAAAAGGGAAGAGGAGCAACTGCAGCAAGTACAGGTTCCCAAAGTTAGAAACATGTGTCAGAGGAGACCCTCAAATGAGACTTGCCCTACCCAAACATCCACCAATCTCTGCTTGCATACTGTTAGCGACGGGGAACTCACTCTCTGTTAAGTGACCGATCCCTGGCTCACACATCTCTGGCAGTTAGAAAGCTCTCTATCCTGAGCTGACCTTTGCTCTCCTGTCTTCCACTCTTTTCACTTGTGGTTCAAATCAGGGCAGGTCTGGCCCCCACCCTCTCTGACCAGTCAGGTCTCAGAGAATCGGAGAAGGGGCTTTTGAAGGCCTCTTCAGTCATCCCCTCCTCCACGGGGAAGCCTGGCCCGTGCCCACCGACCTCCTCCCCCACTCCCTGCCCCAGGTCATTCGAAAGGGGTGGCTGACCATCAACAACATCGGTATCATGAAGGGAGGCTCCAAGGAGTACTGGTTTGTGCTGACTGCTGAGAACCTGTCCTGGTACAAGGATGATGAGGTAAGTCAAGGATTCCTAACTGTCAAGGGTCACGGTGGACTAGGCCACACCCCATGGGTCTGAAAAGACTTGTACGAGGGTGCAGAGGAGTATTTACAATCAGAGGAGGATTTACCCTCTCATCCAGGCTGGAAGGAGAAGATGGCAGGCCTGGAAGCACCCTGAAGTGGGTAGGCAGGGGTGCTGGGTGCCGCTCCCTGACCCGGCAGCTCAGTGGCCTTCCTGTTTTCTCACTCTGAGGCGTGCCTCCTCCTCTGTGGCCCCTACTGGACCATGACACACACATGTCCAGCTGCCAGACACTCAGTTAACCCCTGCACCCCGGTATCCTCAGCCCCCGGCAACCAAGGCAAGCCGTTCAGGATACTTCCAGGTCAAGGGACCAGTAGTGATGATGGCCTGTGGAGCCAGCCCCCAGAATAGCCCCCTGCCTGCTAGGGCACCTAGAGGCCCCACCAGTTTCCTCCAGTTACTGGTCTCCTTTAAGAATGAATCTGTTTGGCTTTCACATCTGGATTCCAGAGGTGACCAGCGAGAATGGGGGGGGGGGGGGGAGACAGGGGGTGTTGTGGTAATGAACTCCAGCTGGCCAAGGAGTAGGGGGAAGGGAGGCTCTTCCTCCTGAGGGGACTACCACTGCGACAGGGTGCTCTCAATGGGGCAGTAGCATTTTGGGGGGGGGTTGTGATTTGGACCATCATGTCCCCTCCTTGATCACTGTCTCCTCCAAGTCTGCCTTGGGAAGGGGCTCCACCTCCCAGCTTGGGCGGGGTCCTCTATCGTCACTGGGGGGGCGCCAAGCCATCTGGACCTCATTACCCCAACCCTGGCCTCTCCTCAAGCCTAGGGGCCCCTGGAAGGGCTGGAGTGTGAGGTGGTGTGGTGTGGAACTGGGGGGTGGCTTCCTGTACCCTGTCATTCTGGCAGCCCCCCTAGGCCGCCCCCATGGGTCTGTGTTCCCATAGCTAAGATCCTTATACAGAGTTGGGGGAATGGTGGCCGAATATCTGGCCACCCGGGTGAGCCAAATGAAAAGGGGCATATATATATATATATATATATATACACACATACCCGGTGAGACTTTTTGTTTTGTTTTGTGTTTACTTGTATGTGGAAACTAGCTGAGTATTGGATGTAGAGGTGGGACTTCTCTGTGTGTCTCAGTGTGTCTGTGGCTTATGGACGTTGCGTGTGCATGTGTGTGTGTGTGTGTGTGTGTGTGTGCGTGTGTTGTGCATGTGTTGGGGTATAAGCATCTAGGTGTGAATTTATGTGCTTGCAATGTGACTTCACTTTCTGGACTGTGTGTGTCAGTGCAGGGTGGGGGTGGGCTGAAGGAGGGAGAATGTGAACGAGGGATATTTGAGAATATGGGGGGGTGAGGGTGGGGGAAGGGAGCATCCCATTGTGAGGTTGTGTGTCTGAGTGTGAATACATGCACTTGAGCGTGAATTTGTGTGTGTGTGTGTGTGTGTGTGTGTGTGCGCGTGCGTGTGTGCGCGCGTGCCTGGGTATGGATGTGCTCTTTAAAGCTGGAGTGCGCAGATGTACCCCTCTTAGCTCTGCTAGTGTGAGCACTGAAGTGCATTGTCCGAATGGGAGTTCAGTTTCGTACTAGGGTACCTGGAGTTCGGGCTTGGGCAGGGATCTGGTCCCCTCAGCCCAGCCATTTGCCCTCTAGTCTTTGGGTTAAGGAAACCCCTTGCCAGACAGGCAGTCACCCCCATCACCGACTCCGACGACCTCCCCCACCCCACTCTCTTCCCCGTCTTCCTCCGATGCCCTCCCCCATCACCACAAGCTCCTATATGTCCCGAGCACGGTGGCAGTCCCAAAGCTCCGCGCCTCCTCCCAGTCCACCCTGTGCCCCCCAGCTCCCTGCCCCAGGTCCAGGCTCTGGTTCTAGAAGACAGCGGGGTTGGTGCAGCTCTCCAGCGACGGTGCCGAGGGTCTAACCCAGCCCAGCCTAACCAATGTGCAGACTACTGTACAATTTGGGAGTCCTGAACAGGTAGTCTAAACACTGGGTAGACGGAGTGGAGGTATCCTCTGGTCCATCCGGGCAGCAGCGTCTGTCCATCCGATGGGAGCTTTGGTCCCATCCCCTGGAGATACAATGCACCCAGCCCCAGCTCCCGTGTCCCCCAGCCCCAGCCAGCCAGCCGTGGTCCCTCTCCGCTCCCGACTCCCCTTCTGCCTCCTTTGACGTGGCAGGGGTGAGCGGGAGCTGGGCTGGGAAGGAGGGGCCTGGGGAAGGGGCCGGCAGGAAGGGAGGGCTGGGGGAGGAGGCCACTCCTACCTAGTGTCCAACCCTGAGCACAAGGCGGCTGTGGCGGGCCTCCCTCGATGGGTTCCAGATGTTCCCTGGCCGTGTGTGCAACTTCCTCCTCTCCTCCCCCCAGCCGCCCTCTGGGGCTCCCGGCCACCCGCCTGGCATAAAGAGGGCTTTATGTGGCTGCACAGGCCAGGCGGGTGTTGGGGGCAGAAGGGTGGAGATGACGCCAGGGTGGGAAAGCAAGGTCCTCCTAAACCCAACCCCCACCTGAGATCCAAGGCAAGGCTATGGAACCCCCGCACAGACCATCCATCCTGCATCGGTCCCGCGGTATTGGGTGGGACCAGTGGGATACAGGCAGCAGAAACTTCTCCTTCCTGGTGCCCATCTGGGGTGTCCCCTCCCAGGCTTCCCGAAGTCTTCTGATACACAGAGGCTACAGACACAGACATATCTGTCTACAGATTTATAAAACTTCATCCACAAAACAACACCGACATGTCTAGCTCACTGCACAAACCATCTGCAAGTATATGGCCCCGAAGTCTTATTATGTTCTAGTCACAATTGCTACACACATCCCCAGTGACGAGCACAATCACATCACCATATAGTCCTGTGCACACATGCACCTATGTCCTGTAAATAAAAGTACACACAGTAGTGACAGACTCACTTGGCCTTGCAATTCTTGGCCACACAACCACACACTTGTGTTTACACACATACAATTTCCAGGCTTGTGCTGTGTGTCTGATTGCTAACACATGGGTGGCTGGAAGGGGGAGACAGGGAGTGGGCTGAGCCAGCCCTTTGAAGCCTCCAAGGCTAGTGTGCCCCCCCCCCCATCTCTGTAGTCAGGAAATGAAGTCAGAGGCAGCCAGGCTGGAGGCAAGAGAGCCATCCCTGCCTGAGGCCCAGCCTGGCTTGTCTCCAGGACTTGCTTAAGGTGGGATGAGGGAGACCCCGTTAGCCTTTGCCAGTCAGTCCCTTATACTGTGGCATAGACAGGGCTGCTTGGGATTGGCTTGAAAGCCACTGGGGTCTGAAGGCTGGTGATATCCAGGTGGGGCCAGGGCTCCATGGCCAGCGTTTCCTGGGTAGTACCTCATGTGCAGTGGAAAGGGCTACAGCCCAGGACTACTTTGGGTGCTCACCAACATGGATCACTCTGAAGGACGGAGGCTTGGCAGTGCCAGACTGACCCCTTGCTCCTACCCTTCTCGACAGGAGAAAGAGAAGAAGTACATGCTGTCTGTGGACAATCTGAAGCTGCGTGATGTGGAGAAGGGCTTCATGTCAAGCAAGCACATTTTTGCCCTCTTCAACACAGAGCAGAGGTGCCTACCTGCCCCTGGCTGAGCTGCTGAGACCCCAGACCCTGAAAGGCCCAAACCATTGCGTGCTGTGTAAAAAATGGGTACACAAGTCCAGGGACCTGTCAGCAGCAGCTACAAAGTTTCTCCTGAGTGCTAGGGTCATGTTTAAGGGTCCTCCTTTCTTTTCCCCTTCCCCTCTTTTCTTCTCCCTTCCCCTCCCT
>CM052701.1:132268823-132288891 GCA_028551405.1 Uromys caudimaculatus
TGCTAGAAACAAAAAGCAGAAAGACTGTCTCTTCTGGGCTTCAGGGCTAGAGCTCACTCTCCTCACTTCTGTTTCAAACTGACTCCCCTCCTTTTTTTTTTCTTTTCTTCTTTTCCAAGACAGGGTTTCTCTGTGTAGTCCTGTCTGTCCTGGAACTCACTCTGTAGACCAGGCTAGCCTTGAACTCGAAGAGATCCACCTGCCTCTGCCTCCCAAGTGCTGGGTTTAAAGGCGTGTGCCACCACTGCCCAGCTCCAGGCTGGCTCTTATGTGTGTGAGCCCTTTCCTACTCAGAGATAAGAATCACGAACAGCTACCATCTGCTGAAAGGGGCTGAGACCCACGCCAGGGCTACACTGCCTGTCTCCTTCCTTCTTCCCTTTCGAGACAGGGTCTCATTTATGTAGTCCAGACTGGCCTCAAACTTAAGCATCTCCTGCCTCGGCTTCTTAAGTACAGGGATTAGTGTGTGCCATGCCTGGCTTCTGTCCCTGTTTACACTCTGAGCTACTTGTTTCCCTGAAGCATTCCTATGGCCCCAGCATACAGGAGTCATTGCCGACCTACCTCCCGAATGAGAACACTGAGGTTTGAGTGATGGATACTAGGCCCGAGGACCCTAAAGCTCACTCATCCTTATCCCCTAAGCAGGGTGGGGCTTTCCCTCATCTCTCCTCCCGCCTACCCAACCCTGCAGGAATGTCTACAAGGATTACCGGCAGCTGGAACTAGCCTGTGAGACACAGGAGGAGGTGGACAGTTGGAAGGCTTCCTTCCTCAGGGCTGGCGTGTACCCTGAGCGTGTTGGGGTGAGTGGTGGTGGAGTGAGGGGAGAGGCCAGCTGCTTGTCCCTGGGGTTTCCAGAGAACCAGGCTCAGAGAGGTTCTGAGCCCTTATATCGACTCGCAAAGAACAAGCATTCTTTGCTACCTAGATGAGTTTGGAACAAAGCCCTCTAATTTCCTACTTGTTGCTAGAGGATGTCTCCTGTACTTTCATACATAGGTGGCTTCAGGGTTACCTCTTACATCTCCCTCGTCGCTGTGGTAGTGTGTACGCATACCAGGGTTAGAGTACACTGTGCTAAGCTCACATAATTTCTCCCTTTTCCTCTTTGTGTCTACTTCGAATGTGCTCCCTGGTGGCGGTGATCGTGGCCATGCTGATGTGACTTCTGTGGCTCTGACATGGTCCTTCAGGACAAAGAGAAAGTAAGTGTATAGGCTCCTTTAGTCTGGCACCCACTGTGGTCAAGTGAGGGAGCTTGGAGATGTTCTTTTCCAATGTATAGATTGAGAAATTGAGAGAAATTCTAGCCACTAAGGTTAGAGGCCAGTCAAGACTGAATGTGAGGAGTCGGGGTCCTTCAAGGCACAGAGGTGGAGAGCCTAGAGCTCTGAATTGCCCTCAGCACCTCTGTGTGGCTTGGCACCCTTTCGAGGGCTGAGGTCCAGTTGATCCCTGGAATCTGGTTGTACAAGACCTGTCACACTGATGCCTTGTGTTCCCAATGGCAGGCCAGTGAGACCGAGGAGAATGGTTCTGACAGCTTCATGCACTCTATGGACCCTCAGCTGGAGCGCCAGGTGGAGACCATTCGGAACCTGGTAGACTCGTACATGGCCATTGTCAACAAGACCGTGCGGGATCTCATGCCCAAGACCATCATGCACCTCATGATCAACAACGTATGTACATAGTTGTGGGGTGCGCAGCGTGCTCGTGTAAGACCAAGCAGCCAGCTGGCTTGTTTCTTTTGATTACATTATTTATGTATGCACAGGGCAGGGGAACACATGCCTTTGTGTTTGTTGTATGTTGGTCCTGGACAACTTGAGCAAGTTTGTTTTTTCCTTTTACCATGTAGGTCTTAAGGATCGAACTCAGATCATTAGGCTTACCGGCAAGCACTTTTACCCACTGAGTCATCCCATAGTCTCCAAACCCCTAGCTTTTTGTTTTTTGTTTTTGTTTTTGTTTTTGCTAAGACAGGGACCCACTAAGTATCTCTAACTGGCCTTGAACTCATAGAGATCCACCTGCCTCTGCCTCCCGAGTGTTGGGATTAAAGGCGTGCACCACTATGCCTGGTTCCAAGACCCTTAATATTGATAGTATTTATTTTAAGCCCAAGATATCCAGAATATTATTGTTTGGAGATACAGTCTTGCTGTGGAGCCCAGGCTGGCCTCATCCTTGTGACTGATCTCTCCCTGGCTTTACCTCTTCAGTGCTGAGATGACAGGTATGGCCTATTTACTACACCTGGCCCCAATCTAGAAAATATTAATTAACAGGACATGTTGCCTACTATTCTCCCATTAAGCTCTGCAAACCCACTCCGGATATTACATATCCAGTGGAAATACTTCATCTTAATTTGAATTTCAGGAAACTTACAGTTGAAAAATAAGACACCTAGGTTGACCCAAGCATGCATGTCCTTCAGGAGGGGCTAGGGATCATGGCTTTTTGAGAATCTCAGATGCTGCTTTGAAACACATCTCATGGCGCCACCACAGGCCTGGGGCTGTGGAAAAAGCAAAAATGCAGTCTCCAGGAAAGCAGAACTGGGTTAGAATGCTGGTGGCTTTCCCATAAATTCCCTATGTGATTCTGCGTTTATGTAATCCCTGAGTCTGTTTCCCAATGTGTAAAATATGGCTGGTGATAACAGAGTTGAGGACAGAATGCTTGTGAACTGTGGAGCAACACGAAGCCGGGCCGTGGCATGTGGTCAGTGGATTTTGGAAAAGGAGTCAGTGAGATTGGTGACAGTGGCAAAGAGTCCCAGACTGGATGGGATCAGAATGCCTGGAGATTTGAAGTAGGCATTAAACTTCCACCACACACACGGACACCTTTCACTCAATACAATGACACATTATAGTTATATATTTGTTATTTTCTTCCATAAGGATTCAGGGCACTTTAAACTATCTTCTTTCTTATTTTGGTCCCGAGAAAGGCTCATAAACTTAGTAGGCAGTTGTCCAGTGACAGGCTAGGTTCTGAGTCTCCTCCCGGATCTGACATCTAGGGCAGGTGACTTCCCTATCCTGCTGTGTATTCTGGTCTGAGAAAAGGACATTAAGATGTGATTTGAAGCCGGGCAGTGTAGCACACGCCTTTAATTCCAGCACTTGGGAGGCAGAAGCAGGCGGATTTCTGAGTTCGAGGCCAGCCTGGTCTATAGAGTGAGTTCCAGGACAGACAGCCAGGGCTACACAGAGAAACCCTGTCTCGAAAAACCAAAAAAAAAAAAAAAAAAAGATGTGATTTGAAGAGACCTGCGAGTTTAGGCACCAAGCAGGAGTAGGCATCTGAAATGCCAAACCCCAGCTCCCAGTTTTGCACCCAGACTCAGCAGGTCTGGCCAGCGACAAGGTGGGCTGTCAACAGGTTCCTCCTTCCATTCCTCTCTGTCTGCACAGACGAAGGAATTTATCTTCTCTGAGCTGCTGGCCAACCTGTACTCTTGCGGGGACCAGAACACACTGATGGAAGAATCGGCCGAGCAGGCTCAGCGGCGCGACGAGATGCTGCGCATGTACCACGCACTAAAGGAGGCGCTCAGCATTATCGGCGACATCAACACGACCACCGTCAGCACGCCCATGCCCCCGCCCGTGGACGACTCCTGGCTGCAGGTGCAGAGCGTACCGGCCGGACGCAGGTACCAGGGCCGGTCCCCACGGCCCCAAAGCCCCCCAGCCCGGGGCCCGCGGGAGGAGGGCCGGGACCGGGCAGTGGCGCGCCCGGGTCTCGGGGGGCTCCCACCTGGAGCGAGGGGAGGAGCTTAGAAGAGGGCGGGGCTTGTCGCGGGGCGGGGCTTGCCGTGAACGCTGGCTGCAGGGCGGGTGGCGCCGCGGGGAACCCGGCTTAGGCTCCCGCGCTAAGGCCGCTGTGGGCGGGGCTTGCTGCATGGGCGGGGACAGCCTGGGCTGAGGGCGGGGTCTCTGTTGGGGGCGGAGCCGCTCATCTCTGCTCCGCGCGCTTCTGTTCTCATCTCCCGTAGATCGCCCACGTCCAGCCCCACGCCGCAGCGCCGAGCCCCCGCCGTGCCCCCAGCCCGGCCCGGGTCGCGGGGCCCTGCTCCTGGGCCTCCGCCTGCTGGATCCGCCCTGGGGGGGGCGCCCCCCGTGCCCTCCAGGCCGGGGGCTTCCCCTGACCCCTTTGGCCCCCCTCCCCAGGTGCCCTCGCGCCCCAACCGCGCCCCGCCTGGGGTCCCCAGGTGAGTAGGGGCTTTAAAGAGCCGGGAAAGGCCGCCAGGCGGGCGTGACCCGGAGGGAGGTGGAGTTGGATTCTAAATCCTCGGCCTAGCAGCTGAAGCGACCCTCTCCATCCTAGGCGTTGGGCTCGTATTGCAAGGCCAAGGGACCTGCGGCCACGGGCAGGCGGTCCTGCCCCGCAGGGGGCGCTGAGTCCCGGAGGTGGTCGTTTCTGGGGAGGGGGCTCTGGGGCTCAAACCACTTGCCCCCTTCTTTTCAGCACTTGCATGGCGCTTCCCTCTTTTTGTCATTTTCTCTCCGTGCCTCCCAGACCTCGCATTTCTTAAACCCTTGCCTTCCATCCTCCTCCATTTCACCCTTCACTCACGGGGCCCAGCACCTGGTGAGCCTACCTCAGGTCTAAGGTCTCTGACCCTAGATCCTCTCTTTGAACCGTGTGGATTTCTTCAGTTACATCCGAGCTACCTTGATGCCCCACTTCCCAGCCCTGACTCTTGAGCTGTTCCAGAGTGCTGTTCGGCCTCTGGCCCCCAGTTTCAGGCCAGGCTGTGATTGTGTGACCAGCAAGGTGTGATGATGCGTATGTGGGCGTGCACACGGGTGTGGATGTGAGAGTGGCACCCAGGCGTGGACTAGGATAGAAAGCAGCTGGGGAAGGGATCTGGGGAATGGTCTGGTGGTCTGAAACCAGATGGTGGATGTTGGGTAGGGATAAGGATCAAACGCTACCCTGCTGCTAGAGATCTCCAGGAAAAAGGAATATACTTCATCCCTTGGCTTTGCCCTCTTTATCCATGACCGGCTTTCCAGGAAGTTCAGCCTAATAACCAACTCAGTCTGCCCTGTTTCTACTGATTGTGGCTGGTCTCTGAGAAGGAACACATGGACAGACCAATAGCATCTATTTGGGAATCTAGATGGCTGAAGGACAGAGCTAGGGGCCTAGCCCCCATATATGAAGAGAGGCAGGGATGGGCCTACTCTTTGGGCTCTGATGTCTGGAACAGTAAAGATAGGCAGCACGTCATGGGACTGGGAGTCCAGAAATGCTGGTTCGCTTCCCTTAGCAAGTCATTTTCCCTCCCAGGACTTTAGTTTCCTCCTCCTAAATAAGTGTGCCCTGACATTTTCCCAGGGGAGTGTCAGATTGACAGGGACAATGGGCTGCTTTATTAATGGGAAATGGTAGGGTGGGGTCGGTTGGAGATTTGTAGAGACTCAGTGATGTAGGGAGCCATGGAAGGTTCTTGGGTAGAGAAATGACAGCTGGATCCTAGAGCGCAAACCCTATCTCTTACGGAGCCCTATGGTAACCCTGTCAGCACACCAGGCCTGAGTGTGCAGGGAGCTGGTGCAAAGGCCTTCTGTGTGCAGGCGAGCTTCTGTGTCATGACAGCTCATGCGTGTGCTTCAGTGTGCTGAGTGGTTGCATGTCCCAGATCCGTGCTGCACGACATACTGGCCGGCAATGGTGCTGAGCACTGGGAGGTGGGAGGGGAGATGTATGCGTGTTTGTGGGCATGTGTGTTAGTGTGTGCATGCAGGGCCTTGTGGCCCCACAGCATGTGTGTGCACGCCCAGGCGTGTGCGTGTGTGTGTCCCCTAACCCCCAGCCTGGCCCACCTGTGTGTTTGTGAACTGCCCTGTTGATTTCGTGCTGTCTTTCAGAATCACTATCAGTGACCCCTGAGGATGTCAGCCACGGTAGGTTATGCTCTCAGCCTGCTGCATGAACAGTGTGTCTGCCCCTTCCCTCCTCGCTGCACCAGCTCCATGCTGAGGACACCTGGGACCTCTGAGCCAGGCCCCTCCTTCTCCTGCAGCTCTAGACTCCCTCTTTCTGTCTTCTTCCAGCTGGCTCTGTCACTTCCCTTCCCAGTGAGCCTCGGGACTCAGCGCCACTACTCAAGGCCTTCTTGCTTAAACTGAGGGCTTTTGAGACAGGTTCCATGCCCAAGACGGTAGCTGTGGGTACTCCCTGGAGCTGTCTGTGACACCAGAGCACTGCTGACAGTGTAGGGACTAAGAACTTGGAGTGTCTTCGGCTAGCTTCTGAAGGGGCCAGAAACTTTTAGGAGCTCATCTTCATACCTACGATGCTGCCAAGACAGAGCTTTTTACTTCAGCCTAGGAGCATAGGCAACTAAATCTACCACAGGGCAAGCATGATAATCACGGGGGCGGAGCCCGGGCTCTGACTGATGACTTTAGATCACTTAAGAGCCTTTGCCATTCTGCCAGCCCTTGAGGGCTCACAGGCAGGGGAGGACAGGTAGCCCCTTTTCCATTCATCCTTGACATTACACACCTGTAGTTAACAGCCACCTCCTCAGACCCAGATATAGAGCCAGCCCATCAGCTCCTACATTTAACCCATTTTCAGAGTGACCTGTGCCTTTTAGCCGAAGGCACTGCGGTGCCTCCTGACTGGGCAAGTCAACTTGAGTTCTGCCTGGGTGGCCACAGATCTCTCAGTTACCTGGTCCCAACTCTTCCCCAACCATTGACGCTCACCCTTCTGCTTTTCCCCAGCAGGAAGGGCCCAGCCTCACCTACGAGACCTGCAGCCCCCCGACCAGTGGAGGCTCCCCTCTTAGACTTATAAGTCTGTGGTCACAGGCATTGGCTGCCTGCCTCCCAGCCTCCCCAGGGTCCCCTCAGAGGACTCCTGGGCTTTCTGACCACCTGAGGGGCCTCCAGCGCTCCCTCCAGCCATCCCCTTTAGCTTCGATCTCCTGGTTCAAGCACTTCTGGCCTCATGGCTGTTACATGGGACTCCCTGAGGCTTGGGGTGGCCCTGAGCCAGTGAGATGGGAGACAGAGTGAGCAGAGAAGAGGAAGGCCCTGTGGTGCATTGCCTGGGTGGTGTGTGAGAGGCTGTGTGTGTGGCAAGAGAGGGCCACCCCGCCTCTACCCAGACTACCTGCTAGTTATGGCCCAGCACCCCCATCTTCCCTCTTCCACTCATCAACTGTCCGTCTCTTCCGGGAACCTTGCCCACATCCACACCTGCCTCATCCCCTCTGCCTCTGCTGGAGGTGCTCCTCTTGCCTTACCAGCTCTCCTTCCTTTTCTTTCTTCGGTTCTCTCTTGATTTTCTCTCCAACTGCCAGCCGATCGGGTCAGGCAAGTCCGTCCCGTCCTGAGAGCCCCAGGCCCCCCTTCGACCTCTAACCAGATCCCTCCTACTCCTCGGAGACCTCCCTTACCAAGCCTGCCTGGACAGCTGTTCTGTGACTTGACAGTGGCTTCCCCGTCCCCAAAGCGTCCTATTCATCATCTGTGACTTAGTCTGTTGTAGTGGTGAGCTGACACATCCAGATGTGATGTTGGTGAAAACTTGTGCCCCTCTGTGGTATTGCTCCTGCGACATTCTATAAATATCTATAAATATACCTATATATACATATATATACATATATACGGCTGACACAGCCTCGCCTGTAGTGTCAGAATCAACCACCATGCTGTCCTTGTGGAGTCTGTGGTCCAACTACAAGGGAACGCTGTCATCCTGACATCCCCCCTCCAATGTGCCACCTCCAGTGAGCCTCCCTGTCCTGGCCTGTGGACAGCCATCCCCTTGGCCATCCCCACCCCGCAGCAAGGGGATGCTGCACCAGCAGCTGTGCGGTTCTCTGATGGCCACCAGTCTTGCTGTCTCTTGGCTGAGAATAAAACTCATTTCTGGATAATGGGGAATCTCGTGTACCTCTGCTGGTTTGTGTTCTCTGGGGCTGAGGGGAGGGGAAGGTGTAAACTGGACACTCAATGGAGGGTGAGGAAAAGCCCTTGCTAGGGTGCTATTAAGGTGTTTAGCAGGCCCTCATCCTAGGAATCCTGCTTCCACCACTAGGGGGCAGTGTCATGAGCTCAGCCAGGATGTTGTGAGCAGCCTAAAGACCAAAACAGGCCCTATGTATGGACAGGCTAGGAGAGAAGGGGACAGAATGTAAAAGGCCTAGCCTGGAAGTCAGCAACCTTAGTTGCTGTACCCTGAATCCCAACTGTGTATAAGTCAGGCTTGACTCTGTTACTCAGTAAGGAAGCCCTGGCCCTGTAGCCCCTGGGCACTCTCCCTGGGATCCCGAGGCTTCAATAAGCGGTGTACAGGTGATGGGTGTCAATCAGCCCTTGTAGGCACTTCAGACCTTGGGTTCCACACAGGCCAGAAGCCTGCTCTCTCCATGCAGGACACATTCCCTGCTGAGTGCCAACCTCAGGCTAACCTCAGAACCAATGACAAACACCCTAAGCCCAGCAGTATGGCTAAATCCATTTATTTCCCAAGTAAAAAGCAAAATAAAGGAGGAGCTGCTGCATCAGCAGGTGCCACGACCTCATCTCCGCCTCCTGTCCTCTGACCTAACACTACAATAAATAAGTTTCCCAGCCCCAATGATTATTAGAAGCTCTTCCCCACTTGCCAGCTCCAACCTCCACTATGATACAGGGGTGTCCCTACCCCGGAATATACAAAATGGTACACAGGTACAATATGTACACCGGGGGAGGGGAAGCCCACCCCGCCCCAGCAGCCTCTGTCCTGCTTGGCGTAGTTACCCCAATTGTCATAAGGCCTGAGAGAATAGTGCCCACTTTCCCTATCCCAAAGTGCCTCAAAAAGATGGAAGCCCTCTTAAGTGGGATGCCTTCCTGAGGCAGTTAGCCCCAACTGCCTGGGGGCCCATGAAAATGCTGCCCAGCCCCACTGTCCTAAAGTGCCTCTAAGAAGATGGGAGTTGGTCTGGGGACGTGCTGTGCCCTGGGTTCCATCCCCAGCATCACCACACAAAGGAAAAAGGCAGGTAGTGCTGGGGGTAAATCATTTGGTAGAGTGCCTGCTTAGCACTGCCAACCACCAGGCACAGCGGTGAAGCAGGGGATCAGCTCAATATGTAGTGAGTTCAGGGTTAGCCTGGGCTATGTGAGACACTATGTAAAGAAAATGAAGATAAAATTGGGGTGGGGAGGAAAAGGAGGGTGGAAAGGACTGAGCTGGTGACAAATTAGGAGCCCTGCTGAATGCTAGGCCAAACTACCAGCCCGTGCTGTGCCTGGGCCTGAGAATGCTGCCAAACTGTTCTGCCCTAGAGTCCTGAGTAAGGACAGAGGCCCTCCTTGGTGAGAAAGCCCCCAGGCCACCCAGCCCAGTCTGCTCAATCACTGAGTCTCTGGTGCTCACTCTAACAGGAGTTTACACGGTAAAACCGCCGTGGCTAAGAGGCAGATCTGTACCAGTTTGTATCCCCCATTAAGATAGGAGTCTGATCTTTTGGTTTTTCAGACAGGGTCTCATGTAGCGCAGTGTGGCCTCAAACTCACTAGGTAGATGAGGATGGCCGATTCTCCCACCTCCACTTCCCACGCACTCAAATGACAGGTATCAGCCTTCTTAGAGGTGCTAGGGACCCAAGGCTGTGTGCACGCCAGGCAAGTGCTCTACCGACTGAGCTACCTCCCCAGCCCCTGGAGGGGTGGAGTCTGACCTTATTATTATTATAAGGATAAGGGTGGCTGAGAAAGGGAGTGGCTTGGGGCAGAACCTTAGGTTGCCCTTGGTGAGGCTTTGGTCGCCAGTCTTTTACACAACCATGATTTTCACCTCGTCGTTCTCATCAGCACGGTAGAAAAAGGGGATGCAAGGGTTGCTACCCAGGCCTGGGCGCTCCTGGGGGTTCTGGATCTCACGCAGCAGCTGCATGATCTGCTGTGCAGTGGGGTTCTCGTGGGGTGCAAGTGCCCCTGCCTCTCCTTGTGCAGGCTCTAGATCGTCAGCCAGGCTCACCTCCCTGAGGTCTTTAGAGAAAGGAGAAGAGTCATGGCTCTGCGTGCCATGGGAATACTCCCTGTGCCCGCCCAAGACAACAGTTCTACTCACCACCCTGCTGGTCAGCAGTGCCAAATTCCTGGGAGCCTGTGGGCACCGGGGTGGGCACATCGACAGGGTTCTGAGAGACTGCCAGGAACTTGCCCTGCCATTCATTGCGCTCATTCACAAGCCTCAGCACCAGCTCCTGAAGCTCTAGCAGCTTTACCTAGAGAAAAAGGAGCTCAGCTCAAACGGCCCAGCCCAGCCCAGCCCAGCCCAGCCCAGCTGGGCCTGGACTACAGAAATGTGAGGCTCACCTTCATCTCCTCCTTGTCCTGAGCCAGCCGGCTGATGTATTCTTCCTTCTCCAAATGCCGAGCCTTCAGCACTGCCCTCTGGTTTTGGTAGAGGGCAATGTACTCTCCTGTGGGGATGGCAGGCAGGTGGACAAGGCTCAGACACTGTGGCTCCCCCAATGCAGCCCATGCGCAGCCCCCACTGCCTTAGGCTGGGCCCCGCCTCACCAATGGTGTCTGTCTCTCCAGAAAGCTGGATGCAGCAGTGTTCAAGCTCCTCCACCCTCTCCCTGAGCTCCACTTTCTCCTGCATGACCTCCAGGAAGCGGCTCTGGAGCAAGACAGAGGTCTCAGGGACTCAGGAGCCCTGGCTGGCCCCCGCCCTCCCAGCCCCCACAGACAAACTCACCTGCAGCTTCTCCATGGCTATATGTAGGGCCTGGTTGCTCTCCTCAGACGCAGAGTCACCCACATTCCTGGGGACCACTGCCTCCTTTTCAAGCTTGCTTTCGACTGGGGCTGCCAAGTGAGCCAAGCTCCGGCAACGTGCCTTTTGCTCTCTCAGCTGCACACGCAGTCGGGCCTGCTCTTCCTCAGCTCTGGCTATAGCTGCATTAAAGAAAGCCACCTGCACACAAGAGGGAGGTGTGCCTCTCAGGGAAATGTTCAGGACAAAGGGGGCAGAGAGAGAGAAAGAGAGGGAGCACCTGTTCCCAGATGGGAGACTGACCACTGGCTCCCAGGCACAAAGTGGCAATCAGAAGAAATCAGAGGGCAGGAAACTAAGGACCACAGAGATAGAAAAGAGAAGGGGAAAGACAGAGCCCAGCTCACCATGGCCTCTCTACTGTCTAGGTCTTCTGGGATGGTCAGACTGGGCTGAGGGCCCTCCTCATCTTGCTCCTCCTGGTCCACATCTCCTGGGGGCAGACAGTAGGTTGTCTCTTCTAATAATCCCAGCAGGTAGACAGAGTGGGCTAGGAGAGGAGAGCCCAGAGCCCCACCTCTGTGTCCCCACTGTATACCCTGGGGCCAGGCAGTGACTAGAAAATACCCAATCAAAGCTTCTCCAAATACATCAACTCTAGTCCTCTCCTCCTGGGTGGTCTTACCTTCCCCAGGGAGGACCAAGAGGCTCAGCTGGGCTTGGAGCTGTTGGTTCTCCTGGCTGGTAGCTTTTAGGCGCTCCTATGGGGCCAGGAAAGAGTAAGAAGGCACAGAGGTGGCCAGGTCCTCCCCCTGGGCCCAGACTTAACAGCTGCCTCACCTGGGCCTCCTGCAACTCCTGTCGGGCCATCTCGGCTGCCATCTTGCCCTGTACCTCCTCATGCTGCAGCTGGTCCATGAGCTGTGTCTGCAGCAGAAGCTGCTTGTGCAGTGCCTCCTTCTCAGAGGCCAGCTGCTCATGGGCCGCCAAGTGATGTTGGTAGGCAGCAGCGTACTGCTGTAGGTGGGACAGGCACTGGTCTCGCTGCTCCTGCAGACTGTGTGCTTCTTGGCTCTTCAGCTCCACCTGCAGGAAGGCTAGGACTGAGGGCAGGCAGTGCTGGCTGCTACAGCCAGAGCGCCTGCCTGCCTGTGTCCCCAGCCTCACATGGACACCTTTCTCACCACGAGGCCTCAAGAGTGGAGAAGCAGCTGGAACCAGCCCATTCTGTCTTCGAGAGCCGCTTGGCCCGGAAGTTCATGCACATCTTCTCATTTAACCTTTACCTCCTCGTGAGGAAACTCATCTTTAAGCTCGGTGAATGGGTTTGGAAATGGGAAGCGTTTGAATGCATGGATGGGGGTCCAGCCTGGCCCAGAGCCTTGTATAGCCTACAGCTATAAAAAGGCAGCTTCTGGCCGTGGCACAGATGAAGAGCCACCCAGGGCTACCTGTCCCAGGCTGCAGCTAACCTGGGATGGGTCTCGCACCTCCCTAGTCCGGTGGCTGGCACTGCATGCGGTAGGCCTTACCGTGTCCTTCAGTTCTCCCAGCCTCTCCTGCAGCTCCCCCAGCTTCCGGGCCAGCTCTTTCTTGACGTGCTGCTCTGACTGCAGCGCACTGGTAATCTCCATGTTCTCATTGGTCTGGACAGAAAGCAGCAGTCAGTAAGACCTAATGTGGCTGGGGTCCCCAGAATTGCATGTGTACCTCCTCCCACAGAGCAGGGAAGGCTGCTGGATCATTCCCACACACGCTAGGGCTCTGGATCATAGGGTGCCTTCACCACTACCACCTCATGTGAGATGGACAGCACCCCATCCCTTGAGGGTGCTGACCAAAAGGGGCGAGTGTGTTCCCTGTGAGCAAGGAGGGCCTGCAGGCTCCGCACCAGCCTGACGAAGCCGTTCTGCAGCTCGGCCAGTTGCTCCTTTAGCTCGCGGTTCTGCGACAGCGCTCTGCTGATGGTGGTGCGGTCACTCTGCATGCTCTCCAGGATCTGCTTGCGTTCCTCTGCCTGCTCGCCCCAGTGCTGGGCCTCCCGCTCCAGCTCCAGCAGCCGCCCCTCCTGCTCCCGGTTCAGGTGGCTCAGGCTCTCATTGTCCTGCACCTGGGCCCGTAGCTGGCCCGTCAGCCTCTCCAGTTCCTTCTGCAGCTGCTCAACCTCTCCCCGCAGCTGCTCTTCGGCCTTGGAGGGCCCAGCTGGAGGCTCTGGAGGTGACGGCTCCTCTGAGAAAGGAAGCGGGCACAGTGAGGGGATCCTCTCTTGGCTCTACTGTGAGTCTGGCTCCCTGCTCCAAGCTTTGGCTTCTTTTCTGTCGGGGTCTCAGATGAGATAAGTGTTTCAAGATACTCTAGTATAGCTCTGTGAGGCTCAGTCACCTGCAGAGGTGTAGCAGTAGGCATATGCTGTCCTGCTTTGCACAGAGAGGTGACAAGGCTTGTCATCTGGTCCTGGCAGAGACCGTTTGCCCCTGTTACAGTGCACTTACACCCACCTGTCCCCCAGGACAACGGAAGCCACCTTCATGGCCCTTCCACCCACTCCCCTCTCAGGCTACCCTTGCCCTACTCACCCATCTGACTCCTGAGTTCGGCCAAGCTGGTCTCCAACTCTTGTACCTGACTTTCTCTGTGCTCCTTCTCTTCCTTCAGTGTGTGCACCTGCCCAAAGCACAGGGGGCGCTGGAGATCCCAGGCACCATCCATACCCAGTCCCACCTCTGCAAAACTGAAGCCGCCAACCCCTCAGCTGCACCACGCTGATGCTTAGGAAGAGCAAAGACCCCAGAGGCGAGGCCTCACCTGCTCTGCCATTTGCTGTACCCTCTGCTGCCACATGGCACTCTCTCCTTTCAGGTTCTCTGCATACTGGTCTCTCTCCACCTGGAGCTGCTTCAGTGACTCCATCAGCTGCATCAGTCAATGTACAAGTTACGAAGGGCTATTACTGGTCCTCACCTGCCCTTGGCCATCGGCGGTCAGGCCCTTCCCCTCCCCCCACAGATCCTCACCTGGCCAACATGGGTCTCCAGCTGGGCCCGCTCCTCCATGGCATGTTGTAACTGCTCATTACTGCCAGAGGCCTCAGATTGGCTAGAGAACTGGGTGAGGGAAATGAGGGCTTAGGTCTGAGAGCCCGTGCTGTCCTGCTGCAGGGCTCCCCACAAGAGTATGAGCTAGGATGACATCCCGGGGTCATTGCCATATGAGAAAGTGTCATCATGGGCCATTTAAATGAAACAGAATGGTGGCATTCCAGCAGGCCTGGTGGCTCATGTCTGCAACCTGGGCCCTTGGAGGGCTAAGGTAGGATTACCATGAGTTCAAGGCTAACCTGGTGAGTTACAGGTCACCCTGAACAACAACATAAATAAATAAATAAAAATAAAGATGCCACAGCCATCTAACCACTGCTGAGATAATAGATACAAGGTGTGGCCAGGGCTCCACTGTTGAACAATTAGTAAACAATATTATCACAAGTCAGGAGGAGGTTCCAAACAGTCCAACATTTGGTTGCAGGTCACCTCCAAGGATGCAGAGACTGCATGTCTGAGCCTTCAGGGTGTGGGCTGAGTCCCAAGGATGCTGAGACTGCATGTCTGGGCCTTAGGCGTGAGGGCTGCACCTCTCACCTGTTGCAGCAGCAGCTCTGACATCTCTAACTTCTTCTGCAGCTCCTCCACCCCCAACTGTGCAGATGCTTTCTCTGCCACCAGGACTCGAAGTTTCTCTTCCAGTTCTGAGTTCTGCTGCCTCAGGTCCTCATTACTTTTGCTGTGGTCAGAGGCAGAGCAGAAAGGAAGGAACCAAGAACAGAAAGGAATCCATGTCAGAGTGACGCATGAGCCTTGCCACACAGCCACAGGACAAAGCACTGAGTCACAAGTGACAGGCTTCAGAGAGCCTGAGTTACCTGGAACCATAGCATGAGTCAGGAGCATGGCTGGGACCAGAGCACAGCTCTACACAAACCCACACCTGTCTGGGCTGAGTCTCCACTCTCCACTCCGAGGCTGCAGAGCCTGGCTCCTTCCCGTGCTTACCTGTTCCTGTACAGCTCCAGCTTGAGGGCATCTCGCTCTTTGGTTAGGTCCTTGTTGTACTGCAGATAGAGAAGGCTGAGTCTGGACCTGGCAGGCTGCAGCAACAGTTGGCACAACACCAACAGCCCCGGTGATATTCCACGGTGGCATTCTCTCAAGGCATTTCTACATTTCTAAGTCTCATTTGTGATCCTGTGCGTTTGTTTTGTTTTTAAGGTAGGGTCACACTCCTGGGCTGAGACGGCTCAGCCTCCCCAGAGGTCCACAGCACTGGTCATAGGGTTGCTTTATTTATTTTATATGTATTGGTGTGTTGTCTACATATATGTCTGTGCTCCACAAGCTTGAGTTATGGACAGTTGTGAAGCACCATGTGGGTACTGGGAATCAAACCTGAGTCTTCTGAAAGAGCAGTCAGCGCTCTTAATTACCAGGTCATCTCTCCAGCCCTGCTTTTGTATTTAATAATATTATTTTTTTGCAAGGCTGGGATCAAACTCAAGCCTTGTACAGGCCAGTCAATTGCTCTACTACTGACCAACAACACCCTAGCTCTCTCTTAATTTTTCTTCCCAAACACAGTCTGAGGAATTCAGGTAAGCCTAGAATGTACAAGCTGGCCTTGAACCCTCCTGCCTCAGTCTCCCAGTGCTGAGGTCACAGGCATGTGTCGCCTTGCCCAGTGACACATGGTTTTATGAGACATAGCCTTTAACTCCAGATCTTCTTGCCTTTCTCTTCCAAGTGCTGGGAATACAGGTATGTGCCACTCCATCTGGCTCACGCCTTTGTATTACTATTCCTCCTCCTCCTCCTCCTCCTCCTCCTCCTCCTCCTCCTCCTCCTCCTCCTCCTCCTCTCCTCCTCTCCTCCTCCTCCTCTGCTTCTTCTTCTCCCTCTTCCTCCTCCTCCTCCTCCTAATCTTTTTACTTTTTGAGACAGGGTCTCTCTACATAGACCAGGCTAATCTTAATTTGCAGAGATTGGCCTGCCTCTGCCCCCAAAGTGCTGATATTAAAGGTGTGGCCACCACCACCTCACTAGTAATGTCTTTCCTTCACTTTTTTCTTCTTTCTCTCTCTCTCTCTCTCTCTCTCTCTCTCTCTCTCTCTCTCTTTCTTTTTTTTTTTTTTTTTTGGTTTTTCAAGACAGGGTTTCTCTGTGTAGCCCTGGCTGTCCTGGAACGCACTCTGTAGACCAGGCTGGCCTCAAACTCAGAAATCCACCTGCCTCTGCTTCCCAAGTGCTGGGATTGAAGGCATGCACCACCACCACCCAGCTTTCCTTTGCTTTTTAATAAGAACTCATGAGCAGGATGGTGGCACTGGTGGCACACACCTTTAGTCCCAGTGCTTCGGTGGCAAAGGCAGGTGCATCTCTGAGTTTAAGGCCAGCTTGGTCTACAAAGCTAGCTCAGGAGAGTAAAGGCTTCACAGAGAAACCCTGTCTCAAACAAACAAACAAAAACCAAAAAAACAAAAAACAAAAAAAACTCAAAACCAAAAACACTTGCAGGGTATGGTGGTGCACACCTTTAACCCCAGCATTTGGAAGGCAAAAGTCAGTGGATCTCTATGAGTTCCAAGCCATCCACAGCTACACAGAATCCCTGTCTTAACAACAACAAACAGAAAACAAACAAAACCCAAACAAACAAAAACAAAACCCTCAGTAAAGGGGCAGGTGGTTCTTCTTCCAGAAAACTCCAGTTTGGTTCCCGGCACTGACATAATGGCTCCAGTTCCAGGGAATCCAAGTACCTTCTGCCCTCTGCAGGCACCAGGCATGCATTTGGTACACATACATAAAGGCAAGCCATACACACACACACACACACACACCTCCATAGGGATGAGTCAGGCAGAGACAGACACTGAGATCTGAATGTGCTGGCCTAAGACTGTGATCTTAGCATCTGGACACTGAGGTAGTAGGATTATGAATTTTTAAAAAAATGACATGTACAGTGGGCTAGCATTGGGCCAGGAACTCTCGGACACTTCTGGTGTTGTTAATATTGTTCACTGAGCACTTTACCAGGCACATTGCTAACAATCCCATCCTGTCTTCACACGCATCTAGAACAGTTGCCTTCACCCCCACTGGGCAGAAACAGTACACAAAGGCTAAGTGCTGGCCTCAAATCACATAAGCAGACAGAGCTGAGACTTGAACATTTTGGGGTGTCTAAATCTCTAGGCCCTTTCCCCTGGGGGCTGCAGATAAGAGGAGGATACTTCTCTTATTTAACTTCTATCTGAATCTTGCTCTCCTCTGGACAATGGTCCATTCAGTCACCCTTTCCCAGCCCTGAGTTTACCGATCCTCTCAGACATGGCCTATGTCCACTGCACACACACATTCTCCTCCCTCCACGAATGGCACCATGTTAAGATCTGTACTTCCACAGACAAGCACCCATCCCGACTCTTAGCACTTGATCAAGGCCACACACAACCAGCAGGGTCACAGCTGGCACCTGCCTCTAGGTGTTGCATTCAGTGCTGCTTGTACAGTAGTCCCCAGTTACTCAGCAGGGGACTCATCCCCCAGGTTGCTTCTACCAACCAAACAACAAAAGCAGCAAGAAACAGCGTGCTGAGTTGTCAGCAATAAGACACTGGACCATGCAGAAAAGTCCTTTAAGCTCACTATCTACCAGGAAGCTGCTGATGGCCAGAGAAGTGACCTATCTTACCCTGTCTGCCTGTTTCTGTTGCGTTGACACAGTAGACAGTGTCCGCTCCAGCTCTCCCACACGCTGTCGGGAGGACTGTAGACGGCTGGCAAGATCCTCTGACTCTCCTGGAATGAAAGAGGTCTAGATGGAGCCCCAGGGACCCTCCCTCAGGCCTGCCACGACATCAATACAAGGCTGAAGGGTGCCCAGGTCCTACCTGCTTTTTGCCTGGCTGCTTGCTGAGTGTGGGCCAGGGCTGTCTGTAATTCTGCCTTCTCAGACACCAGGATGCCTATAGTCTGAATGTGAACCTTTGGAGAAAAGACCACAAGTGCTGAGAGAAAGGAAACATTATACAGAGGACTTGGGGACACTGCTCAGACCTCTTACCTGCAGTTGTTCCCTGAGAGCGCCCTGCTCCTTTGCCAGCTTCTGCTGATAATCCTTCTTCTCCTGCAGGCACAAGGAAGTGGAGCTCTTAGTGGGGAAGCAGAGGTGGCCCAAGGGACGAGTCCCCAGTAAGACAAAGACACCAATGGCCCAGGACAGGCCCACCATGAGGCTAGGTTATCAAGGATCCTATGGAGGACACCCTGTGGGGTCAGTCTTCTCCAGGATAGAAGCAAGCAAGACCAAAGCCTGCAACTCTGAGGTTTCCCCAACAGATCAGTCATGAAAGGAGCAAACATAGAAATCACATTACTTTTTCCAGTTGATCCAGAGTGTCTTGGTTCTGTTGTTTCTGTGGGAAGAGTCAAAGGAACCTGACTAGGATTGGCCCCTTTCATGACACCCCAGACCAAGCAGAATGGATTTTAAAAAGTTGCTCAGACCCACATGGGTACATGAACTGACAAACTCCTCAAACTCCCAGGGTGTTCTGGCTGCCTCTCCTCACAACTATGCAACTGGGTTCACATTAAAGGACAGTAACTCTGGAAACAAGTTTGAGAAAGATGACTACCCTCTGCCAACTTGGGACTGGGCAGAGTGTGTTGAATTAAACTGAGCGTGTCTTGTGGGCACTGCCATGAGAGGAGTGGGAAAGCCCTTGTTCTGACCATTCGGTGAGCCTTCCAACTCTTGCCTCTTAAGAGTGGACAGAGGTGTCTGACACCCTCCAATTCTGTTTCAACAGCAAACTCAAACCCAGGGAGTGGTGTGGCCAAAATCAAAGAGCAAATCAGGAGCTAAGCCAACAGACATGGGCTCCTGACAACCAACAGATTTGTGTTCCCTTCTACTGGAGGCACCAAGCTCAGGACAAGTAGGGCACGGACTCAAGAGGGAGTCTGGAGAACAGAAAGGAGGTGGAGAGGCGAGCAACAAGAACCATGCTGCATGCTCTGTGCTCTGGGGCCTCCAGCTGAGACTGAAGCCCCCAGGCTATCCATTCCCCCTTGGTCCCAGGGGCCCCCTAGTCCCTTTCTTCAGAGCCCAAAGGGGAAACTGAAGCCCGGGACTGGAAGCAAGAATCAGGGACCCACTGGACTCTTACCAATTCCTCTATCGTGCTACTGAGTTGTTTGTTTGTTACATAGCTGGAGTCCAGGGCTACTGCTAGCTCTTGGTACCGGCTCTGAGGCGCATGCAGAGAGGAGGAGTTGGAGGAGGGATGGGGGGAAAGGTAGAGAGAGCATCATTAGGGGTGGGGGTGGTGGGCTGTCTCAGCTGGCAGCGGGCACCCAGGTCCCTGTAGGAGGAGATAGGTGTTTGCCGTGAAGGGTTGCTGGGCCATGATTCAAGGCCACTCACCTCCAATTCCTTCATGTTGGAAGACGTGAGGCCCTCCCCGTTGATGTAGGATGTGGACTAGGAGAGACAATACCATGCATGGAGATGCTCTGAGACCCTCAGTGTCTAATCCCTGAAGCCTCCTTACTCCCCCCTTAACTAGCAGAATCTGCTTTCCTGCTCACTCACACTCTCTTTGTACCGCCACTCCTCATGGCTCTTATCCCGCCATGGCTCAACCCCGCCGCTCAATAGCTGTCACCTCAAACTTTCCACACCAGGACAAAATCACATTGCCCATTGCAGTCCAAATCCAAGTCTTTTCAAGTACGACAAGAGCCTCTCATGAATTAGTCTCTGGAGAATCCCTGCCTCATGTTCTACCATACTTTCTTTTCCTCTCTACCTTCTTTCTGGATCCCAATCCTGTGGTACCTCAGACACAAGGCCATTGAGCTGTTGAGAAAGTTGTCGCAGACTCTCAGTCGATGAGAAAGTCCTAAGGGAGGAGACATAAGATCAGGGGTGCAGGTGGTTTGATGGGAGCAGGGCCCATGCGCAGAGGCCTACCCTGACTCCCTCAGTAGGGAACACTTACTTGGTCTCCTCCATGAGGTTAGAGCAATTGCCAGCATCATGGCTCTGGATGGGTAGAAAGAAATAAGGTAACATTATTCAGCTTCTGCTTACTGCCACACAGGGACACAGTGGGCCAAATTCATCTCAACACCATCTTCCCAAGTGTTCCCCATCTTGGCCTCCCCACGCCAGGCTCCAGGAGCAGCACCTGGACCAAGCTATCTGAAGAGAGTAGAGAGTTCAATGAACTTTGGGAGTC
>CM052701.1:132289391-132372293 GCA_028551405.1 Uromys caudimaculatus
GCTCTGGATGGGTAGAAAGAAATAAGGTAACATTATTCAGCTTCTGCTTACTGCCACACAGGGACACAGTGGGCCAAATTCATCTCAACACCATCTTCCCAAGTGTTCCCCATCTTGGCCTCCCCACGCCAGGCTCCAGGAGCAGCACCTGGACCAAGCTATCTGAAGAGAGTAGAGAGTTCAATGAACTTTGGGAGTCTTTTGGGAAGCAGACAGGAGGGCGGCAGGCAAAGGGGAGAAGCACAAACCTGAGTGAGATCAGCATCAGGGGAAGGGACAACACCAAGAAACATAGTGTCAGCAGCAGCAGTTGGCGGTGCAGGAGCAGTACGGTCTGTGGGCACCTGTCATAGAACAGAGCAGGAGGGTTAGAAGACCATGCGGGGGAGAGAGACGCCTCATTGCCACGGACATGAGGTGATGGGGCAAGTGGGGTAGCACAGCAGCAGGCACAGGACAGTCGCACATGCTGGGAGCTACTGGGGTACAGACACAGTCTTCCCAGGCCTCAGGCCACCTAGTAGCATTCTGAAAGGCCAGAGTTCAAAGCAGGGGCTGCAGGGTCTCCTTCCTGAACACCCAAGGACCTAGCTCCCTCTGGAGCTCTGACCTGTGGCAGCCACAGCAGGTAGAAGTGCCTGGAGGCAGAGAGCTAACTGCCCCTGACTATAGGCCTTGCTCCTGGGATGGACTCGTCACCATGGTCAACATAACCATTCGCCCCTCTCCTTGCTTTCCTGCCTTCCCTCCTCCCAGACCCACGCACCAGCTGTGCTTGTCAATTCAGAAACAACTGGATAAAGCAGAGAACAATGGCTGCCCTTTGGCTTAAAGTATCTAGGAGATCATGTGAGCTTCCTAGGAAAAGCAGCTAGGGACCAATCTTAGGATTTCAGATATGGCAGCTTGTAAGTCTCCCCACTTCCCTGGCAGGACTATCTGCTTGACCAGCTGTACCCTCAGGCTCTTAGACTATGTCTCTGGCTTAGAGGTCTTCTCATGTCCAATAGTCCAGATAGGCAGAGGACGGGAAGACAAAGGGAGAGGGACAGAAAGTCCAGGCCTGTCCAGCAAGGCTGGTCTGGGAGGAAGTGGCCATGTCTTTCTCCAAAGAAAGGGGCTGCTTGCTTTCTGTAGCCTTCAGTCTCAACCTCTTGAGATGCTGACCAAATTTCCTCCTTTGAGCAAGTGAGAAGAACCTCCGAGAGCTCAGCATGAGCCTCCTGCTCTTCAGGTTTACTGTGACCATGTTCCTGCAATCCATGTGACTGTCAGTTCTGAATCACCCATAGGTGTTGCCTTGACAACATCTACAGTTGAGTCTAACTGGTAAGACCAGGGGCTCAGTGCAGCTGGCCACGCCTAAGACAGTCTGGAGGTGTGGCACTCCCAGCAACAGACCCTCCTAGGCTCTGGGTCCCTTGTAGCATCTTAGACTGGCAACATTCAGAGAGGTAAGAAATAGATAAAAATATTTTTCTGAGTACCTTTTGGTTTTTGTTTTAGGTTTTGAAACAGGATCTCTCTAAAGTTCATGCTTCCCTCAAACTTGCTCTAGAGCCCAGGCTGACCTCAAACTGGAGATCTCCTCTCTGCCTCAGCTTCCCAAAAGCAGGGTTTAGAAGGCTAGGACCCATGCACTGTTGGGAGACTTTCAAATGCTTTGTGAGCAACCATGTACCTCCCCGATTTTAAGTCTTACAGCTAAGCATGGAGTTCTTACAAAGTTTTCACTCAAAATGCCCCACCCCGTCAGAAACTACATTGATCTTTCCCTAACCTCCTGTTTTATCTCTGCACAGGAGAGGCCAAGCCTCTTTATTTCTGGAGTAGAAAAATCAGTTACTGACTCAAGTTTTCAAAAAACACAGAAAAGTCTTCACTTCTGGGACAGAGGGGCTGGGTACTCTGGTGAGTATTTCCCAAAGAGGAAGCCGAAGCTCCGACTCTGTGTGACTGACTCCTTAGGACAACAAATGCCAAATATGTGCGGCCCACTCCCATACACACAATGTGCCACTTCTGAGCTGAGTACTGAGGCCCAGCACCTGAGCAGACCGTAACACCTGGCCAGGATCAGCTCTGTTGCCTGAAAAAGAGCCCAACACCAGCCTGGAGTCCTCACTCCATCCATCCCCAGCATAACAGGGTGTGGCCTTGGCTCAGACCACTCCTTCAGGTGGACAGAAGCCTGCTCCTTTTGTTTGATGGCTGTCCCCTGGCACATGTTAGCTGAAGATGTACGAAGTTAGGTCCAGGAGGCCAGCACTAAGCCCTGCAAACAGGTCCTGTCGCATGTGGATGCCCCGTGTCTCTGAAAAGTGCCTGCCTGTCAGCTCTCTGCTCCTCTGCTTCTCAGCTCTCCACGTGCATGAGCGTGACCCATCTTTCATCATCAAAGTAGCTGCAAATGCCTCTTCTCCAGCCTCAAGTCCACCGGGGACCAATTTTCCTGTTGCTACATGAGGCATCCAGGAGGCCATGTAACTCTTGCCCTGTGCATCTAGTCAGTGCTCGAGACAGGCTCTCACAATACAGCTAGGCTGTCGTGGGACTTGCCATCATCTTGTCTCAGTCTCCGGAGTGCTGGGCTCATAGGCATGGACTGCTGTCCCTGGCTTATTCATCTATCTTTGTCACTGTTTAGCAAAGTGCCTTTCCTATCAAGAACCCATTGAGTTTTCAGAGAGACTGAGGGCAGTTTCTCCTGGTCACTCATTTGTTAGTTAACTTTACATTTTTCACATCTAGTTTCTTTTCTTTCTTTCTTTTTTTTTCAAGACAGGGTTTCTCTGTGTAGCCCTGGTTGTCCTGGAACTCATTTTATAGCCCAGGCATGGCCACTTCCTCCTAGACTCAGAGATCTGCCTGCCTCTATGCCTTCGTAGTGTTGGGAATAAAGGCATGTGCCACCACTGCCTGTTGAGGGTTTCCTAGAAAAAAGTCTTAGCCCTAGAAACTATACTATAAATTCACTTTCTCATAACCTTATGTTCCTAAGTTTCACACCAAAATGAGTTCATAAAAAAGAACCAAAAACTTCTATGGTCTAGTGTTTTAGAGGGCAAGACCCGAAAGGGGTTTTTGTGTTCCATCTGTCCCAGTCTGACAGTACCATGCTAGGGATTCATAGACTCTAGTCTCACACATCCGATCTGAAAGTTGTTTCCCCAATTAGCTTTAACTTTCAAGGTGGGTCTCATCTTCTCTAAGATGAGAAATGATACAGGGAAAGAAAAAACCCAATCAAGCAAGCAGTTGAAAAAGCAGACATAGGGGCTGATGGTTAACTGAGGCAACACAAAGTTAGCCAGTGGCAGAGGTCCCCAAAGCAGGAAGGCCTCTGTGGCATGCATGGCCGGGAGAGCAAGCCAGAGGGAGTCTCGGCACTGCCTCACCTTCCTCTTGTCTAATGGGGGGAGCGAGACCCCATTGGAACGGTTAAGGTCGGACACCAACACCTTCAGAATGTCCTGAATCTATAGCAGGCGAGAAGGGAAAAGAAGGGTAGGGGGTGGGAGGGGAGAGAAGAGACGAGAAAGGGGGGAGGGGCGGGGAAGCAAGAAAGTCAGGGCAGAAGAAGAGAAACAGTCAGGGAGATGGAATACTCAGGAGCACAGATCAGCACCCAGGCCTGTGCCATCCATCCAAGCAGCCACCTGCTGCCTTGTCAGAGGCGGCCCTCAGTGAGCAAGAGTCCCCGAGGGATGCAGCCAAAACACCTGACCAACGCGACAACTCAACATACACAAGACCCTTTCCACAGACCCAGGATTGCAGGGAGCCATCTGCAGTGGCCCCAGTCCCTGTGTCCACGTTAAAACCAGACTCTCAAATAAGACTTCACCCGTACACGGCTACAGTTCAGCTAAAAAGAGAGTCTGTATGACAATAAGCCAATCCACCATCATCCTGTCAGATGAAGGAACTAAGTGTGTGTGGGGGCACTTTCCTGAGGTAACCCAGCGAGCTCATGACAACGATGGACTTAACACTCAGATCTCTTCTTACTGGTGGCTGCTTTTCAGAAGCTGAGAACAATGATGTTCCCTCTGGCCTGGTTTCTACCCCAAACCAAGAAAACCAAGCAGTCCCTATTGTTGGCTCACTGTTAACTCCACAGCAGACCCTCCACTAGGGGAATTATCGGAAAAACAACTGCAATAAACTTAAACTTTATGGATATACATTAAGAATATTACCGCTATTGTATAGCTATGTAAAAAGAGGTTCAAATAGTTTACACAGCTTGCCCTAAAGTTATATTTCTAACTGATGGAGAGATAGAATTCAGACTCAGATTTTAGTTTTCTGTGCTGAGATAAAATCCAGGGTCCCTTGCGAGGCGAGCCCTAGTTCATTACCACTGAACTAGGCTCCAAGTCCTCAAAGTCAGAATTTTTAACCAGCACCTGACATCTCCACCTGAATCACACCCACCTTCTTCCCACCCACCCTCATCCCCCAGCACCTGACACCTCCACCTGAACCACACCCCCCTTCTTCCCACCCACCCCCATCCCCCAGGAATCTGCTGGCCAAGACTCACATTCTCTGGTGACTGACAATCACTGGCAGTGGTTCTCTCTGGGCTATGGCCATTTTTAATCTTTTTCTTCTTCTTTGCTCCTGCAGGGACACCCGGACTGTTCTTCTGCTGATACTCTCTCAGCTGTGGAAAGGAGAACAGAAAGAAATGAAAGCCATTTGCTCCACATTCACAGCCTCTACTCCAGCTTTCCAGTTTATTGAGTTTTTTGCTTGGTGTTTCTGTATGCACCGTCTGTCTGAGACAGTCTCACGTACCCCAGGCTGGGCACTAACTTACTATGTGGATGTGGAGGACTCTGAACATCTGATCTTCCTGAACCTCTAAAAGCAACAGGATTCCAAGTGTGTGCCCCCATACCTGGTTGATACAGTCCTGGGGATTAGGCCGAGGCCCTTGTGCAAGGTAGGCAAGTATGCTACACAGTGGAGCATTTCATGCTCGGTTTCTTTCTGTGCTATTTTTATAAAAATACTTTTTATTTGAATGTACATTGGTGTTTTGTGTGCATGTATGTCTGTATGAGGGTGTCAGATCTTGGAGTTGCAGGCAGTTGTGGTCTGCAATGTAGGTGCTGGGAATTAAACCCGGGTCCTCTGGAAGAACACTCAGTGCTCTTAAGCGATAAGCCATCTCTCCAGCCCCCTATAAAAATACTCTTACATACATAAGTCTCATGTAATGGTACCACAATTCTACAAAATATAGTAATGACCTCTTGATGGCAGAAGAAATGGCATGGCTAAAGTGGCAGTCATTGGGTTGGGAATGTAGCTCAGTGGAACACTTGGCTAGCATTCAAGAGGCCCTAAGTTCCACCCCAGCAACATAGACACATGCCCACACACATACACACAGCGGTAAACTCAGAATCTAAACTCAATCTTCTGGTGCCCCGCTCTGGGGTTTGCAGCTCCCAAGGGGAAAATCTAGAGGTAGAGATCAGAGAGTAAACATTTAGTAGGCAGGAACTGGCTGGGTGTGCTGTCACCTATCTATAATCACAACTCCTGGGAGAGGCAGGAGGCATGAGGGGGAAGCCAGCCCGGGCTCCACAGCGATCCCCAATCTCTGAAGACAACAAGCAAACACATGAACCAATAGACAAAAACTATACCCTGGACCTCAAACCCCACCCCCCTTTTCAGGACATTTTCTCCGGCTGGCGTGGTGAGTTACACCTTTGATCCAAGCCCTCAAAGCAGAAGCAGATGAATTATCTGTGATGAGATGAGGCTAGCCTGGTCTACAGAGCAAGTTCCAGGCCAACCAAGGATATAACGGAAGACCCTGTCTTTATTCTTATTTATTTTTTAAGTATATTTTATGTGCATGAGTGTTTTGCCCATATGTATATATGTGCACTGCATGTATACCTGGTGCACACAGAGGTCAGAAGAGGCTGTCAGAATCCTTGGAACCGGAATCACAGATGATTGTGAACCATCTTGTGGGTGCTGGGAATAATACTCAAAGATCCTGTCTTTAAAACATATACGTGTGTGTGTGTGTGTGTGTGTGTACACATGCATGCATGTTTGTATACTAGGAGAGAGGGGTGCACAGGCATGTTGTGGCGTACACAAGAATGTCAGAGAACACATGTATGAGTGCACGCTGTGAGAGAGGGCACATAGGTATGTCATGGTGCAGACAGCAGCGTCAGAGGACAGCCTCAGTGTTGCTTCCTCTTACCCACTCTCAGACAAGTCTCTCACTACCAGACACGCCAGGCTAGACGGCCCCTCAGTTTCTAATACTTCTGTCTCCGCCATACATCTAACCAGAGACCATCTGAGCTTACAGATTCATGCTGCCATGTCTGGTTTTATATGAAATCTAAGAAATCCAAACTCAGATCCTCCTGCTTGTGTGGAAGTACTTTACCCAATGAGCCATTTCACCGTCAAAAGCCAAAGTATTGTCAATACAACCTCACATCAATGGTTTCTTCTTGTTGTTGTTGTGATGCTGGGGATTGAACCTGGAGCATTATGCATGAGAGGCCAGCATTCTACTACTGAGCCATATATACAGCTTCCCTTCAAACAAAACAAAACAAAACAAAACAAAACAAAACAAAACAAAACAAACCAGGTTTGCTGGCATGGCGACCTATGCCTTTCACCTAGTACTAGGCAGGCAGAGGCAGGCAGATCTGAGTTCAGGAGCAGCCAGGAATACATAGGCCTTGTCTCAAAAACAAACACAAAATTAAATTTAATTTTGAAAAGACTGTATGTGTGTGAGGGTAGTCATTTGTCTGTTTGTTTTTGCCTACTTGTATGTCTGTACATCATGTACATGCAGTAACCTAATTGGCCAGAAGAGGGCGTAATATACAACCTCTAGAACTGGAGGGAGACAGTTGTTAGCTGACATGTGGGTGAAGGGAGCTATACCCAGGTCCTCTGCAAGAGCAACAAATGCTTTTATCTGCTGAACCATCTCTCCAGCCCCAATATTGAGTATGACATACACCAAGCTGGTCTCAAATTCCATATATAGACAAAAATAACCTTGAGGTCCTGATCCTTCTGCATCTACCTTGAGTCTTAGAAATACAGGCATGCATTGCTCTGTCCAGTTAATGCTACGTCAGGATCCAAGCCAGAGCCTCATGGTAGGCAAGCACTCTTGCCAACTAAGCTGAGTACTGAACAGGCGCTTGTATATAAGACAAACACCCTAACAACTGAGCTGCACTCCTAACTCCACTGGGGTGTTTTATCAACACATAGTAAAGGTACACAGCAGTACTTCCTAAATGTGCTTCCCAAAGTTTACAACATGACAGAAGGACAGAAACCATGAAGGCACAGCTTTAGTGAACATGGGATCAGAAAGGGCACAGCGTAAGTGTCATTTCAGAGTGAAGTCTCTACAAATCTATGAAAATGCCATACCAGGCTTTTATGTTTTTTCTTCAGAAGAGGCATGGGGAAGTAACGCTTCCTATGAGGTGCCTCACATGCATCCTGGAGTGCTCATCACCCCAGTCTGAAAAGACAATTTGGCTGAATTTTAAGTTAAGTTCAGTTCCCCAAGAAACTGATCAACACTATACATGTGTTTTGCTCCAGAGAGATTACAGTCTCTCTAGAGAGCAGAAAACCAAATCCAAACCAAACCCGTTCTTCCATGTCAGCAAGGGACACTGACAGTGTTGTATGCTCATGTTAATGCTAAGTTAAGGAAATGTGGGCACCTAAAGCGTCTCCGCAGTAGATTTTATACTCGGGCTCCCTTCCAAGTGGAAATAGGTTCTCCACCAGAGAAACAGGAAAAGAGGCAACAACATTAGGTGAGCAGGTGGGGCAATCCAAACCAGAGTAGTAATGACAGTTTCGAGGGGGGACTGTGACGTAACTACATTCCACTCCATACTACTAACGCCCGAGTCGCCTACAGGGCCAGGACCGAGGTCCTTGGAGACAGGTGCCCAGGGAGGTCTGGATTGGCGCGTCCGGAGCTGAGGGCTAAGAGACCCTGTGTCACTCACCAAAGTCACCTAGGGGCGATTGAGAGGGCGGGGGCTGGGTTGTTGAGGGGGCGGGGCTGAGAAGACTTCACTGGGGGAGCCCAGGGCGCTGAGGGGTTCTTCTACCCGTGTGTCTCGGGAAAGGCTCGGACTCTGGTCATGGTCCTGCCGTTGGAGGAGCTCGGGTGGGGTCAAGGGGCCGCGACTCGGAGCGCTTTACCTTTTTCTTGGCCGCAGCCAATTTGCTCTGCCTGGTTTCTTCCGACATCCCGGGGCGGGGAGGGGGGAAGCGGGGGGGCCACATCACCACGATCCCGGCAGCCACCGCGGAACTGCTTCCGGCAGCTACGGCTCCTCTACAAGTGCCAAAGAAGGCGGGTGCAGAGCGCCACTTAGACACTCGGAAACCCAGCGTGACCTACCTTCTCCAAGCTCATTGGTTGATGAGAACGATGAATGACAGGGAGGTGTGGTCACGCTGTCGCGAGGCGGGAGCGACGGGTGGAGTTAACGACGAGAGCTGCGCGCGCAGCCATGACCCCTCAGAGCCGCCTATCGGAGGGAGGGGCGGAGCCGCTTTAGCTTGGTGCGTGCGCAGCAGGACGTGAGGCGGTTGGTGGTCTCTGTCGTCGATTTCTAGTTACCTGAAGCAGCCGTTTAACCCCAACCCTGGACCCCTCAGAGTTTAAGCCCACCCCGCTCCGGGTGCCCCGGACCTTAGGGTTCAGGAGGTGGGTGAGGAGCGCGCCGCGCTCCATTTCACAGCCCTTTCCCGACTCCTCATGCCTCCCCCCCCAACTCCTCTCACCAGGCCTCTCCATAACCCGTTCTCCACACATTCCCCTTCCCACGATGCGCACTCGGACCTCAAAGCCCCCTGCCCCATCCCGGTAGCTCAGGTAATGCCCCGGAAGCTGGGTCCCGGCCCAGCCTCTTCCCGCTGCGACTCCCGCGCCCTGCGGTAACCCGGTCCTCATCAGCCCTTTCCTCGGGTTCCTCCCCAGGGGTGAGTCAGAATTCAGCCGAATTTACCATGGGGGCTACCGATCACCGGTGAGTATATCAGCTCCACCTCACCCTCCCTCTGCATCCTAGCACCCATCACCCATCGCCTCCCTCTGCGCGAGCCTCCGCTGCAAGCTTAGTCCTTTCCGAATTCCACTCCTCCTTTCCTTTCTCAGACATGGGGGCCTGCCCTCCCATTCCTACCTGCCCGATGCCTGCGTGTCTCCAACCGCTCGTAGCTTTTTCCCCTAACCCAGCCTGCCACTAGTCCTGCATGGTTTCCCAGTCAAGGAATTTATCCATCTTTATGCTGCCCACTCCCTACGCTACCATTTTTTCCGGCCACCCCCAAAACTCAAAGTCCTTCGTTTCTCATCCCCTAAAGATGGATTTTTTAAAGTACTCTTTTTGATGAAATCATGAGTGACTCCTTTTTAGTAATTTCTTTGTTCGTTATAACCGTCCCCCCTTTGAGACTGTTAATCCCAAAGAGAAAGACCACCGACCCAAATCTTCACGGCCAAAATCAATTAAAGCAAACAGTTGATTAAAGCAAGCTTTTTTATCCGTGTACACAGCCCCTAAGGCGGGCTTGAGAGGTCAGCCACGGATGTGAGGAAGACAAGGCTTTTAGAGCTCAGGGGTAGGAGGTTTCCAAATGGGGGATTTGGTGGGGTTACAGGGGCGGAACATAAGCATATACGATACGTTAGTCCAAACGACGACCTCAAAGACATGGTTGCAAGATGGGCAGAACAAAGTCGTCCTAACAACAGCTAGTCAGTCAGAGGTGGTTTTGAAACAAAGGTAGGGTGGTAAGATGGTTATAAACAACTTTTTGGAACAAAGACATTGTCATTCCTGGAACAGGCCATGCAGAACCATTTGTAGTTAAGGTTATAGGTGGGGCATAGCCCAGTCCTTGAGAAACAGGTTTCATCAGAAAGAGGATTGAGTCTAGATTGTATTTACTATAAGATGGCTTTTAGGCTTAAAATAGAGGCAGGCTGGTCCCAACCTCAGTCTGTATTCAAAGATGCACTTGCATGGTCTCACTATGTAGCCCACACTAGTTGAATACTCTTCAGCCTCCTGCCATAGCACCTCAAGTGCTAGAGAGCCAAGATAAATTATGGAGTCTTGGGGAGAAGAAAGAGCATGTGAGCAAGGCAGTGGTGGTGCAAGTGTTTAATTCTGGCACGCAGAAGGCAGAGGCAGGGGGAATCTCTTCCAGCCTGGTGTACAAAGGACAGAAACCCTATCTTTAAAAAGACAAAGATAGCACC
This sequence comes from Uromys caudimaculatus, assembly GCA_028551405.1. Taxonomy (NCBI): domain Eukaryota; kingdom Metazoa; phylum Chordata; class Mammalia; order Rodentia; family Muridae; genus Uromys; species Uromys caudimaculatus. The sequence continues at coordinate 132,299,713 of CM052701.1, forward strand.
TTGATTTTAGAATCAGGGATCCCAGCACAATATTTGCTGCAGATGATGCCAACATAAAAACAGTATTTTTTAAAATTACTATTATTTTGTTTTATGGAGTCAAGGCTGTCCGTGCCTCTGCCTCCCAAGCACTGGGATTAAAGGCGTGCGCCACCACTGCCCGGCTCAGAATTTTTTTTCAAAGCTAAGGATTGAGATTTGCCTGAGTAGCAGCAGCTGAGAACTTTTCAGGCCAGCATGCCTCATTATTGCTGCTGGCCCAGCTAGCCCACTCACCCTTTGAAGCATAGCTTTGTCAGGAAGCCTTACCCTCTACTTCTGTCTCTAGCAATTCTAGACGCTTCCTTAACACATTGTTCAAAGCTTGTTTTTAAGACTTATAATTAGTTGTTGGATCTTTCATTTGATGACTGTTGTTTACCTGTGCCCAACTACTGTTGTAGGCACTGAGGTGTCAGCAATGGACTAACACAAAGTCGTTGTCTCCTTGGAATTTACTGAGATAACAGTGGTGTGAACACAGAAATGAACAGAACGGCATGGCAGGTGACAAGTGAGGTGAAACACCAGGAGAGACTGGAAAGATAGCTCTGTGGGAAAAGTGCTTGCCATGAACGGACCCACAGAAATTCCCTCAAACCTGTGTAAAAACTGGGTGAAGAAACATACATGTAATGCCAGCATTAAGGTAGAAACAGCAACCAGGTCCTGCTGGCCAGCTGTCTAGCCAAATCAGTGAGCTCCAAGTTCAGAGAAGCCCTGTCTCAGAAAGTGTGGTGGACAGTGGGTAGAGACGACTCTGGACATGGTTAAGAGTGTGCTCTGTAGAGGACCTGAGTTCAGTTTCCAGCACCCACACCAGGAGACTCTCAACCTCCTAGAACTCTAGCTTCAGGGGGCTATAATGCCTTTGGCCTCCACAGGCATCTTCACTCCTGTGTACATACCCCCTACACACACATAGTTAAAAATAAATATTTAATAATACAAGAGTTTTAATTTTGGTTCATAAGTGGTTTTGCTGGGGGGGGGGCACTCTTATGCACATGTGGCACCATTTGCATGCCTGGTGCCTAGAGGTCAGAAGGTCTAACCACTGGCACTGGAGTTACTAGGTATTAGTAACTAAATCAACTGGGTACTAGAAACTAAACCAACTCTTCTGCAAGAGCAGCAAGTGCTCTTTAACTGCTGAGCCATCATTCCAGTCCTGTGCATGTGTGCGCGCGCGCGCGTGTGTGTGTGTGTGTGTGTGTGTGTGTGTGTGTGTTTACACTTATTTCTGCTAGGCATGGTGGCACACCCTTTAATCCTAGCACTCTGCAGGCAGAGACAGATGTATCTTTGGGTTAGAGACCACCCTGGTCTGTATAGTTAGTTACAGGCCAACCAGAGCTACATAGACCTTACAGGTACCCCTCTTCCCATTTATTTTTTTATTTTTTACTTTTTTGTAAAATAAAAAAAGTAAAATTACAGGTATTTTGGGGCAGGAGGTACAATGTCAGTGCTTCTCAACCTGTAGCTCAGGACCCCATTGTGGCATATCAGATATCCTGCATATCAGATGCTATATTATGATTCATAACAGTAAGAAAATTAGAGTTATGAAGTTTCAATGAATTTTATGGTTGGGGATCAACACGGCGTGAGGTATTGAATTAAAGGGTTGCAGTATTAGGTTGAGAAGCTTTGCATTGTGGTGTGCGTGTGGGAGTCAGGATAACTTGGAGGACTTTTTTCTTCCACCCTGTGGGCTCCAGGGGAACTCAGCTCTGTTAGGTTTGGCTGCAGACACCTTTACCTGCTGAGCCTTCTTTCCTGACCCTTTTGAAACAACATTTTTAATGTACTCTGTGTGTGTACAATTTTTTAAAACTTTTTTTTGGTTCTTTGTGGATTTCGCATCATGCACCCCAATCCCACTCATCTCCCTGTTCTTCATACCCGCCCTTCGCCCTTGCAAACTCCCCTGCGAAAGAAAAGATATATGTGTATCCTTGTGAACGCTGCAGTGTGTCACGGTGTGTCCCAGTGTGCCCCTTTTGTCCTCGTTTCCTTGCTTGCAACTGTTCACTGTAAAGAGCCACTGATGCGGTTCAAGGCCTTGGCTTCTACTGCACTGTCAGAGCTGGCTTCTCCTGTTGAAAACCCTGTCGTTGCCCGTGTCATGGAGACCCTGCGGCTTTAGATCTGCAGGACTGGCCCTTCATGTGTCCAGCAGTTCATTGTTGGGGTAGATAGTGGGATAGACCAACCTAAAGCCCTGGATCTGGGCCTTGGTATCTGAGCTGGTCAGTCCGCCAGCGTTCCCACACCGTCACCACCAGGGGAGCTCTCCAGCACTGTGTCCAGCCAGCTAACCCAATGTTGCAGCAGGTAAGGGGCAGGTGGCTCTCATGACCTTTGGGCTGGCTCACCCACACCCATGCCTGCAGGGCCAGCTCTGTTGGGCTGCCCTGGGCCTGCTTTTCTGTTGTGCCTAGGAAGGACAGGACCAACTCACCCTCTTGAACAATTTTGAGGAGTTAGTTCTCTCTACCAGGGTTTTGAGGATCAAACTCAAGGTTGTCAGCATTACAAGGCAAGTAATCTAACCAGCTGAGCCACTTTGCAGGCCTGCCCTTCTTGGTTCTCTTTGGCTTATTGTCTTCTGAATACAGGGGCCCAGCTGGTTGTCTTTTCCTGGGGCTCTTGCCAATGCTGGCGGACAGTGCTCACTCATAATTAAGTGACTGATTACAAGCCAGAGAGCTAAGAACAGGAACCACAGCTTCCTCTGTGTGTGTGTGTGTGTGTGTGTGTGTGTGTGTGTGTGTGTGTGTGTGTTTGGTTTTTTGAGACGGGGTTTCTCTGTGTAGCCCTGACTGTCCTGGAACTCACTCTGTAGACCAGGCTGGCCTCGAACTCAGAAATCCGCCTGCCTCTGCCTCCCAAGTGCTGGGATTAAAGGTGTCCGCCACCACTGCCCGGCTCCTGTGTGTTTTCTTGCTAGGGAGTTTTAACATAACACTTCCTGAAGATAAGCTGAGCTCTAGATGCCAGATTTTACACCAGTGGTTCTCAACCTTCCTAATGTTGTGACCCTTTAATACAGTTCATTATATCGTAGTGACCCCCAACCATAATTGTGTTGATGCTACTTCATAACTATAATTTTGCTACTGTTATGAATTATAAATATCTGATAAGTGATCCCCTGTGGGAGGTCATGATTCACAGGTTGAGAACTGCTTTACAGGCTCAAAGGCAAAAAGGGCAACGATAAAGGAGATCCCTGTTGGCATCCAAGACCCCACAGCCCAAAGAAACCCAGGTTCACAGCAGAGGGGAGTCATGTGTCATTGGGAACGGGTCCCAGAGGAGGGAGCAGAAAATAGGAGAGAAGTGAAAGTGGTTAAAAGGAGTGATTGGAGCCAAAAATGGATGTGGCCAGGTGTAGTGGTGGATTGAGACAGGCCTTAGGGAGTTTGTTGTCTAGTGAGATTTTAAATCCAGCGACATTACACTGCAGGCCAAGCTGCTTAGGATTGGGTTTAGGTGGGAAGAGAAACCCAAATAACTGCCTTCGTGGACTCCGCCCTTCTTGCTCCAGCCTACAAGGCTTCTTCCTCATCCAAGATTGCTGATCTTTAGCATTACCTTTCATGCAGAGAAAGGCCAGGCTAGGCATGCTCTCTTCCTAGAAAGACATTCCTCAGACATTGCACCTGTCACTTTTGATGACATTTCCACTGTCCCAGCAGTCTTAGAGCCACACCTAATTCCAGGGAGAGCTGAGAAATAAATGGATTCTGAGGGCAGGTGCCTATTACCAATAGAGAGATGAATAGAGATATTCACAGGCTCTGATCTGTAATGTTCAGCAACGGCCATTCCCCATGATTGATGAGGGTGATGATGTCACCGAGGAGACCTTGAGCTCTGACATTCAGAAACTGAAGGAGAAGCAGGACATGCTGGACAAGGAGATCTCCCAGTTAATGGCAGAGTAAGTATTTTGTTTTCTGAGACTCTCCTGGACCCCAGGCTGGCCTTAAAACTTGCTATATAGCTGCTGACATTGAGCTGATCCTCCTGTTCCTCTTAGTAGTTACAGGCACGGGCAGCCACATCTAGTTTTCTGAGCAAGTCTGTGCCACCCCAGTGTGGTTGGGACAACCTTGAGGCAGTTGTGGAATCCATGTCTCACATGCATAAAGCCCTGGGTTCCATCCCATTGCAAGAAAACCAAAGGGCAGCGGAACTCTGGCAGAGTGCTCACCTGTTGTTCATAAGGCTTTGGGTTTGATCCCAAGTCATACAAACATTCTTAACTTAAAATTAGTGCCTAGAAACAAAAACCTAGCTATACTGGATTGCCATAGGAAAGATTCTAAGTTGTAGTGAGTATCTGTGCAAACATTCTAGGAAGTCAGGTTGGGACAAGCCTACAACCAGTGTCTAGAAAGCTGTGGGAAGTGAAAGCAATGTCCATTCTTCCAGGCACTGCTCACTACTGTGGGTCCTTTCAGTATGGAGCTTCAGCACCTAGGAGAAGCTGGCTTCACAGCTGGGCTCCCATTATGTTCCTTACTCCAGCGTTGGCAGAGGCTGGGTTACACTGAGTTACATATTTCACATAAGGGACTCTGCTGATTCAAGGCCAGGGTCACATAGTAACCATAGATCCCTCCTTTAAGGGACAAGGCAGGTTGGCTAGGAATGAGGGGATGGACAGACACCCCCCCATTATAAACTTCAGGAAAGCAGGTTCCATCCTGTCATCCCTGTCCCCAAGGCCTAGCACTCAGTAGGACCATAGTGAATATTTGTTAAATAGATACTGAACACATGTCTCAGTGTCTAGGCTTACCTAATCATGTTCGTTCTTCATTGTTCCTCCCCAGGGGCTACCGTGTGATTGAGCTGGAGCAGCATATCTCCCTCCTCCATGAGTACAATGACATCAAGGATGTGTCCCAGATGCTGCTGGGCAAGCTGGGTGGGTCTTAGGGGATGGGGAGGTGGGATGCCCCAAACCCTGCTCACCAGCCTCTGCTCCCCTGGGGACCAGCAGAGCAGGCAGGCAGCTCTTGCTTTATTTAGTCCCCAGGTCCTACTTGGGAGCGATTTTCGAACAGGACTTACCCACCTGCGAGACTGCAGTAATGGTTCCTGTTCTTTGGCTTTCAGAGACATTGAGATACCATGGCTACCTGACTTGCTTAAGTGGCAGCAAGGACCAGGGCACCTCTTTATATGCAGTGGGAGTTAGTTCTTCCTCCTGAACCAAGGCAGATGCATATGTATTTGTCTGACTAGAACAGCTTGTCATGGTAGTCAGGCCAGTTTGGGGTAAGATACTGTGTAGAAGCCTTATATAAGCTCAGTAGCCCTGTCCATTGGCTCAGAGCGCAGACCCTGGCATTCTGCAGCCAGGAGGAGGATGATTAGAGCTGCGCTATTGACCAGCTGCTGCCTGAGTTTTAACACTTGTTACAGAGATCCCTGTTGGCATCCAAGACCCCACAGCGCAAAGAAACCCAGGTTCACAGCAGAGGGGAGTCATGTGTCATTGGGAACGGGTCCCAGAGGAGGGAGCAGAAAATAGGAGAGAAGTGAAAGTGGTTAAAAGGAGTGATTGGAGCCAAAAATGGATGTGGCCAGGTGTAGTGGTGGATTGAGGCAGGAGGATCCTAAGTTCAGGACCAGCCTGCATTCCATAATGAGCCCCAGTCATAACACCCCTAGGTCATATGATGTGGAGCATGTGTCCTGTCACTTTCCTGACTTTTCAGTGAACATTTACTGGGCATCTACTCTGTACCAGGTACTCTAAAGTGCTGGAATGGTGGCAAAACATGTAGGTTAGGTGTTAGTGTTGATAGTGGGCAGACTATCTGTGTCTATTATCAGTGGATGAACAGAAATGTTAGTGTGTTCTGTGATGGAAACAGCAGAGATGGGAATACTGAAGTCTGAAGAGGGCAAGGAGAGAAGATAGGTGTGTCTTAGGCAGAGCAACAAGAGGAGCAGGGCCGCACAGAAGCCATGCTGAAATGCTTGGTCTGTACGGGTGGCCAGGCCAAACCCCCGGGGACAAGGCTTGGACGGAGAAGCAGGGAGATTACCTTTACCATAAATGGTAAGGTGTGAATCTGGGCCCAGAGGTGGTGTGTGGGTGGGCAGGACAGTGGCCTTAGTTTAGATTTTAACAGTCTTCTAGATAGTAGTCCATCTTTCCTTTCTTTCAGCTGTGACTCGAGGCGTTACCACCAAGGAGTTATATCCAGATTTTGATCTAAACCTGAACGACTGAGCAGCTTCTTGGAGATTGCCCCACAGGCACAGGAGGATGGGACCATAAAAGGCTGAGAGTCCAGACAGTATATTCATATGGTTTCCAGATTTAAAAAAATGCTAGAAGCCCCCCAAAGTTTGGGGTGGATTCTAGAGAAGAGGAGAATTGGGAGGGGTGGGTATTGTCAGTGCTAAGGTTCCTAACATACTTGTGAATTTACTTGTGTGGTTGTCCCTTTTGTTAATAAACATGTGAGCGTTCTCTGCATAGTTCTGATCCTTATCTCTACTAGCCTGTCATGCCTGCCATTGCTCACATCAGCTCACCCCTGCTGACTCTCACAGCTGTTAGTCCATGAGGAGTCTTTTTTTAAAAAATATATGTATGTATGTATGTTGCCCTCTTCAGAAACATGGGAAGAGGACATCGGATCCCATTACAGATGGTTGTGAGCCACCATGTGGTTGCTGGGAATTGAACTCGGGACCTCCTGAAGAGTAGTTAGTGCTTTTAACCACTGAGCCATTTCTCCAACCCTCCATGAGAATTCTTTTTTTTTTTTTTTTTTTTTGTATGCTGCTTTATTGTATGCTACAGCCAGTGTATATAAAATAGTTAAACCTTGTGAAACAGAAATCCATGAAAATTCAGAGAGGTAGATGTTAAGGACTGACAAGGAGAAGATTGTGCATTATGGCACGTGTTAAGGAGAAGGAGAAGCTTTTGTCCAGACTTCAAATGTAGTTCTCTTGAATATTCACTGGTTCAGGAAAAGTGGTTTGAGAAACCTCAAGATATATGACTACAAAAAGGAGCAGACTTTCTGGGGTCTAAAGGGATTTGTACTTGAAGACACTCCAGTCAGCAGAGGGTCGTGTTGAGCATTCTGCAGACAGAACTGTTTCAAGTTTGCAGCTGCCTGGGAAACCTTCACGTGGTTGAGCCCAGCCTCCAGCCGGAGCTGCTGAACCACCTTCTTCATGGCGGCGACGCTAGAAGAACCCAACATGGCGCTCGGGACAGCCGGGCCGACTCCTCAGTCCGAGTAGGGGGCGGCAGGTTGCTGGATGGCGGGGGCGGGGCTCCAACTTCGTCAAAGTTTCCGGTGCTGTGCGCGCTGCGCATGCGCGCCGACGCCCCCTGGGCGGCCATGAGAATTCTTAACTGCTGTCCCATTGACCTAAGAAAGGCAGGTGACTTGCCCAGGGTCACACAGTAGCAAGTGTGGCAGGGGTTTAAACGTAGGATTGTGCTTTGCACTGCTACTTTTCTGGGTTGAGAAGAAACAGGTCAAGTTGGGAGTGAGAAATGACAGCATTCCTAATTTACAAATTTGACCATCGTGATTATGAGTGAAATTCATGAGGCTGGAGATATGACTCATGATGAGCCAGCAGTGTTTGATTCGGAGAACCCACAGAAAGGTAGGAGAGAGTCTACTCCATAAAGCTGGTCTCTCGCCTCTTGTGCACCATGGCCACACCCCCACACACACATTGTGTGCACACACAGTCTCAATTTTTTTTTTGGTTTATTTTATGTAAGTACGCTGTCGCTGTCTTCAGACACATCAGAAGAGAGCATCAGATCCCATTACAGATGGTTGTGAACCATCATGTGGTTACTGGGAATTGAACTTAGGACCTCTGGAAGAGCAGTCAGTGCTCTTAACTTCTGAGCAGTCTCTCCAGCCCTCAATAATTCTGTCTTTTGAGATACGGTTTTTCTGTGTAGTCCTGGCTGTCCTAGAACTTGCTCTTTAGACCGTTGGCCTTAACACATCTGCCTCCTGAGTGCTGGGATTAAAAGGGGTGACCACCACAGCCTAGCTTATGTCCATCTCAATTCTAAAGGGGGAAAGAAGTTAATAGTTTGTTCAGCTTTCCCAAAAGGATCTCCCTCGCAAGTTGCAGAAGGAGAATTCCAATTCCCGTCTGTGACTCTGGCAGGTAAGGGTGAACGGCTGCTGTGCTTTGCTTGTTGCACACAGACAGCTCACCTGTAAAGAGCACTGACTGCTGCTCTTCAGAGCACCTCTGTTCAGTTCCCAGCAACAACACAGAAGCTTATGTTGGGGCCTGGGATAAGCCTCGCACTGACCACTCGGACACCAGCTTGAATATATGATGAAAGTTTATTGAATGCTTGAAAGAAGACAAGAAGGAAAACCTAATTGTGGCTCCTGTCTGTCCTCAGGGTAGACTTTTTATATGAAAAGCCAGGTGGATTGGTCCTCAGCACAGGATAGGAAGGGTGGGTGGGTGGTGGTAGTCAGAAATGTTAGCATAGAAACAGCACTGCTCCCCCAGGGTCATACACAATCCTCCTTCCTGAGGAGCATCAAGCCTAATGCTCGACGGTTTGCAGGACCACCTCAGTTAAAGGGTCCTGTCATTCCAAAAATGAGGTAGGTGGCTGAGCGTGATTTAGCCAGATCTTTTTCCACCTGTTCACTCACCAGCCTGAAGTTCTGTCCCCCTGTAACTAGAGCGGCAGTCAACACCGGCATTACAATGGGTGCAGCTCTCCTAGAGCGAGGGCTAGGATACAGACCCATGTGATCCCGCTCTGCTGTCCCTCCGTAGTATGTAACCTGAGGTACCACATGGACAAGCACACAGAACGCAGGCTTGCCTATGAAATAAACTGATAAATAGGAAAGGTCTATAGTACATGAAAGCCAAGTGCCTTTAGGTGCTGCTAGGAGGTTAGTCTTCATTCCAAGAGAATTGGACAGTTTTCCCACGTGTCAAGAGCACGGCATATGCCTGTATAGAGTGACCTTGGCAATGGATATTCCTGAGACCTAAAAGAAATTCCACTTCCCTGTATGTTCCCCAGAGAGACTGACCTCTTCCAAGGGCAGGAAGCAGTGTCATTTAGGGAGTCTACCTTGAGTTGGAAGGGCTTAGGATCAACAGTAGCTGTCCCTATATAATAATGAGGTTTGGAGCCCAAACAACCAACAATCTTTAGACATTTTTGGCCTACAAGCATTGAGAAACTTGAAAGTGGCTTCTCTACTGTTGACCAAAGGGTCCCCATATAAAAAAAGGGGATCATGGATCTCAAAAGGAGGGAGCACAGTCTGAGAATATAATGTGTTTTGAGGAAACACCTGGGTGGGTGTGAGTATTTGACCCCAGGACCTAGGAAGTTGCAATTCTTATTCTTGTCACAGAACTGGGTTTTGGGATTTGTGCCAGAGGTCCCACTGGGTGTAGGACCTCAGGGGTTTTTTTCTTTTTTTTTCTTTTCTTTTGGTTTTTCGAGACAGGGTTTCTCTGTGTAGCCCTGGCTGTCCTGGAACCCACTTTGTAGACCAGGCTGGCCTCGAACTCAGAAATCCTCCTGTCTCTGCCTCCCGAGTGCTGGGATTAAAGGTGTGCGCCACCACTGCCCGGCTTAGGACCTCAGGTTTCACTGGATTGTAAAGACATACCAGGGTCTGGCCCTGTCACATAAGCTCTGAACCCCAGGTATGTTCAACCTCCCTGTCAGCATAGGGATGAAAAGGATCCCAAGATTTGAGAGTTGTAACCAACGGATTACAAGTCTTAAGAATCTTACATTCTGCATTACAAGTAAGCCTTATATCAATATAAATGATCACTGTCCACTTTATCCTAGGGCCCAGGCCTCATCCCCAATGATGGCAGTTGTGGTCAGCGGGAGATTGAGTGCATGTGGCCCATTTCTGTTGATCCCGTCAGCAGTTCCTTCGCTGTGCTGTCAACACTGCACCTAGTAGCCTTAGGTCCAGGCATATGTGGCCCAGCCATGAAGCGTAAGGGGAAGGATGGTACACTTGAGGATCTTGAGACTTGTTACCTAGATGTGGCCATAAGTCACAAAGGTCTGTGACCATTTTTTTGGAAGCTGAGAATATTCATCATGCTATAAATCTGCCTGTTTTAGTATCAGACAGCCAAGTCTTTGGCTTATAGTTATGAGGTCTCACCAGTCTTGGGGTGGAGCAAGGGATTACCATAAACATAAAACAAGGACGCAGTTGATCTGCAACAAGTCTTATCTTCGGAGGGCCCTCCCGGTGGCGGCGTGCCGTCCATTCTTGCTCTGGATGTTGACATTTTCTCACGGGTCCTGTGGATGAGAGTGGAAGACAGCTCATCTCGGGGCCGGGTCCTGATGTTTCTGAGAAGCAGACTTCAGATGAGAATGATGGATCCAGGTGTGGATCTCATCAACCTTGACTGCCATGGGGGTTGTCTGGATCACGGTGTAGGGTTCCTTCCATTGAGGAGCAAGGGATTCTTTAGTGTCTCTTAACCAGGATTAAGTCTCCAGGTTGGAACCGATGAGGGGTGACTGGTGAGCCTAGTTCATATAGGTGTCCAGTATAGGCATGCAGGCCAGTCTGGATCCTTTGAGGGGCTTGGATTGACTTAAGGACATCATGATTAGAAATCTCAGCTAACCTGTGAGTATTCTTGCTGTTCTGATTCTGTGACAATCAGGACAGGCTAGACATTCGCTATAGTAAGACCATGCATGTGTCCCCAGACCTAATTCTTTACCTGGGTCTGGTTTTCTAAATACTGGTGACAAGCTAGGTCTGATTCATTCATTATATATGTGGTCATAGAATGGCTAAGATGTTAAGGTATTTTAAATTGGTTTTAAGAGAGACAAGCACGTCAACTTTCACATGGTGCTAATCTGCCTTCTTACCTAAAGAACATGTAGGGGAATTCTGTAATTATCAGTTGCTATTAAATGACTTGTAAAACTATTTTATTTTCTAGGTGATTCTGATATTATTAGAAGCACGCCAGAACAGACTGGTGAGAAGTAAACCAAGAACATTTTCCTTTAATAAAACTTTGCCAGAGCTCCTTTTGAAGAAAGAAAGAAAGAAAGAAAGAAAGAAAGAAAGAAAGAAAGAAAGAAAGAAAGAAAGAAAGAAAGAAAGAAAGAAAAGATAGAAAAGAAAGAAAGAAAGAAATCTCAGCTAACATGGAGGGGTGTGTGTCTCCTAAACATTATCTCCAATAGAGTTATTCCATCTATGTAAGGAGTGTCCCTGACCCGAAGAGTCACTCCATCATCGACAGTTTCTAGGGTTAATTTAGTTAAAGTCTCCTTGAGGGTTCTATTCATCCTCCCTACCTGGCCTGAACTCTGGGGGGTGCTATGCAGAATGAAGCTGCCAATTCACCTCCAATGTTTTTGTCAAAGTTTGCCTAACCTGGGATGAAGGCCGGTCCATTGTCAGATCCCAAGGCCATAGGGGTTTTAAACCAAGGTGTTATTTCCTCAGTCAGTTTCTTACAGTCTGAACACTTTCCTTCTTGGACGGCAGGAATGCCTCAGCCCACCCTGAGAAGGTATGCATAAACCTTTTATAAATATAAAATATAAATATAAAAGATATTTGTAACCAAATTTTCCTGGTTTTACCTCAGAGAAGTCTGAGGTAGACTACTGGTGAAGTTCCTCTTTCTCTTTTAGCATTTGTTGGTTTTGGAGCTGGGCTTGTCACTTGACAAGGATGACATCTACTAACAATGTCCTCCACTTCCTTGGTTAGTCCTTGAGTAAAAAACTTTGTTAGGAGGCAGAGGCAGGCGGATTTCTGAGTTCGAGGCCAGTCTGGTCTACAGAGTGAGTTCCAGGACAGCCAGGGTTACACAGAGAAACCCTGTCTCGAAAAACCAAAAAAAATAAAATAAAAAAATAATTTAAAAAACTTTGTAGATATTAATTGTTTCTTTTTTAAAAGATTTATTTATTCATTTATATATATGAGTACACTGTAGCTGTCTTCAGACACACCAGAAGAGGACATCAGAGCCCATTACAGATGGTTGTGAGCCACCATGTGGTTGCTGGGAATTGAACTCAGGACCTCTGGAAGAGCAGACACTGCTTTTAACAGCTGAGCCATCTCATCTTATTCATTCCCAGATGTGTGCTGGCATGGAGATCCTGAAACAAAGTTCTTCCCAGAGTTTTTAGTAGAATCTTTCTTTCTTCCGTCTCTTGTATGTCGCCATCTGTCCTTTATGTGGGTATTAGGTAGGAGCCGATAAGCCTGGTTGTCTTCTTTGGAATAAGCGGGGTGTTCAAGCAGGAGCAGGTCTGGAAGGGTCACTGGCAGATGTGGGAGAGGCTGTGGCGGTCCCTCTAGTCATCAGATCTCCTTTACAATTACTGATGGCCTCTGGGGTCTGTTCCTGCTGATGTCCAGGACAAGGTATGATAGCCCTTTTCTTTAGGAGCCACAGAGCAGCTAGGAGGTCTAGGATCTGTTTGTTTTGGGTGTCTTTCCTTCTGTAGTCAATAGTCCCCCTCACTGAATATTGCCCTGTGAACATGTGCAGGGGCGAATGCATACCGACTATCAATGTAGGTATTAACCCCCTTGTCCTTGCCCAATCGAAGCACTTCAGTGAGGGCTATGAATTCTGCCCTTTGGGCTGATCTCCCACTCAGGAGGGGAGATCTCATAAAGTCTTGCCCAAGTCCACCACTGCCGCCCCTGCCTGCCTGTCTTCCATGTAGCTGTCTCCATCTGTGTCCATGGTAAGATCTGCACTGGGCCAGGGCCAGTCAGTGAGGTCTGGCAGGTGCGGCACACCCTGCAGGGTCTCCAAGCAGTCATGTATCCGTGGGTTTTCTAAGTCTGGATTGGGCAGCAGGGTGGCAGGATTCAGAAGGTGCTAAGGGCAAAGGGCACACGGGTGGTTAAGCAACAGAGTCTGATAGTGAGTTAGCGAGGCGCTTGACGTCCAGTGGTTGGGGGGCTTCTGAGAACCCCCCATGGCATGGGGACTAGTTAGGGCTGTTAATTTCTCTGCACTTTTAGCCAGCAGTGCAGTAGCTGCTACATACCTCAAGCAGTTTGGCCATCCTGCTGCTGCTGCTGCTGCTGGGTCCAGTTTCTTAGCTAGGTAGGCCACTAGTTGTCACCAAGGGCCCAAGGTTTGTGTCTTGTGTCGGTTCCACTTTTGCAATGCTTTAGCTTTTGTCCACAGATAAATGGAAGGGCTTGGTCACAGCAGGCAGTGCCAGGGCCGGAGCTGCCAACAGTGCTGATTTCAAATCCTGAAACGCTTTCTCTTGTTCTGCTGTCCATATGAAAGGCTCTTCCTGCCCCCGGTGTCCTCATAAAGGGGTTTAACTATTTCAGCAAAACCCGCCAACCCCAGGACTTTCCATACTTGGTGTCTGGTGTTAGGCACTGGATGCCTAAGATAGTTTTGTTTTGTTTTGTTTTTAAAACTGGGTGAGAGAGACTTCTTTGACTCCCCTTGAGCTGGAAACCCAAGTAGGTCACTTCAGATACACAAATTTGAGCCCTCTTAGCCGAGACCCTATATCTCAGTTTCTGCAGTGTTTCTAGAAGAAACCTGGTTGCTTCTTTACATGAGTCAACATCAGTGGCGGCCAATAGCAGATCACCCACGTACTGAAGCAAAGAATCCTGTGCTGGTATAGTCGGCCTATACTCTCGGAGGTCCTGGCGGAGCGCCTCATCAAAAATGATAGGTGAGGTTTTGAATCCTTATGGTAGTCTGGTCCAGGTCAGCTGTCCACTGAGCCTTCAAACCTATCTTGAGGCAAATGAAAGGCCAAACCTGGAGGGTTATTCTCATGCAACCCTCTGGGGAGAAATAATTGTGAGTTCCCATCTTTTAGGAGGTCCCTCCTCAGTAAGGGATAAGGACATTCAGTAATCACTAAGAAAGAGTGAGTAACAGTCTTTTTTTTTTTTTTGGTTTTTTGAGACAGGGTTTCTCTGTATAGCCCTGGCTGTCCTGGAGCTCACTCTGTGGACCAGGCTAGCCTCGAACTCAGAAATCCGCCTGTCTCTGCCTCCCAAGTGCTGGGATTAAAGGCGTGCGCCACCACTGCCCGGCTTGGGGTTGAGTAACAGTCTTTTTACCCAAATCCACACACCGTTTGGTAGTTTATGAATAAGGTTTAGTGCCTCCGGCACCCTGGACCAGGGTGGTCTGGTTTATCAACGGTCCCAGGTACTTCTGGAGAACTGAGTGGCATGCCCCAGTGTCAACAAGAAAGTTTCCTGCATGTCTGCCCACTGTTAAAGTTATCCTAGGCTCGGGAAGGGGCTTGGAGCCCTGACAGCCTCGGTCAGCTTCTTCTCAGTTTCTGGGGGCACTCATTCTTCCCACGAGCCATTGGGAAGCAGTGGGCATGCTGATTGTTCAGAAGCCTTGGACAGGGTTGAGTCTTGTCAAGTTGTTTAGTCTTGTCTTTATTATTCAGAGGTTTTTGCAGATCTACGCCTTTGAAAGATCTGACCCCTTATGAGGAAGGTTAGGCCCTTAGCAAACTTAGAGCCGAGACATGCCCGGGCAAAAATCCCACCCAGCTACATTCCTACAGGTGACTTTGACCTGACCTCAGGGCCAGAGGCACAATGTTTCAGGATGCAACTGACTTGTGACTAACATTCTGTACTTCCCCATAACGCAAATTCCTTCTGTTCCCCACCCCTTTGTGTTTTTTTCCTTTAAATACCCCTGACTTCAGCTGCTCGGGGCCGAACCCCTCTGCCTCTGCGTAGGTTACGGGTTCGACCCCAGTGCATTGGTCCTTCTCAACGCCCCCGAATTAAACCTCGTGTGATTGCAGCAAGGACGGTCTTTCGTGAGTTCTTGGGGGGGGGGTCGCACCATCCCGAGACTTGAGCGAGGGTCTCCCCAGTTCGGGGGTCTTTCACCTTGAGCTTTCTGAGTTGCAATAAGAAATTTTGCCAGTTTCTTAGATGGTTTTTCTTCTTGCCTTTCTCTAGTATTAAAAGTCTTTTGAACAATCTCCGTTAATTCACACAGCTTCTTCAAAGCCTTCAATTTTCTGAATCTTCTTCTGGATGTCAAGGGCTGATTGACCTACACACAAGCCTCATTGACAGCTTGTCTCTGGTGTCTCGGGGTCAGTTGGGGCATAGTTGCAATAGGCATTCAGTAGCCTCTCCAAGAAAGTAGCAGGAGATTCCATAGGAACCTGTGTACTACCTGGCTCACCTCAGACAAATTTGAGGTGCCCGCGAGCTCGCACCTGTCCAGCAGCTATGGATGAACTGGGTCTACCTGGAAGGGGAGTTGGGAATGAAAAAGGGACTGGGTGTGAGAGAAGGATGAAGCCAAGACCAAAGTTTCTGATCAAGGCTCAAAGTTTAATTCTGCAGCTCCAACTTATAAAGGGAAAACCACAAGACCCATCCTTTGTTTCAGCTGGTTTAGGTTACAAAGCAAGCTCAGCGGGCAGTCCATTCTTCTAAGTTTCTGTAAGAAGCAGCACGTGCAGCAAGGCCGATGACTCCACCTGGGTGGTTAAGGTCCAGCTGTGGCATATGCCTAAGGTCTATTCAGCCTGCTCAAGGCCCAGGGAAGGGCACACACGCACATGCACACTCTGTAGCTGTCTTTAGACACCAGACACACCACACCACAAGAGGGCATCAGATCCCTTTACAGATGGTTGTGAGCCCCCATGTGGTTGCTGGGAATTGACCTCAGGACCTCTGGATACCTCCTGCCCAATGCGGTCTTGTTCCTCTGTAGTGAGTGTGTCTGCATGAGCAGCTGAGCATCATCCCAGGTGGGCTGGTGGGTATGAAAAATAGTCTCCAAGAGAGATCTCAGAGCTTGACGTTTCTCAGAGAAAGGCAGATTCTGAGCTTTCCAGTTGTAAATATCACTAGCAGAGAAAGGCTGACAAGCCAGAAAAGGCAGGTTTCTGGGAGTTCGAGGCCAGCTTGATCCATATAATGAGTGTCGGGCTATAGGGTTTTATACTGTGAAACCCTTTGTCTTAACTCTTCTACTGCTGTGAAGAGACTCTTACAAGAGAGAACACTTCATTCTGAGCTTACTTACAGTATCAGAGGCTTAGTTCATTATGATGTGGACTGGGGATGGGGGCATGACCCAAATGATGCTGGAAACCTCAAAACCCAACCCCAATGACACACCTCCTCCAACAGGCCACACTTAATAATCCTATAAAACAATTCCACTCTGGTGACTAAATATTCAAATGCATGAGCCTATGAAGGCCACTCTTTTTTTTTTTCTTTTTTTCTTTTTTCCCCAAGATAGGGTTTCTCTGTGTAGCCCTGGCTGTCCTGGAGCTCACTCTGTAGATCAGGCTGGCCTCGAACTCAGAAATCCGCCTGCCTCTGCCTCCCGAGTGCTGGGATTAAAGGCATGCGCCACCACTGCCCGGCTTCTATGCAGGCCATTCTTATTCAAATCACCACATCCTGCCTTTAAAAAAAAAAAAAAAAAAAAAAAAAAAAAAGCCATAGAAATGAAAGAAGATTTGGTTCAGTGTGTAAGATCCCAGCACCCTTTAAAACAAGCCCATTGTCTCACACAGACCTGTAACACCAGCTCTGGAGGTGGGTGGAGACAGGAGAATGGCTGGGGTTTGCTTCTCAGCCCAGCTGGGAAAACTTGAACCCCAGCTTCACCTGAGAAAGAGACCCTGACTCAGGAATGGGCAGTGAGAAGACCCTAGATAGCGCTCCAGACACAGTCATGCACTCACTCGCACCTTCGAGAACAGCACTGGGAGGCAAAGGCAGGCGGGATCTCTAAGTTCCAGGCCCATCAGAGCGACGTAGACTCAGTCTCAGCACCCATCATCAACCCAACCCTGATGAGTGTGTCTGAAAGTTCTTTTTGGGAAATGTGGGCAGCAAAGTCTCCACAAGGAAGGGTCACAGCTTGGAACAGCAGAACTCACTTGCGTCTTGCTCAGACCATTGTCTGCACAGTCATGTGACCAAATGGAATGAGGTCCGGGATGAAGATGGGCACATAGTGTTTGATAGGGACAAGCAGCTGTCTTAGCCCAGAAAGCCTCACTACTGAAGGGTGCTCAGAGGACTGGTGGGCAGCCTCAGGGCTCATGACCCAGCACCTAGACCTCTTCCCCCAGTGGCCCACGCTTGTGCTCTGGCCCTATTCCTGACATCAAACACACTACATCACTCTACCTTTCCAGATTCACCATGAAGATCCCCTAGTCACTTATTCCAAGCAGTGGCCTAAGCCCATCCTAACCAGCTTTGCATTTACATGGGAACCGGGAAGGAAGATATCTCCAGGTCCAATTCAGTATGAAAACCACCCCCATGTGCTATTGGCAGGCACCAGCCTCTTGGGGCAGGGCCCGCTCAGAGGTGTGCTTAATAGCTGGGCAGCACGTGGACAGGGACAGAGAAGGAGGTGAAAGGTGATAATCACACATCCAAATTAGTTACAAGCCACAGGTTTCATCAGACTAGGGCTGGCCACTGCAGTAACCCGCCATTTGCACAACACTGCTCAATGGGATCTGTGTACCTCACCTGAAGCACCTTACCGGCCCTGACAATGGAGTAAGGTTCTGTAGAGT
Source organism: Uromys caudimaculatus (assembly GCA_028551405.1). NCBI lineage: Eukaryota > Metazoa > Chordata > Mammalia > Rodentia > Muridae > Uromys > Uromys caudimaculatus. The sequence goes on from CM052701.1 coordinate 132,317,390, forward strand.
ACCCCTTTCCCAAACTGAGCCAGCTGAGGCACAAGATGTAAACAGTCCCTAATCTGCCTGACTCCAGAGCTGGCAAACTACCAATGAGTAATGTCCTAGCTCCCAAGGGTGGATTGGCTTCTCTTGAAGAAATGATGGCTCATACCTACATTCCCAACATCCAGGAAAGCCTAAGTCTAATGGATTGCTAAGTTTAAGTCCTACCTTGGAGCCGGGCAGTGGTGGCGCACGCCTTTAATCCCAGCACTCGAGAGGCAGAGGCAGGCGGATTTCTGAGTTCGAGGCCAGCCTGGTCTACAGAGTGAGTTCCAGGACAGCCAGGGCTACACAGAGAAACCCTGTCTCGAAAAACCAAAAAAAAAAAAAAAAAAAAAAAAAAAAGTCCTACCTTGGGTACATAGGTACACTAGTAGGGGAGGGCTTGTCTTTTGAGGTTCTTACGTAGCCCAGGCTAGCCTAGAACTCATCTTCCTGCCTCTGCCTCTGAAACGCTAGAATTGTTGGTACACACTACCATACTGTTTGGGAGGAACTAGAATTTGAATGCAGAACTCTCTGAACCCTTAGGTTCACTTATCTTAGCCACAAACTTCAATAATGTTTCTCAGAAATTGCATCTGGCCTTGGCCAGGTGTGGGGCCACATGCCTTTAAACTAAGCATTCAGGAGGTAGAGGCAGGCAGGCAGTTCAAGGCCAGCCTTCTCTGGCTAGCTTCAGGCTATCTAGAGGTACACAGTGAGACTGTCTTAAACAAACAAACGCCATAGGAAAGGAGGGACTAAAGACCTAGCTTAGTATTAGAGCACATAGACCAGAGTTTTATCTTTAACACCATACAATAATGATTTGCATTTGAAATGTGGCTCCCCAGTGTTTAGGAATTCTTGAGTCTTCAGACCCAGAGCTTTGCCTTTTATACATTTTTAAAAGATTTGTGTGTGAGCTGGGCATTGGTGATGGTACACACCTTTAGTCTCAGCGATCAGCCCTCAGGAGGCAGAGGCAGGCAGATTTCTGAGTTTGAGGCCAGCCTCGGTCTATAGAGCAAGTTACAGAACAGCCAGGGCTACATAGAGAAACCTTGTCTTGAAAAAATGGTGTGTGTGTGTGTGTGTGTGTGTGTGTGTGTGTGTGTGTGTGTGTGTGTGTGTTTTGGGGGTTGTGGGGTGCCCTGTGAATGAACTGCTCTCAGAGGCCAGAGAGGGCGCTGGATCCTTGGATCTGGAGTTAGAGGCAGTTGCGAGCCACCTGACCTGACATGGGTACTGAGACTCGACCTCAGGCCCTTTGGAAGGACGACAAGTGCTCTTAGACACTGGAACCATCTGTCCAAGCCATCTTGTTGTTGTTGGTTTTTGTTTGTGTATGTTTGTGTGTTTGTTTGAGTCTAGGCTGGCCTATATATCTGAGGATGACCTTGAACTCCTAACCTTTCTGCTTTCACCTCCCAAGTTTTAAGAAATGTTTGAAAATTGTAGCACCTCAGGGTATCAGCTGAGGAATTGTACATGTCAGGCACTTGACCACTGGTCTACACCCCCAGGTATCTCTTCACTTACTTTGTGTATATGTCTGAGCATGTAATTGTTTGTGTGGGTGTTGGTGCACAGGGCAGAGGTCGAGAAGATGTCCTTGGGTGTTGTTCCTTAGGTTCCTGTCTGCCCAGGTTTTTTTTTTTTTTTTTTTTTTTTTTAAAGATTTATTCATTTATCTTATGTTTATGAGTATACAGTGGCTGTCTTCAGATATACCAGAAGAAGGCACTGGATCAATTACAGAGGATTTTAAGCCACCATGAGCTTGCTGGGAATTGAACTCAGGACCTCTGGAGGAGCAGTCAGTGCTCTTAACAGCTGAGCCCTCTCTCCAGACCTGCCCCTCCCCCCGTTTTTTTAAAGGCCAGGTCTCTCATTGGCTTGCATCCCCTCCAAGCAGTGTAGGCTAGCTAGCAGTGAACTCCTTGGCTCCTCCATCTCCACTTTCCCAGCACTGGAGTTACAAGTACTTACTACTGCACCTGGTTTTTAGTGTGTATGTATGTGTCTGTGTGTGCCTGTCTGTCGATCTAGGCTAGAGGTCAACATTTGGGTGTCTTCTTCAATCGCTCACCATTGTTTTTGAGACAGAGTTTCTCAGTGAAAGGGGAGCTTGCCAGTTTGACTAAACTGTTTGGCCAGTAAACCCCAGTGATATTCCTGTCTCTGTTTTCCAAACACCAGGATCACAGCTCTCAATGCTGCTGCTGCTGCTATCAACATTTTACGGGAGTGATAGGGCTTGAACTTGGGTCCTTATGTTCGCATGGCAAGTATTTTACCAGCTGAGCTATCTCCCTAGCTCTCTCAATATATTTTTTTGGGGGTTTGGAAATTGGACCTAGGATCTCATGCATGCTAGGTAGGTGCTCTACTGAACTAAACCTTCAGCTTATTTATTTGTTTTGGTTTTAGTTTTGGTTTTTCCAGACAGGGTTTCTCTGTGTAGCCCTGGCTGTCCTGTAACTTGCAGGCTGGCCTCAAACTCAGAGATCCACTGCCTCCTGAGTACTGGGGCTAAAGGTGTGCACCACCACCACCCAGTAACCCTCAGCTTTTTAAAAAAAATGTTAAAGATGAGATCACCAGGCCAGTTTCTGGAGTTGTTGATGGTATCTTTTATCTCTGTTGCTTGTTCCCTCGTGGCTGATGAAATGGCCTCCAGACAGCAGTAATAATGTCTTGACAAACCCTATTGCAAACCTGCCTGTATCTAAACCACCCATTGGGGTCCCTGACCCCAAGTATCTCAAGAATTCATCACCCAAAGGCATCTGATTTGGTTGCTTTCCAAGATGTCTTTTAGACCCTGGTTGGCTGCCTTCCTTCCCTGGTGTTGACTTGCTCCACCCCTTCCTCCCTGACATCAGCAAACTTGCCCAGCTGGTTTGCCAGGAAGAAGCTGGGTCTGTTTTGTCATCTTTGGAATCTTCTGGATTCTTATTTATCAGGAACACCAGTATTGGAAGTCAGAGGCGGCACCACTGAGAGTTCAGGCAGGAGCCTAGCTTTGACTACAGCCTGCTCTGCTGACCCTAAAGAGGCTGGAAGGCCCCAACGCTGTCCCATCACATCAGTCAGACCCTGGTCCTCACCCGGCAGTTCTTGTCTCAGCTCCACCCACTGCCCCAGCATCCTCATCCGCAATGCTTGGCACTCCCAAGCTTCTGTCTTGAGACTGATGTCCATCCTCCTGTTATCTGGCCCAAGGATAGGACTGGTCATAGGCTGAGCAAATGTGGCAGAGGAAATGCACTGCTGATAACACAATGGTGGATTGAGTTTGTTTGCTTTTCTGGATTTTGGGTTTTTTTGACATAGGGTCTCCTTATATAGCTTAGTTGGACTCAAACTTGGAGTCCTGTCCCAGCCTCTAAGTGCTGGGATTACAGGTATGCACTGCCCTGACAATTACAATGGTCAGCCGTCATTGTCCACTTGACTATATTTAGGATACATGGAAACACCTGTAGATGTCTGTGGTGGTTTGTATATGCTTGGTCCAGGGAGTGGCACTATTAGGAGGTGTGGCCTTGTTGGAGTAGGTGTGGCCTTGTTGGAGGAAGTGTGTCATTATGGGGATGGGCTTTGAGACCCTCCTCTTTACCTCGTGGGATCTGTTCTGCTCCTGGCTTCCTTTGGATGAAGGTGTAGAACTCTCAGCTCCTCCTGCACCACGCCTGCCTGACACTGCCATGCTCATGCCTTGATGATAATGGACTGAACCTCTGAACCTGTAGGCCTGGTTAAACGTTGTCCTTATAAGAGTTGCCTTGGTCATTGGTTTCTTCACAGCAGTAAAACCCTAAGACAATGTCTCTATGAAGTGTTTCCGGAAAGGTTTAACCAAGACAAAAAGACGGCCCACCCTAGATGTAAGTAAGCACCATCGTATGGGCTGAGATCCTGGACTGAATCCTAAGGGAAAGCTGAGTTCTAACTCCCATCTCTCTCTCTCCTTCTTATGGGTGGAATGTGACCTGCCACCTCACAGTCCCACCACAATGCCTTCCCTGAGCCAAACAAACCATCCTTTCCAGTAGTGTTCCTCAGTTATGTTGTCACAGCAATGAAAAAAGTAACACGCCCAGCTTTTTGCTTGTTCTTATCTGTGGTTGAACAGGAAGGCTCAGCATGTGCACAGACAGACATGGGACACCACACTGGGGGCTTCATCTTCCCATTTGTGAAAGTGGATACCTGATGCCTGGGGTGGCCTCATCACAAGACGGTTCCACCTAAGTGAAGGATGTCTGAATAGCTGGCAAATGTCCACCAGCTGGGTTCTAAGCATAAACCAGGCCCTGTGCGATGAGGGACCTTCACGAGCCAATGCCCTGGAGGTCTGGGGAGGAGGAAGACATGAAGCTATAGCTACCCAGCTGCCATTTTGATTCATTCATTCCTTCACTCATTCATGTGTTCATTCCTTCATTTGCCAAGTGCTGAGGGGGGCTCTGAATTCCAGGGATGAATTATTGAACAAAATAGACAAATACTCATGCCTTTTTGGAGTTTATATTCTAAGGGAAGGAGTTAATCAACAAAACATAACATGTAAGTCGTTGGATCTGGAAGGTGGTTCAGTTGGTAGACCACTTGCCTACCACACTGGGGCTGATCCCTAGTGCCACATACCAAGCAGGGTGTGGCATGCCTGTAACGCCAGCATTTAGGAGGTAGAGGCAGGAGGATCACAATGTCAAGGTCATTCCCAGTTACATAGAACCATAGGTATTTCGAAATCAATCTGAGCCTGGCATGCCACTACATACCTGTCAATCTTGGGGTGTTCCTCATTTTAGCATGGTGTTTAAGGGTTTCCATTGCTGTGAAGAGACACTAGGACCAAAGCAACTCTGATAAAGGACAACATTTAATTGGGGCTGGCTTATAGGTTCAGAGGTTCAGTCCATTATCATCAAGGCGGGAACATGGCAGCATGTAGGCAGACACAGTGCTGGAGAAGCTGAGAGTTCTACATTTTGATCTGCAGGCAGCTAGGAGGATGGTCTCCTCTGCACTGGGTGGAGCTTAAGCATAGGAGACCTCAAAGTCCACTCCCACAAGGCCACAGCCACTCCCACAAGGCCACACCCACTCTCACAAGGCCACACCCACTTTCACAAGGCCACACCTCCTAATAGTGCCACTTCCCATGGACCAAGCATTCACACCACCACATATATCCATTAATTCATAGGTTTTTGTCTTTTCATAGAGCCCCAAAGATCTAGCATGCTCTATTTGTACATTTTTAGTAATATTTTTTTCTGGATTGAATGTTCCAATTGCTCCGCCTTGTTTTCAGACCCAGATATCCTGTCTTCCCCTGGTCTGGTCTGTTAGTGACTTGATTTTCAGCGTTTCAGCTGGGTTTACTTCCGTATCTCTCTCCTGTGGAGTTCCATCTTCATACCCTTTGCTGACTTCTATGCTTCAGTTAGCCACTGTGTCCTCTAAGACTATTTGGGAGTAAATGTCTACTTCTTTCAGAATATTTGGCTTGTTTGTTTGTTTTTTTAAAGATTTATTTTATTTATTATATGTAAGTACATTCTAGTTGTCTTCAGACACACCAGAAGAGGGCATCAGATCCCATTACAGATGGTTGTGAGCCATGTGGTTGCTGGGAATTGAACTCAGGACCTCAGGAAGAGCAGTCGGTGCTCTTAACCACTGAGCCATTTCTCCAGCCCCTTTCAGCATATTTAAAATCATTCTTTTTACTTCTTTGTCTGGAATCTCTCCTGTGGGCCATTATGATGGAATTGGTATTTGCAGGAGAAACATGTCTGGATTTTTAGTGATTCCTGTGTTATTTTTTATAGGACTTGTGCAGCTGGCATTATTGGTTTTTTTTAATTTTATTTCCCTTTCTTCATTCAGTGGAAATGTTTGCAGTGTTCAAGACAATCTAGGTTGTAGTTGGGTGGTGGTATTATTTTCTTTGGTCAGAGTGATGTTTAGGGGACCAGGCTCAGTTCGCAGTAGTCCCCAAGAGAATACTGCCTGCAATGACAGTCACTATCCAGGCGGGCCTTCTATGAGAATCCAGTAATCGTCAACTGGAAAATAACCATCCCTTAGGCATCAATCATCATTTGGAGAGAGAGAGAGAGAGAGAGAGAGAGAGAGAGAGAGAGAGAGAGAATATGAATGCAAAGAAAAGAAGGGAAGAAAAAAATTGTAAAGGAAGGCTCATGGTTAGTTTTGGTTTGGTAGAGAAAAAGTACTGAGTGGAGCAGAAAGCTACAGCCTCTCCCTATAGGGGAGAAGGCAGAGGAATTTTGGCTATAGATAGACTGAAGAGATAGAAAGGAAGAAATGCAACCAGATAACTTGTGGTTCCATTCTTCTACTTCTTCCCTTGTGGTGTCCAGAAGCCGCTGTGCACCAAACAGGGAAGGACAGAGCAGAACCAAGTTCCACACTCCGTGTTGTCCCTTGGTTTCTACCGACTCTGGTATACACCAGGGACGAAAGGATGAGTCGAAGTCCAGAACGGGTGGGTCAGCAGGACCCCCATCTGGTAGTAAGTGCCGGGGAGGGAGGAGGCTTCCTCCGGAGATTTCAGTGTTACAGCTCTTTAATGTTACAGCTCTTTTAGACAATGCTCAAAAAAATAGCTTCAATGAATGAGCTGGTTAGCATACACTTTTAGGGTGGACCGAGGTTAGATAGTTTGGGAGAAGGGGATGAAAATATCCAGGGTGATCATTGGCTGAAAGCTACGGGATTCAGAAGCTCCATTAACATGGGGAGGCATTCCAGGAACTACAGGTGTAGGACTATGTGACATTCCTCAGGTAGGCAATGTGGGGTCCTGGGATCCCCCAGAGAAGAGGAAGGCCTGCCTGCTGACAAAGGGAGTCTGCTGTTTTGCCCCGAGTTCAGGGCTGTCCAGTCATGCCAGACTTCGTTCAACCTTAGCAGCAGGATTTCCCAAGAATAATGTAGAAGGGTTTCCATCTCTCGGAGGATGAGCTAGAGCCTCTCCAACTAGGTCAGGGTATGTCTTTGGGAAAGAGAAAACAGAAAGAAGCCGTGGGGAGACAGACATAGGGCAAGAACAGACAAGGGCCTAGCCGGCTGCCAAACTGACACTGAGTGTTAAATGAGCAAGAACCAGGTGAGAATGACAGGGACAGCTGGTGGCACAGTTGCTCCATGCAGTCTTGAGTCTCATGTTCCTCCCCTGACTCCCACAAGCCTGTCTGAGCCTGTTCCTTGGAGATGGGCAACCCTTTTCTCCCATTCTTTCCTCCCAGGCTTCCTTGGGATGATCAGCTTCCAGGCAGTAGGCCAGCTCCCACTCTGGCCTGGGTGGAATGGTTACATGGTCATCTAGAGGCTTCTGATAGAAAAGTCTGGTACAAACTGAAACAGGCCTGGTTGTGAGGCTGGGTCTTTCAGGAGCTCTGGCCACTCCACGGTTTTCTTAAGGCCTCTGCCAAGTGCTTCAGGTCCGTGCTGACATGAAAGCAGTTGAGCTGGTGGACTGGCAGCACCTCTGCTCAAGGCAGCAGCAAGACTGGAGAGTCCAGCGGCTTCCAGTTACTTGCATTACCCCCATCTCTCAACACCCTAATTATTCACAGCACATGAACTTGAGGAGCAATCAATGCTCACAGGAAGAATTTAAGACCGGGCATGATGGCGCACACCTTTAATCCTAGTACTCAGGAGGCAGAAGCCGGTCTCTCTCTCACTGTGAGTTCAGAGCCATCCTGATCTCCATTGCAAGTTCCAGGCCAGCTAGGGTACACAATGAGACATGTGTCCCAAGGAGAGCAAAACAACAACAAAGAATTTAAAAGCCAAGTTGTTGGAGTTGGAATGACTGCTCTAATAGAAGACTCGTTTTAATTCCCAGCATCCTCTAGCAGCTTTTAACTCTTGGAAAGTCCAGTCCCAAGTTGACCAACTCCCTTTTCTGGCCCCCGTGGGAACTCCAAGCATGTGATACAAAAACACATGCAGGTAAAACAGCCATACATATAAATTAAAATGAAAAAAAAAAGTGTACTGCATAGGACCAGGGTTCCGTTCCCAGCATTTAAAATGGGAAGCTCACAATTGCCTGTAACTTCAGCTCTCTGGGGATCTGACACTCCCAGCATTCAGTCATATGTGGAGACCCATAACACACACACATAAGCACACATAAATAAAATTGTTATAAATATTTCATTTTTTAAAAAGCCAGGCATGATGGTGTGTGCTTGTAATGTCCACCCTCAGAAGGCTGAATCAGGAGAATTGCTACATGTTCGAGGCCAGCCTGAGCTTCAGAGTACCAGGCAGCCAGGGCTATGTGGAAGATTCTGTCTAAAAGTCAAAAGATTTTAGCAGATTCTCAGGATACTTAATGCATCAAGGAGAGGGAGGTCTTTCTAAGTGTCTCAGGATGACCTATTCTCACCTTGAGAGGAGCTGAGGAGGGACACCTGTGGCAGGAGGCATCGATGAGCATAAGCAGGGAAGGTCCTAACCCTGTGGATGACAGGATCTCGGCTGTGCTAGGGAAATGGGGGTGTTCACGGGTGCGTGGGCTGGAGACCTTAGTCTAGTTCAGCACTTGAGAGTGCGGCTCGGCGGGAGGTGGAGCCCCATCTAGGCCCCGCCTCCAGGTAACCGGGTCATTCCGGAGTCACTGAGGCTCTTCAGGGACACGGCCTTGAGTGCCGCGCGTCCTGCGCGCATGCGCCCATGGCCCCGGAAGCGATGCGCACGGCGTCCGCCCCTACGTCCCGGCGGGAGCGGGCAGAGTCGGTGGATGTATGTTCGCCGCTCTGGAGATGGCTTCAGCGGGAGGCGGCGGCTCCGAGAGCGCCGCGCCCGAGGCTGATCGTCCTCAGCCGCGGCCCTTCCTCATCGGCGTGAGCGGCGGCACTGCTAGCGGCAAGGTGAGCGCCCTGCGCCCGGGCCTCGTGGAGGGACTGCCAGGCCGCAGGTTGGGGCGCCATTGCCTCCGGCCCGACCGCGGCACCTGTTGCTAGCAGCCAAGAGGCCGCCCCTAGGGGCTGGCAGGTCACTGCACAAGCCCACTTTTGGCACTCTCTGTCCACAGTCAACAGTGTGTGAGAAGATCATGGAGTTGCTGGGACAGAACGAAGTGGACCGCCGACAGCGCAAGTTGGTCATCCTGAGCCAGGACTGCTTCTATAAGGTTCTGACGGCCGAGCAGAAGGCTAAGGCCTTGAAGGGACAGTACAATTTTGACCACCCAGGTACATGGAGAATGTGTGCCTGGAGAGGTGGGGGTGGAGGTTAGACGGCTGCAGGATGTGGGCTCTACAGAGATTGCAGACTGCCAGACAGATACAGAGATGTGTATGGATGCAGACTGCTGGACCAGGGCTGGAGATGTCTGTGAGATGCAGGCTGCCAGACCAAGGGCACACAGAGATGTTTGCTGGATGCAGACTGCCACGGGAGGCTGTCCAGGAATGTGTATGTAGGATGCGAAGTGCCAGACACAGGCTGTCCAGAGAGAACTGCTGGACACCAACTGCCGAGGTGGGGATTGTATTGAATGCAGCAGCAATGGGGCTCCATTTCCCTTGGTAGTGGGCGCACATTAGGTTAGGATTTGCTGAATTCTGTGGGCCTGGAGTGATTCAAGATTTTGGCTAGAGCCACTTAGGAAGGAGGAGCAGAGAGGTCTTGAGGATTATTACTTATCCATGTGTTGAAACCTTTTTGGTGAGGGACCCTTTGTACACCCTACTGCCTGCCTGACCTTTGGATTCCACAAGCTGTCTGGGGGCAGTTAGTCTTCAGGGAGGCCAGTTGTAGAAACAGGTTAATCTGGGGCCCAGGCCTTGGAGCTTCCTGGTTTGGAAGGTGCCTGTGTTCCTGAACGTGTAAGCTTTCCTAGGGACGCATGAAGGTCAGAGAACAGGAGTCTTAACTTTGTTTTCCCAGATACAGAGGAGCAGAGGCTCAAGTCATCCCTTTCTCTCAATGTCAGCCAATCAGAAAGTCTTTATTCAAGTTTCTGGTGAGACAATTTTATCCGTCATCCTCTGGTGTGATGTGGGGTCCTCAGCACCCCTGGCTCCTAGTTGTGCTGATCTTGGGCAAAGGTAGTCAGTCCTCTGCTGTCTGCTGTACCAGAGCAGCTGGGTAGTCTGGCCTTCTTCTGGTTTTGTAGATGCTTTTGATAATGATCTGATGCACAAGACCCTGAAGAACATTGTCGAAGGCAAAACTGTCGAGGTCCCTACCTATGATTTTGTGACCCACTCAAGGTAAGCAGGTAGTTCCTGGGAGGCTGTCACTCCCAGTCCCATGGTGGGTCCCATCCCAGTCTGTTTCCGTGGACTGTCCTCCAGTCAGACCCCTTGTTACTAACGTGGGCCATCAAGCAGTGCCTAGCCTGGCCTCTCCCTGGCAGGTTACCAGAGACCACTGTGGTCTACCCAGCTGATGTGGTTCTGTTCGAGGGCATCTTGGTATTCTACACTCAGGAGATCCGAGACATGTTCCACCTGCGCCTCTTTGTGGACACAGACTCTGATGTTAGGCTGTCTCGAAGAGGTAAGGGCCTCCGGCTCCCTGGCCGGGGTTGGGGTCTTCCAGGCGTCCCAAGGAGGTCTTACGGTGGTGCCTTGTTCCTGTTACTACAGTTCTCCGGGATGTGCAACGGGGAAGGGACCTGGAGCAGATCCTGACCCAGTACACCGCCTTTGTGAAACCAGCCTTTGAGGAGTTCTGCCTGCCGGTATTTCCTCTATTTTCCATTAAAAAACGAAAATGGGTGTCAGCTCTGTCTACCTTTCCGTCTGCACTATTTACCTATGTGTCTCAGGTTAGACCCCAATTCATCTGCATGGGCTATTCCCTTCCAAGTCTGGCCTGTGTGTCTTGCTCACTCCCCTGGGAGCCTCTCTGTAAGGACTTTTGACTGTTCACTGGCTAAATTAGCGGTTGGGTGCTTTGACTGCTCTCCAGGTCCCCGTCCTCTGGGTTGCTCTGGACCAGATTCTCAGATCCCTGCTGACTTGCGTTAAGAGTCTGTTGTTTTTCCATCTTATGTTTCTGGAGTTAGAGTCTTGTGAATTTGTGGCTCTACCCAATTCAGGGAAGGTATGAGGTCTCGGGGAGCTCCGTGGCAGTCTTCATTTAGTGTCTCGAATGCTGGGATGTTAGTGTAAGCCATCAGACTCAGTGTCAAAGTGCTGCTGATTTAAAGAGAAACATAATAGTATTTTGCCTCTTTTTTTTAAAAAAAGTGTATTTGTGTGTGTTCTTTATATGCATGTGTGTGCTCATGGAAGCCAGAAGAGAGTGTTGGAGCCCCTGGAGCTGGCCAGTGTGGGTGCTAGGAACTGAACTGAGCCCTATTGCAAGAGCAGAAAGTGCTCTGAACTGCTGAGCTGTGTCTTCAGCCCCCAGTATTTTATCCCTTAAAGGTGAAAATAAAATCCAGGCATGGTACATGCTTTTAATCTCAGAGGAGGAAGATCTCTGTGTGTTCAAGGCCAGCCAGAGATAAATGGAGAGACCCACCGTGTGCCCCCACCTCCTTAAAAATAAAGGAACTAGAAATGGAGAGACCGCCCCCCAAAAGTGAAGGAGCCAAAATGGAGAGGATCTCCCACCCCCACCCCACCCAAAAGTTAAGGAACCAGAGCTAGGAAAACAGGTTACATAAGTCCATGTGCTGCCGCCACTGCCTTCCGGGTGCTGGAATTAAAGTGCACGCCATTGCTGGGTCACAGTGGCACACGCCTCTAACCCCAGCACGCAGGAGGCAGAGGCAGGTGGATCTCTGAGTTCCGGGCCAGCCTGGTCTACAAAGTGAGTTCCAGGACTGCCAGAGAGAAAACCTGTCTTGAACTGTCCTCACCCCCAAAGTGTGCCACCACACCTGGCTAAAAGATTTGTTTCTTTAATACTCATACTCTCTGAAGTTTCTGGAAGGTTTTAATGTGTGACATACAGACTGTTGCAGTCTCTTACTTGTGGGCCTTTTGCTAAGTAGATGGTGAAAGGCAAAACCCCAGGCCTGCATCTGGCCGTAACCTGCACAGAGACAGCTGCTGCTTCCTCTGCCCCTGATCCTTGTGGTACCGCTGACATCCCCAGAGTTTTCTGACTCATCTCTTCCCATCATGCAAGCCCCTCCAAAGCATTTCCCAGGCTGGTGGGAAGGGGCGTGGGTTTCAGCCCCTCTTCACCCCACCCAATGATACTGCCACAGTGGATACCAGCTCAGGTTTGCTCTTGGCCTTCATGGAAAGGGTCTCTACTGCCTTCAGCAACTTGTCTGCTGTAGGGGACAGGACTCCTGGATCCACAGTATACCCTCACCTTCTCTGGGCTTTGTCTGGTTCAATTAGGTTCCCTCAGCAGCATCTTTCTCTCTGCTCTCCTCAGCTGGGTCTGCGGGAGTGTCACTGGACTAGAACAACTAAGTCGTGAGAGCAGGCAGGTGCCAGGCGTCATGCATGTCCCCATGCAGTGCAGGGCCAGTTAACAGGCCTGTGCATGGCGCAGCTCTTGTCCCACCATGCTCATTCCTACAGGACATTTGCAGCTTCAGTCCCCATTTCAGAGGCCAGGAACTGTGGGTGGTGTCACACCTACCTGGGCAACAGTTAAGCCATAATCAGGCAATCCAGTCCAGCTTAATCTCCTTCACTGTTCAGACCCCATCTCTCACCTGTCTGAGGCTGTCCCAACCTGCCAGTGCTACCAACAGGCTTTCATCCCCTGTTCCTGAGTACCTTAAAGTGACCCCGGAGGAAACAGCCTCAAGAGAGCCTTCTGTGTCTTTCAGACCAAGAAGTATGCTGATGTGATCATCCCTCGAGGGGTTGACAATATGGGTAAGAAAACCCCAGCCCCACACCCAAACTGTGAAGCAGAGACTGCCACCTCCTTCCTGCCTTGGCTATGAAGGCCGCCAAGTGTGTACATGAGGCCTGTCATTGTTTATCTGGGGCATGGGTTCATGGGTACTTTCCAAACACCCAGAACTGCTGGGCGGGGCATGTCAGGCTGTTGAGATGTGTTTTTATCAGGCTCAGTCCACATGCGCCCTCACAGCAGTCCAAGCCAGGACGTTCTACTGTGCCTGTCCAGTTAGGTGCCTTCTGTCTGCTGACATACCAGGACTGCTGTGAGGCTGGAAGGCCCAGTGACTTTCCTGCACCAGGAGTGTTTTGCAGGGTAGGGGAGAGAGGGAGGCTGCAGGGGTGGTGGGAGCGAGCTTGCTGAGCGTCCGAATGCCTCATTGCAGTGGCCATCAACCTGATCGTGCAACACATCCAGGACATCCTCAACGGCGACCTGTGCAAGCGGCACCGAGGAGGGCCCAATGGGCGCAACCACAAGAGGACCTTCCCCGAGCCAGGAGATCACCCTGGGGTGTTGGCCACTGGCAAACGCTCGCACCTGGAGTCGAGCAGCAGACCCCATTGAGCACCAGCATATGTAGGCTCCCCACAGACCCATGATTAAGGGTCTGGGGACAACCACTGGCTCCTAAAAGCACAGTCAGGGATTCCTCTCAGTGGGATCTAGGGTGGCATCAGGACCAAAGCCTTCCTTGCATGGGAGGGCAGACTCATGCTGACAGAACATTCCGGTGTCCTCCACTTCCTCTCACTGGAGGAGGACACAGGTCTCTGGGTCACTGTTCCAAACAGCATAGTAAGCCCATGGTGCCAGCTTCCCGAGGGACACGGGACACATATTATGGGGCAGCAGAGGAAACAGGCCGGGGACTGGCCGGCCTGGTGCTGACAGTGAGCCCAGGAAAGTGCTTCCCGGTATGATGTGGTATGTGTCCATGTTGCAGAAGTAAAGTTTGCAGAGATGTTAGATGTCCTTATTTGTTTTGTGGCAGGCTGTTTGTGACCTTTGAACCTAGATTACAACCTACCACTGGGCTATGGTCCAGTCTAAGGAACCTGAGGCAGGAGCCCTGTAAGGACTACCCATAAGACTCTCTGGGGCCTGGATCGTGGGAGAGATGTGAGTGGGCCATCAGATCTCTTGTGGCTAAAAGTATCTCCACAATTCTGCAGGAAGCCTTGAGCCCAAGGGGCTGTCTGTGTGCAAGTCACTTGGGTACAGCTCATGGCTAGCATGCCAGGACAGGCTGTATCCAGCCAGGGGGGCACTGGAATGCAGAGAGAGGCAGGGGACCATGGCTGCCTAGAGTCAGCTAGTCTCCTGCACACTGAACTCCAGCTCCAGGCTTCACAAACGCTCCCTTCTGTGTCGTCAAGTCTGTCCTCCCTCCCATGGGATGGCCGTTTTTGGAAAAGTGTCCTGTGCTATTGCCACAAGCCATGGCACAGATCTTCTCATTTCTTGTTAAATACAACTGTGGTTCTCACGACAGCAGCTGGGCTGTTGAGCTCAGGAGCTGGTTTCTGTTAGTTCCGTGCTGGTTTTGTTGAACTGAAGCCCCTCTTTGGAGGGAGAATCAATAAAGAACATAAAAAATTATCAATTTGTCCCTTTTTATTTACATTAAAGGCAAGGAAGTGTATGGACGATATCTTGCCTGTGGAAGTTGGGAGACTGCATGGTGCAGTCTCCCAGGAGTTTCTAGAATTGCATCAGTGAGGAGTCAGTGTGAGTGACTGGCAGCTTTCCAAGCAGGCTTTACAGAGGGTAGCCGTGCCTGCACTCAATGAGTTGTGGTACTGTGGGCCTCATGAAGGACAGGGCTAAGACCCCATTGGTAGGCCCACAGCTGGGGCAAGGCTAGGGCTCACTGCCGAGTCCTCTCCTCTCCTTCACTGGCTGGGTGCTCCTGCCTGCCTGGGTGGTTCCTATGCTGGCAGCTCAAATACTGGCTGGGTCAGAGTTGGGCCTCATGGGTGATACTGTGGCTGGGCACATCCTGCACTGTGTGAAGAGGAATTGCTTCAAACAAGGAGCCAGTGGACAGGGCTAATGAGGTGTAATTGGAATTAATCCCTGTTCTTCCTAGACCCAGGAAGCCCTGCCTGCTGAGGCCTCTGCTGGGGGGAAACAAACACATCTCTGAGATTTTGTTCTGCATGCTTGTCTGGGTTCTTGTTCTCTAGTACTTTCGGATCAGAATGTCCCAGCTGTCTTTCCAGCGAAGGGCCCGGAGCTCGCCTGGTGAGAGTGACATGTCCCCATAGGTTAGTGGGCGTAACATGTTGGACACATGGCATGCGGAGGAATACCATGCTACAACCAGGGCACTGAACACATTCCTCTGCAGCTGGGACCTGTGGGCAGCAAGGCGCAGTGAGGTCAGAGCACCTGGCTTATCTCCCCTCAGCATCCCTGCCTGGCCATCCCCCAGGAATCTACTATCTACCTGCTGACACTTGTGACTTACCTGTGTGTTCCTTAGATCTTCCTGCTTCTGTGGCCCCCACCTTACCTGCTTCGACACATTGTACACAACCCTCATTACTGCTTCTGGCTTTGCCATGACTACCCACAATGCCAGAGGTGTGTCCCCCACCCTCCACATAAAAGTCCTCTGCTCTAAGCAAAAGCTTTCTCTCTGCCACAGCCCACCAAGTCTGGGCAGTGAGCCTCCGCTGTCATGGAATGCTAAGCTCTTCCCAGTTTCCCAGCCCTAAGGCCGACTGTGCCCGCACCTGCACAGATGGTCGCTGGCATGCTGCAGGACGATCGGGAGCAGCAGGATCTGGAAAGTGAGTGCCGGCAAGTAGTGGTAGAGGAAGAGCACCCTCTCCATCAGGAAGAAGGGCAGGTAGTTGAGTGCCCAACCGCCAGTACACAGGGCTCCAGCCAGCACCCAGTGGGACCAGGCATCTGTGGGAGGGTATATCTCAGAGCAGCACTGGGCTAGCTAGCAGTGGGCACATTCCTAAGTCACATATAGTCCTCAGCACCTCACCCACCTCCCAGGACTAAGTGGCTGACTGATAACACTGGTGATTTCCCCTGGGTCTTGACAACCCTTCTGCAAGGCTCCAGGCTCGGGGGTGAGGTCAAACCCAGCCCTGCGAGGTCACAGCCAGCCTTAACTAATGACCACTGTAAGGCCAGGTTATTTTCATCTGAGAATTCTGTTGGCAGACCTCAGGCAGCCACAAAGATACATTTGTACCCAACCCAGAAAGAAGGGACAGTGTTTTCTGAGATGAATGGAGATTACAGGCCATGGCGCCATGCGGCTTCCAGCAGCCTTTGGGGGCTGCTGCTGGAGTTTTCTTTCCAAGTGTGTTTCTGTCAGCTGCTCACAATCACTGCTCTTAAGCCTCTGGCTGGCGGCTGTGCCTCATCCACCCCAGGGTTCCTGGTGCATGCAGGCGTCTTAGAGCTAAGGCGTTGTCCCTGCCCTGTTCTCTGCTAAAGTCTCAACTATGATGTGCAGCTTAACTGCCCCTACCTGTAAAAATGGGTCCCAGAGCCTTGGGTCCTAGTAAAGTTGGCTGTCACCTATGCACAATGTGCTCCCATCCAGGGAGGAGACACTAACCCTCAGGGAGGTCACAGATGCTCCTTCGCCGGCGGAGCAGGTACCAGAAGAAGAGTAGAGTGTAGACCACTGTGGCAAGGCTGGCTGAAGTCCAGATCACGATGTTTCCGAGCAGGTGGATCTGCGCCTGAAATCCCAGGCCGTCAGGGCTGGCGACCTGCCCACTCTCCGAGCAGAGGGCAGTGGCCACAGGAGAAAACAAATGTACTTTGGCAGAGTCCAAAACCACACAGGTGCATCTGGACCTCCACAGCCTGATAACAGATCTGGGTGAACTTGTTCCCAGGGCCACTCTCCTAGACAAGCACTAATGTTCTCCATCCTGTTCGTCAAAAATGGAGATTTGGGGCAGTGGGCACAAATCCAGAGCTCTGTGCATGTTGTGTACACATTGCCACTCAGATCTACCCATAACCCCAGTTCATTTGAGATTGTGTCCTAAGCAGCCCAGCCTGGCCTCAAATGTACCATCCCTGTCTATCTCCTGAGCTGAGATCACAAATGTGGGCCATGCCTGGCTTGGAATTCCTCTTTAACAACAAGGCTATTCATAGGAAGGTCATACCCAGAAAGAGAATCCATGTTTATACACACAGCTCCGGGGCAGCCCTGAGACTTGCTCAATTTCACTGGATGTGTGTGCTGGGGAGGTCTTAGTGTTTACTTAGTGAGCACAAGCCCAGCATTGCTTCCAGGCAACCCCATGCTGCTTGCTTCCAGTCTGCTGTGGCTAGAAGCAGCAGAACCAGAGCCGGCCAGCTTAGTGGCTGGGTGGTATGGGGAAATGTAAAATGGTCTGACAGGAATGGGCAGCAGTGGGCTTCCCTCCATAGACAGCAGGAGGGGGAGGCCTTGCTCTTGCTCTTTGGCAATGAGTAGTCCAGGCCTTGGACTGCCCAGTGTCCAAACAAAAGCAAGTTCTGAGCCTTTTGCCTTGGAGAAACCCCAGTCACCAACAGGAGCTCGACCAGACTCACACATGCTCACTTACACTGGTCCTGGGATGTAGCCAATAGGCGATGTTGGTGTCCAGCGTGAGCCACTCCAGTGGGGTGGAACTGTACTGGTGTTCTAAGTCCTCGTTCTTCAGTGTCAGCATCTTCCACTGCCACAGAATAAAGCACACACAGGTTACAGAAGATGATCACGGCCTCTAGCTACCACTATCACGGTGTATCACTAAACAGCTATCCCTTGTATGTCAACTGCCCAGCCCAAGTTCAATCAGCCATTGCTGCAGGTGGGGGCCTTGCAAGCTAACCTGGGCTGTTGGCTTGGGAGTCCTGACAGCATGGATTTCAGCATTTGCTCTGCAGACTGTGACAGGAATCGTGCCATGGACTTGAGTGTCTGCCTGACTTACTTAGGGCTCTGCTAGTTGAATGTAGCCCATTCTCACCTGATGGGAGGCCTGAAGACACCCTAACTTTATTGCAATGTCACATGGGTACAACACCTCCTTGGCCCTGACCTACTAGGAGCAGGTCCATGGGGCCTGGAGCCAGGAGAGACACTTATTCTGCTGCAGAGTCTCAAGTTCCAGGTTCAAGGACTTTGAACTTCAGAGCTCAGCAGCACACAGAGCCTTCATGGACAGAAATCAGTTCCCACCAAGCAAGGACAGGCATCGTTCCAGTCACATGTCACCTGTAGTTCCGAGAATCTGGCCATGAAGCTGAGGTTCCTGCTGATATCAAGCTGTGTGGGTGAGTGGAGCTCCAGCTCCCTTTCCTTCTGCTCATGGCCTGGCGGTGGACAAGAAAGACAGAGAGGCTGAAGAACTGGAGACAGAAGCTGCCACCAGCAGCCTTTCCCATAATCCAGGAGGACACCTCACCGAACCGCATCATCCCACTTGGTTCCCACACCCCAAACTCCTCTGCCAAGTCAGGACTAGTGCACCATGGGATGCAGGATTTGCTGTCTCCCCAGACTCCTCCTCGGGCCTTCAGCATGAACGCCTTATGTACTCATGGATCAGTGCAAAGGACTCAGCCAAATAGAATGGAGGGGCCTAGGTCCCTCCGACTCAAGTGTTGCTGTGGGGTTTCCTCTAGTGGCACGAGATCACGGAGACAAGCAGACCCCATGACCCAGAGCTTCAATGACTCACTTTTGCCGTACCGGTGTTCTTCCACGTTCCACAGCATGCTCTCGTGGTAGCCCGGGGACAACTTCTCCCCAACCACCTCCAACTGCCGAAACCCCCAGTCAGGAAGGTGAGCCCCGCTCAGCTAGTAAAACCAAGAAAGACAGTGACATGACAGAGAGTTGGCTAACCCCATGGATGGGTCAGCAGATCCCTGCCCCAGGTCTTCCTGGGATTCTTTTCCCCCTGCATGTTGAGCTGGGCAGTGGTGGTACACGCCTTTAATCCCAGCACTTGGGAAGCAGAGGCAGGTGGATTTCTGAGTTCGAGGCCAGCCTGGTCTACAGAGTGAGTTCCAGGACAGCCAGGGCTATACAGAGAAACCCTGTCTCGAAAAAAAAAAAAATAAACAAACAAACAAAAACCACATGGTGACTTTCATCATGTGGCAGGTATGTGAGCCCAGGCCTGAACAGTTCCAGGAATAGTCTGGGTGAGGCCAGGCCTGACAGGCATACCAGGAGCTATCCTTTACCTTCAAGATGGCGGATGTGTTCACGTGTACAAAGCGCACTTCCGACAAGATAGTCTTCCAGGTATCCCGGTTGGACTCTCTGTTTACAATGTCCTGCAGAAACAGATCTTGTCAGCCTGGGGGGCTGGCAGTGGAGCACGTGCCTAGCATTTGTGAGGCCCTGGGTTGCATCCCCAGCACCACAAATCAGTATGAAGCTAAATATGTCTAGTCAGTTATACATCCCTTTGCAGTTAAATGGGAACCTAGACTGGACACCCATGGCCTCTCGGCCTTTTGCCTAAGAAAAGTGAGGAGTAGTCACACAGCTATAAAATCACTTTGGGTCTGGGCTAAGCTGATGAGTCCTCAAGCAAAGGAAGCACAGGATGCTCACCCTTGGCCTGGTGCCACAGACCCTCCGTGACTCCATCTGCCTCATCGCCACAGAGCACTGTCCCTTTCTGAGGCTGCAGGACAGGCACTGCCCACAGGGACTCGAAAGCCACCTACTACTCAATCACAAGAGGACCCAGCACACTAGCCAAGTCGGGGGTGTTTACTAGACTTTATCTGGCCAGATTAAGGCAGTTCAGAGGGCATGCCATCTCTGAGACTGGCTCACGGAGGCTCCTGGCTCGGGAGCACTTTGTTACAGCCTGTTATTTCTCAACCATGACTCTTGATGAGCACCACAGATTTTGAGAGGCTGAGCAGGGACAAGACATCCCGGGCCAGGCAGCCACCCTGAGGCCTGCTCCCCTTTTTGGAAGCTCTATCTGACGGGTAGTGTGGTACTCAAAGGGCTGCCAGGAAGGGGGGAGGGGAAGGGGAAAGGGAAGGGAAAGGATCAGCAATGGAGCCATTAGTAGCAAGCTGGCAGGGCAGTCAGTGAGACTCGGTGCCACGAGAAGTAGCACAGGTCTTTCATCAGGCAGGTCCAATCAGGAGAGGCTAGATGGCAGAATGGAGACGGCCATGGATGTGTGCAGACATCCAAGGTGAGAACAGGTAAAGATGGGTCAGGTGTGCCGAAGAAAGCAGTCCTCACAGACAAGACCTGTGCTGAGGAAGCCAGCAAGGGGCACGGTAGCAAACTGGCATGGTACCACCTAGGTAGGGAGGTCCAAAATGGGAGGGAAACTGAGTAATCGGGGCTGCTTCAGCCAATCAGAAGCTAGGCAGGTATGACCTCTCCTCCTAGGAAATGACCCCAGGCCTGCAGCTGTTCAGTACTCAGTCTGTTCCCAGGAGACCTGAGTCTGCAAGGGGAGCAGGTGACTGTCACCAGAAGGGCACTGCCTCAGTGAAATTGCCCTCTGATGGCCAAGCCCCTCACCAGGAAACTGCTTGTGCTCCTATTAAGTATGGGTAGGAATTGGCTGAGAGGCTTCCCCTGGGTCATAGGAGTCAGCAGGAGGCTGCCATGTCTGTGGTGGGAGGGTGTTTTACTTAGCTTTAATTATCAATGTGACACAGCCTAGAGTCATTTGAGAAGGGAGTCTTAACTGAGGGACTGTCCAGATCAGACTGTCCTGTTGGCATATTTGTGAGGGAGTGACCTTGACTGTTACTTGCTGTAGGAGGGCCCCGTCCACTGTGGGTGTCTCCAATCCCTGGGCAGATGACTTGGGAGTGAGCCACAGTTTCAGTTTAAGTTCCTGCCCTACTCCCAGAAGGGTGGACTGTAGATTAACCCTTTCCTTCTCTCA
Source organism: Uromys caudimaculatus (assembly GCA_028551405.1). NCBI lineage: Eukaryota > Metazoa > Chordata > Mammalia > Rodentia > Muridae > Uromys > Uromys caudimaculatus. The sequence goes on from CM052701.1 coordinate 132,338,197, forward strand.
GTTGCTTTTGGCATAGCAACAGAAGGAAACTAGAACAGGGGGTGAAAAAGTGAACAAACGATTCAGGAAGCAGCTCCAGCTGGAACAGCCCTGACCCAGAAGGCCCTCATAGGGAAGACACAGCATTTGGAACTTTCTCAGTCCATGCCTGAGGGCCCAGACGACTCTCAACCTGATGAGGTGACTGCTCCCCATAGGGATACCTCAGACTTGCTTTGTAAATACAAGTTCCTTATCACAGTTTACACTTGAACCCATTATCTAAGGAGGCATCCTGGGTACTCTGAGGTAGAAAGCAGGTGTCCCCACAGACAGCCATGAGCCCCTGCTGCACCCCGCCCTGCCCTCCGCATGGAGCTCACCAGTTTCCAGAGGTTCTGGGCAGGCATGGAGATGTTATAGTCGATGTAGCATGAGACTTCTTGAGAATGGGGACTCAGCGGGGCTGCGACATCATGCCTGCAAGAGCAGAGCAAAGCTATTCCTTAGAGTGTCATGAAAGGGAAATGGTGCCCTTTGAAACAAAGCCTGTTCTGCCTGCTGAGGCTGGGGAAGCTGGCTGCAAAGGCAGCTCCCACAGAGGCCACATATCAGGGATGTAAGTCACTCTGAGGCAGGCTATAATGGTCAACATGACACAGCCTAGAGTCATCTGAGAACGAAGACTCAACTGAGGGACTGCCCAGATCCGACTGTCTTGTTGGTTTATCTGTGAGGGAGTGTCTTGATTGTGTATATCCAGAATTGATGTCAAACAATTGGATGGGTGTCGCTCACATTTTGGACAGCTGAGCAAATCTCTGAGGAAAAAAATGGCTGTCACAGGTGGGTGTCTTTAGTCAGAGTCACTAGGAGCCTCAGGAGAGCTGAGGGAGTCACTAGAGAGAAGGCTGTGGGCAGAGAAGCCATGATGCAGCTCAAGGGCCCGGTGCAGCTGCCGGAAAGAGGCGGAGGTGGAAGTCAGGATGAGGGGAACTGGCTGAGCGGGATGTAGACGGAGTGACAGAGACCCTGACAGCCAACACTGGGGGGCACTCACGTGTTAAGGAGGCGGGTGGTCATGCCGTGAACGAGCTGTACAATGTCTCCATGTCTTACAGGCCTGGGAGGGTTGTTTACCACCAGCTGGTGTCTAGGAAGACAGTGCTGTCAGGGTGACACTCAGCCCCCTTATGATAAGCTCTATGGGATGCCCAGACTCTGAGGTCTCCAGGGAAACACTTGGGAGTATGCATCCCCAGTGTGACTTTCTATAGAATCAAGGCACTTGTGTTTCATTTAATGCTTCTCAACCCAAGGTCACTCTCCAAACTGCCAAGTGTGAGGCTATCTGCCACTGTCACACTTCTCTATGAAGAATATACTAACTGCTACCCCCAGTCCTCATGTTGACAGCATACTCTTATTCATACCTCAAAAAAGTAAAAAATAAAAATTAAGGGCTTGGAGAGGTGGCTCAGTGGTTAAGAGTACTGACTGCTCTTCCAGAGGTCCTGAGTTCAATTCCCAGCAACCACATGGTGGCTCACAACCATCTGTAATAGGATCTGATGCCCTCCTCTGGTGTGTCTGAAGACAGCTACAGTGTACTCATAAAAATAAATCTTAAAAAAAATAAATAAATGAAAATAAAAATCAAGAGCCTATCAGGGTGAGGAGGCGCACAGCTGCAATCCCAGGGCTTGGAAGGCTCAGGAAAGAGAGCTGAGAGTTTGAGGAAGGCGTGGCTACAGGAGAGATGCTATCTCAAAAACAAAACAGGAAAAAGAAAGATAACAAAACAAAACAAAACAAAACAAAACGAAGGGCTGGAGAGATGGCTCAGTGGTTAAGAGCACTGACTGTTCTTTCAGAGGTCCTGAGTTCAATTCCCAGCAACCACATGGTGGCTCACAACCATCTGTAAAGGGATCTGATGCCCTCTTCTGGTGTGTCTGAGGACAGAGACAGTGTACTCATATACATAAAATAAATAAATCTTTAAAAAAGTGGTGAAGGATCTCATTGACAGGCAGACTCCTTAGGGCTGCACACAGGATGAGCACAGAGAGGCCCCCACACTAGGTCCTCTTGAGAAGACCATGGACCCTGTCACAATTCCTAAGAGAAGCTAAGGCAGTCACTGAGGACCCCGACCAGGCCCTGGGCGCATTAATAGCTCATAGCAGATATTCCAGCTCTTGGGGAAAGGTCTCTGGCCAGGGGGCACTCATGAAGAGAAGGCCTAGGATTCAGCAGAATGACCTGTCAGTCATGACGGGCAGTAAGCTCTGATGGAACCACACTCACCGTCCAGGGTCCTTGACAATCCACCAGTTATTGATATCTTTGAAGGGGTAACAGGTCACCTGCTGCTGGTGGGAGCTGCCTCGGCCATTCTCATATCTGTGTGAGACATCAACAAAGAAGACACCTGAAGCAGGTGGCCCTTGAGTGGCCTTGGTCTCTGCAGAGAACACCCAGCAGGACCTGTCACCCAACAATACAGGGGTCAGAGAACATGGAAAGACAACTATCAGGCAGAGTTGCTTTAAGGCACTGGAGGAGGCGTGGCCGGCATGCCACAGCCCTCCCAAAAGCCCTTAGCCTGGGCCTGGGCCTGGGCCTGGGCCTGGGCCTGAGTCTAGGCCTGAGCCTGGGCCCTATTGCCTTTGTCTCTCTAAACTTGAGCACAGGAAATGACAGCTCTTAGCAAACTGGGAGAAAGCAAACTTTTGTGATTGCAAATTAAAATGGTCACTTTCCTTACATCATGGGATAGGTGTTCTTGTGCGAATGAAGCCAGCAGGGCAAGGGTTTGCCAGAGACGCTCTTCAAAGTGACCTGGGAGCCAAAGGCCACCTCCAAGGGCTGGCCTTGGGTGATGCGGGCTAGCCCTCCCTAAGACAAATAGAAAATGTCTTAGATGAGCTCAAGAGACCAACCATCCTACCCCATGGATCCAAAGCTGGAAAGAGGAGCCAGGCTCAGCGGCAGCTGCCCTTACCATGGAGCCATTTCATCAGATCAGGACCAGCAACCAGAAGCTGGCCTTGATGGTGGATGGGGTGGGGGCAGAGGTGATCATAGAGTTAGTTGTAACTAACTCTCACCGAGTTAGGTCCTACTGAACTACAGTCGTAAGTAGGTGTGTGCTCCCTGGCCAGGCGTTCAGGTGAGCTTCCCACCACACACTCCTGTGAGAGAGGCAAGTGACTGTGTCTAAGAGATGAGGAGATTAGACTAGGGGACAGAACATGCACATGTGACCATCAGCAGAGCCAGCATGCATGAGCAAGCCTGCTCAAGGCTCCGCCCCTCACACCACACCTGGTACATTTTATGGGTCAGTACTCTGTATCTGAAACGTTGGAACCAGAAGTGTTCCAATTTGGGGGAACTGGAGGACTACCCACAATCTGAAAGTGCAAAATTCAAAACACTCAGTAATCTGAAGCTGTCTTGAGTGTCCTGCAAGCACTCAAAAAGTTCTGAAGACCTCAACTTGTTGACGGCAGACTCCTACGTGTACACGTGGAGCTAACTAGTGTAATGTGCACCAGGCTTGAGTCTATCTCATGAGGGGTGTAACTGCAGGTCAAGCTACGAGAGCAGCTTCTCTTATTCTCACACAATCAGTATTTCAGAATTCCTTTAAAAATTTCAATATGGGGCTGGTTGGGGGTGGTGCACGCCTTTAATCCCAAACTGAGGAGGCAGAGGCAGGCAGGTCTCTTGAGTTCAAGGCCAGCCTGATCTACATTGTGGGTTTCAGGACAGCCAGGGCTACACTGAGAAACTGTTCCTTGAAAAACAAACAAACACACACAACATGGCTGTTTCAGTTCTTGGTCTTTGCTGCATTGCTCACTTGACACTGTATTTATCTATTTATCTACTTGTTATATACTCATTTGGTTATTTAAAACAAAGTCTTGTTATGGAGCCTTGGCTGGCCCTGACCCACCTCTTCCTCCTGAGGGCTACAGACTGACACTGCTTAGACAGACACGCTGAGCCTGCCCACTATCTTTGTTCTGTGTTTTGTGTTTCTTACCTCCAAGCTGGCCTGGAAGGCACTGGACATGATTTGGTCATGGGGACCAGAGCGGTAGAGCAGCATCAGGTGGACATAGAAGAAGAGTAAGTATAGGAAGACTGGGACGATCAGCAGGGCCACAATTCTGGCGAGCAAGTGACTGAGCACGCACATCTGCCAGAGGTGAGATGATAGGTCTTTCTATCTGCAGAGTGGCACCATTTCCAGATACTGCATGCAGGCTTAGAGAAAGTTACTGAGAAGTCCTTTCTACCCCCACCTGCTCCTGAAACCTTGAGAAGCCACTTTTTTAAAAAATTTTTTAAAAAGATTTTATGTATGTGAGTACACTGTAACTGTCTTCTGACACACCAGAAGAAGGCATCAGATCCCATTACAGATGGTTGTGAGCCACCATGTGGTTGCTGGGAATTGAACTCAGGACCTCTGGAAGAGCAGTCAGTGCTCTTAACCCCTGAGCCATCTCTCCAGCCCTGAGGATCCAACTACTCCCTAGGACAGCTTCAGACCCCCCACCCCCAAATCCCGCAGAGTCACAAGGCCCTGACCTGACCACCTACATTCGACAAGGTCTGGTCTCCGATCAGGTCCCAGGCATGGACAGCTGCAATGCTGAGCATGAGCAAGTAGGTGAAAATTCCCATGTATTTGATCCTGAAAAAGACAGAATTGAAATAAGGTTAAGACAGACAAGCCCACAGACAGGAGGACTACAATTCAAGTCGGGAGCTTTCACTCACCCAACTGCGCAGGAACAAGAGACCCCGGTCAGCATTAGCCACAGCCACCAGTGCACTGAGAAAGGGCTGGACAAAATGGGAGAAAACAGAAAAACAAGGAAGCAGTCACAGGACTCCACGGGTCAGGGGCACCAAGCTTATCTGAGCAGTCTCTATGTTGGCCTGTCCTACTGGGTACCAGTCACAATAAAAAGAACCCTACCTCCCTATTTGGCTCTCAGAAGAACTTTTCTTTTTGTCAGGAAAACAAATTTCCTGTGGGTTAAAGCTAAAAACTGATGTACTTATAAAACCATGGGCTAAGGGTCATCCTGAAGTATTAAGTAACCAAAAGGTATTCTGTAAGCAACTCCTCAAGGTAAAAGACACTGAAAGTCACCCATTGCTAGGTGCAGGTACACCTGTAACCCCAGCACTTCGGAGGCTGACATGGAGGCATGGCTGCCAGCTAGGGTTCCAGTCAGACCCTGACTGAAAAATGAAGGAAACACCCTAGAATCCTCTTTTCTCCTAACAAGGAATGTGTCTCACTTTCCATACCTGTGTGTCTGGGAGTTGAAGAACTTCAGATAGGACAACACGGCCAAGAGGTTAAAAAATATCAGTATGGACTCCAGCAGCATGAGCCTGGACTGAGTGATCAGGGCGTTCTCTGTCAGAGACAAACAGCTGTCAGCACTGAGCAGCCCAGGCTGCTGTGAACACAGAACCGGTCACAGGAGGTGCACACAGCCTCGTCTCCAGAGACTGGACAGAGGGCATCCTCTGAGGGTTTTGCATAAAACCTTCCACATGTCCTGCTGCATATTTTAAGGCATTATAGATTACCTAAAACCCCTAATACAGTGTGAATGGCACATAGTTACTTTATTGTCTTGTTAAGGGAGCAACATCTTATTTTATGCGTATGCCTTCTGCTGACATATATGTATGTATGTATGTATGTATGTGTGTGTGTGTGTGTATTTGTGTGAATGTGTCTGCCATGGTGTCTATGTGTCCTCAAGCACTGTCTAGCAGCCCCCACCTTTAATATGCCACCATCGCCACATTTCCACTTCCATAAAGTGTCTGACCTCACAGTCCATCAGTCCTCCATCAAAGAGGGCAACCCAGAGTGGAGGCACATCTGGAACCTGGAGGAAGCAGATGTGTTTACTAGGGCAGCACACACACTACCACCAGGCACTACTCTTCAAGCCTCACATTGAAATGCCACGAAGAACTTGTCTTTTTCCCCCCTGTATTCTGGCATAGGCAGGTGGCAGCGACCCAAGGCTTACCAATGAGCATCAACAGGGCGGCTCCCAGGGCAGTACAGTGGGAGAAGTGGAGTTCCAACACTATCTGGTAGGCCATGGGCACTGACAGGGCCCCGGCAAGCGCTGGCAGCAGGCGTAAGGACCATACAGGCACATTGCTGCTGTACTCTGGGAAGGAATCACACAGCAGAACTGAGAGTTTGCCTACTGACACACGGCCGCTCTCAGACTTGCAAACGCAACTTTATAAATTAGGGAGGCAGGTGAACTACTGAGGGTGTAAACTTGGGATAGTCTTTAAAATGAGCTTTGGAATTTATGTGGTGGGTGGGTTTTGAGACCAGGTTTCACCAGTGGGTATGGTGATGCACACCTTAAATCCCAGCACTTGAGAGACAGAGGCAGGACGATCGTGAGTTCAAGGTCAGCCTGGTCTACAGAGTGAGTTCCAGGACAGCCAGGGCTACACAGAGAAACCCTGTCTCGAAAAACTTAAAAAAAAAAAAAAAAGCAAGCAGCAGCCCCCTGGGCTGGAGTTATGGATGATTGCGCACCATCGTGTGGGTGCTGGAAATCAAATCCTGGTCCTCCGGAAAACAGCCAGCGTTCTTAACTGCTGAGCCATCTCTCCAGCCCTTTAACCAGATGCTCCCTTGTACCCAAATAGCCAGTTGTATCCCGGCTCAAGTCAGTAAAAGGTAAGTGTTGCGTCTTGTGATAGACACCATGTCTCTATTCTTTCGTGTAGATTCATAAGGAGTTAAAATCCTTACCCGCTCCAATCCGGTTCCACAGAAAGTTACCATCGAATCCTCCCAACCAACCTAAAACAAATCGTTTGGGCCAGATAAGGTGAGAAAACAAGTCATGATTTGTGCCCTTGAGAAATTTTATTTGATAAGCTTACCATATTCCAGGGCCTCAATGCCCTGTTTCTCTTACTTACCTCCTAAAGCCAGTAGCATGTGGCCAAATGGTGGTCCGCTGTCATCCAGAAAGAAGACGCGCTTCATGTAAAAGGAAATGTACTGCCCATAATATACTTCATCAAAGCTACAAACAAAAACAAAGTCTGCCTTTATGTACAGTAGAAAAACTTAACTGTTATTTAAGCTTTAAAATAATATTTTTTTTGTATATGGGTATTTTGCCTGCATGTCTGTACATCACATGTGTGCGGTGCCCACAGAGGGCAGAAGAGGGAATCAGATCCTCCGGACTGCGGTTGGAGGCAGTTGTGAGCCCTTGTAGATGCTGGGAACTGAATGAACCCAGGTCCTCTGTAAGAGCTTCCAGCACTCGTTAAGTACTGAGCCATGTCTCCAGCCCCTACAGATCTTAATTGTAAACACAGGCAGGAAAATAAAACCTCATGTTTCCAGCTGACTTCAGGTGAGTGAAGAGCCAGGGTCGGATCCTTTGTCCCAACTGTATTCTGTCCCCAAACAGTAAGACACACACAAAATCATTTAATCTGTAGGAACATGGTGGGAAATTCACCAAACCTAGTGAGCACTTGAGATGTGTGCCTTGTGTAGAGCTTATTTCGCTAGTTTTTTTTCTCCCCTGCATGAATGTGTATGTGATATACGGCGGTTATGTGTATGCGTGTTCGTGTGTGTGATGGTACCTGTGTGTGTGTGTGTGTGTGTGTGTGTGTGTGTGTATGTGCACGCACGCGCGCGGCCAACCATATGTGGAGGCTCAAGGTTGACACCCATTGTCTTCTTTGGTCACTCTCCATTTTATATCCTGAGACACTCAGTCTGAAGCTTTCATTTTGCCTAGTCTGGCTAGCTAGCTTGCAACAGAGATTCCCTGGCTGAGCCGGCAGTACCCTGGGATTACAGATGGAGCACACTGCCCACCTGGCATGTGAGGGAGTGCTTAGGATCTGAACTCTGGTCCTCACACTTGCATAGCAAGTGCTTTACCCACTGAGCCACTTCCGCAGCCCTCCCCACAGCTATTGACTTAGGTATGTGTAGGCCAAGCTTCTGACCATGACTTGAGGCTAATTCCATCTCATACTCTCACTGGCCATTAGTACCTTTCTATACCACGGATTGGAATGGAACTACAGATCTAATTGAAATGGTGGCAAATGTGGGAGGAGGGGCAGCACTGACGCTTGTGATAATGAGAGACATCAGGTCTTAGGTGTGGCAATGCTACCGTGGTCATGTGATCTCTGTTTTCAAGAGTCCTCCTCTGGGAGCTAGAGAGATGGTTAAGGCATGTGCTGCTTTTACAGAGGACCTGTGTTCAGATTCTAGAACTCAGGCAGATCTCAAAGATCAGGCTCTTCAGCTCCAGAGGATCTGATGTCCTCTTCTAGGTCTGAAGTCACATGTGCGCATGCACAGATGGACAGACACACATACATATTCTTAAATAATTCTCATCTTTCAGAAGCATATAATGAATTAATTATAAATGAAATATGTCTAGGATTTGCTTTAAATTAATCTACCATAAGGGGGCTGTTGAGAATATATCATTCTCCCATGTATATATGACACCTATAACAAGTAAAAGAGAATGCCTGGATTAGTTAATATAAACCCTCTCAATAATAACAGCACATTTCCCCTTATGAACAAATTCATCAAACTGCCACCTTTCAACTGTATAAGGAAAAATGAGGCTGGAAACTCACTGACAAACCAAGCCTTTCTTACTACAGTCCTACAGGGCAATACCTAAAACGTATGTTCTCCAGGGGTTGTTCTGGGGGACAAACGGGGCCCGGTTCCACACTGCTTGTGATGACTATTTCTGGTTGTCACCTTGACTACATCTGGAATGAACTACAATTCAGAAGTTGAGTGTACACCTATGAGAGATCTTTTGCTTGGTTAAGGTAGGTGAATCCACTTCTAGTCTGGACCTTTGAGATGGGAAGACACATAACTTTAATCCAGATCTTGAGGTGGGAAGACATCTTTAATTTGGGCCATACCTTCTGCTGAAAATCTATATAAAGACACAGAAGGAGGAGGTTTTTGCTCTGAGCCTGCTTGCCCACACCTTGCTAGCAAGTCCATCCCTTCACGGCATTAGGACTTACTTCTTTGAGAATCCAGAGTACATTGAAGACCAGCTAAGACATCCAGCCTTGGGGACTGAGCAACTACTGGACTCCTGGACTTTCCATTCACAGACAACTATTGTTGGATTATCTGGACTGCAGCCAGTAAGTCGTCGTTCCAATAAATCATATATATATATGATTATATATTTAACATAATAAATTATATATGAATATATTTATTATATTAAGCATATATTCATATATAATTTAATATAAATATATCCAATATATAATTTAATATATATACACACATGCACACATAAAGTGTTTTGTTGGTTTTTTTTTTTTTTTTTTTTTTGGTTTTTCCAGACAGGGTTTCTCTGTATTGTCCTGGCTGTCTTGGCACTCACTCTGTAGACCAGGCTGGCCTTGAACTCAGAAATCCGCCTGCTTCTGCCTCCCGAGTGTTATTCTTAAGTTGTTACTCTAGAGAACTCTGAGCAATACACTGCCAAAACATCCAACACCAAGAGGTCCAGAAGCCCAGAATTTCTCTCCTTTGCACTGTGTAGCAGGGTGATTCATGTCACTAATTACAATGCCTCTTGGATCATTTACTCTCCTCCCCATCTCTACTTACACCACAGCCCGAGGGTAGGAGAGTTGCCATAGTCGGGTAAGTAGTCCCAGGCCAGTCAGAGCCACCAAGTTCAAATTGATGTCAACAGTCACCACTAGAGGCCGTTTCAAAAATCTCAACATTTTGCAGAAAAGCAAGCTCGGGAGGACACCCTGAAAAAGAGGGCAAGAACTATCTTTAAAAGTAAATGGACAGCAGCCCGAAAAGGTTCAAAAGAAACTACAGGATCCTAAGGCACCCTGTAACTGCGATGAATTGGGTTAATAGAGCCAGAAGGACTCTTCTAGATCATACCTGTTGGAGAATTACAGTTGTGTTCAAGCCCAGGGTACACATAAAAACATTTGAGGGATGAATTGCAGAATCTCAGAACTGAACACTCACTTCTACAAGTCATTCCATAAACACCTGCTGGGTACTTGCTAGGAACAAGGCTACTAATGAATGATGTGGCCTCTCCTGTCCCTTCCCAGTGTGGTTGAAAACTAAAACCCTAAGGAGCTCTGGACACTATAGTAGCCCAGGGGCCTGGATGGACTTTTCCCACTTCTCCTGGAGGCATTTCTCTCCTCCTAGAGTTGCTTGTGTCCCGAGCCTGTTCTTTCTTTACAGTTCTGCCCACCCCGGCTCTTTTCCAACAGGAGGCCACCCTGGAACCGCCTTGCTCGGCCAGGATCGGAACATCCACCGACCCTGGCGCGCCGCCCCCAGAACGGATCACAGACCCCAGCAGGGCTCTCGAATCTGGCACTCCAAAACCTACGAGCCTTTCTTCGATTCCCGCAGAGCTGCTCCCCATGTGGGGCCAGGCCTGCGAACCGCCAGGTGGGTTCGACCGTTGGGGGCGAGGCCGCTCGATTACTCCGCAGCGCCCACGGATCGACGCTCAACCAGTTGCGCCTGCTCGGCCCACAGGCTCTGCGGTGCGCGTGCGCAGCAGAAGCGCGAAGGTAACGTTGCGCATGCGCGGCGAGCTCTATCGTCAAGAATGTTGAAGGTGATGACTATCCTATAGCCTTAGGGCTCCCCTTGCACTTTTTAAATGAAACACAGTAGGTTTCCACAAGCTGTTCACGTGCTCGGAGCTCTCCGTTTCAGGCCTCGAGTCTACTTCAGCGGTTTCGTTTTGCGGCGCACTGGCAGAAGGGCAGGGGTAAGCGCTCTGAAGCCTCGGGTGCGCTAATACCTTCTGGAGCTGTGTGAAAAGGAAGTGGAGGATCGCTTTTTCTCAACACTTCTCACACTAGTCTGTTTCTCCCCCGACCTTCCAAGGTCTTAGACTCACTATGTAGAGGAGGATGGCCTTGAACTTATGATTCTACTGCCTCCGCTTACCCAGCGCAGGTATTACAATCATGCCTTTTTAGGTGGGTTCTCATGCTTAGCTGGCAAGCCCAGCCTGTACCGACTGAACTGTCTCCCCAGATCTTGATTCAGGTTTGTTTTGCCAAAATTCTTTTTTTTTTTTTTTTTTTTTTTAAACAAGGTAGCTTAGCATTGGATGACATCTGGTTTAAGACTGTAGCAGATAATCCCAGCACTTAGGAGGCAGAGACAGGCGGATTTCTGAGTTCGAGGCCAGCCTGGTCTACAGAGTGAGTTCCAGGATGGCCAGGGCTATACAGAGAAACCCTGTCTCGAAAAAACCAAAAAAGAAAAAAAGAAAAAAAAGAAAAAAAAAAAAAAAAAAAAGACTGTAGCAGAGGGGGTGGGCGATCGTTTAGTGGTTAAGAGCACTGGTTGCTCTTAAAGAGGACCTTGATTTGATTTCCAGCACCCACATGACAGCTCCAAAACATCTATAACCTCAGCAGACACACATAAGTTAGGCAAGAATGCACGGAATTGTTTGTTCATAGTTTAACATGAGAACATGGTCTACCCAAGTTCCTGCAAGGAAAGGGCACCGGAACATTGGAGAGCGAGCTCTTTGGGCCCTAAAGGTTTAGTCTGAGCACGTAAGCCATGCTGGTGCTTCAGGACCGCTTGTAGGCACTCAGCTTCAAGAGGACCTTGTCTTGCCTGCAGGAAGCTTGAGCTATGGATGTGGCTATAAAAGCTAATGGATGCTGTTCCCCAGACCCTTGCATAGTACGTCTGAGAGATTGGGGTTTCTCATGCAAACTGCCTTTGGCTTTTTTTTTTTTTGGTTAACACTGGCTGGCCTAGAACTGTGACCTGAACTGTGACCTAGAACTAGTGACCTGAATTCACACCACTCTGCTTCAGTAGATAAGGTTAACAAATGACATTTGATAACTTTGGTGATGACACAGTCTGAACCCGTATGAATCCCCCTGATCTTTTCCTGCCCCAGAACCAATTTATTCTTCCCCAGAAGTACAGTGCAGTTCTCCACTTGTTCCTATAGAAACCCAGATAGGAATCAGGCAGGAGGTACAGGCTAGGATGTGTGGGGGTTGGCCCACAGGGAGAGGACAGGGTTTCTAGTGCCGTCCATTTTCAAGATGCACCTTAACCGCAGCCCCCCTGCTGGGGTAGGGGGGTCTCTCAGATGGGGGGAGGGAGTTTCCACACAGACCAACTAATGTCTTTGAATACATATTAATTTGTATGATCTGCAACCCGTTCCTTGCTTAGCCTTCCCAGAGACCTTGAAGGAAGGACAGACTGCCCTGTGTTTTAGTCCCTGCTAAATTGCTTGAGACCTTGCTCCATTTCCCCAAGTGGCCTTCCCTCCACATTGAGGACATCTTTTGAATCCTGTCTTAAGGTTTTAAAATAACTAATACAATTATGGAAGACAAAGAGGCGAAAGTCATAAAAAGCTGTTCTGAAGGTGACTGCTTAGTTGACCATCCTTAACCACAGCTCAGTGGTGCGTTCCCTAAGGCATTTCGGCCACTCCCAGTTTCCTAGGAAGCTGTGAAAACAGCAGTATTCTTCCAATGACAGAAAACAGACACAACCTGAGAAAGCATGTTTGGCTTTATTTTTTTTTATACTTTTTTTTTATTTAAATAAGGAGAGTTCTTTCGTATGGAAAGACCTAGTACAATCACATATTTGAAAGGAGAAACAATAGGGACTGACCCGGAGGAAGGGAGGTGAGTTCACGATTCCATGTCCCATCCGAAGAGGTTTCCCCATAGCGCATCTAAACAAGCTGCACAGTACACCTTTAGCATCGTCTGCCCTTTCAAATAGCTGGTCTAAGTGAAAGACAGAGGGAAGGCCGAAAGAAAAGCAAAAGAAACAAAAGAACCGTCAAAAAGAACAACCCCCCAAGTCCTTTTCTACAAAAGGTATGAGGTGGAAGGCAGAGGGCACAGGACCCCTTTCAACTAAGGAGCCTGCACAGAGCCTCACAGGAACTGCTGCTCCGGGCTTATGACATGCCAAAGACGGGGCCTGGGGATGTTGCAGGTCTGAAGCAGGCATCTGGGAGCTGCAGGTGTCATGTGCCTGGTAGATCACCAGTCAGAGCTAGTGGAGAGCACAGCTGGGTGACTGTGCTGTCCCCAACACTGACCACTCTGTTCCAAATGACTTAACTTGTCTTAGAGCCACTCATCAAAGAATACAGAAGATGGACTTCTGTGCCCTTGCTTGTAAAAGATTCCCAACGGACCCTCTAACCCAGACTTGCTGGAAATGAGGGCAAGGCAGACCTGAAAGGTAACATGCAGGTACCTGGCAGAGGGGAGACCCCAGTGAATGTTGGGGAGCGGACTTAGCCAGAGTTGCCTTATGGCCTCAGTGGACACACTCTTGTGCCATGGGCTCTGAGTGTCAAATCATTCACAACTTCATCATTGACCATCTGGAAGATGGCTCCAGAAGCCAGGACAGCAAGGTTGATATTGACATGTTACCCAAGTATGTCTAGAAGCAGCAGAGCAACCATGGCTTTGGAAATGAACCAGCTTTTCTAAATATGTATTGCAATCATCCTTTGTGTATTCCCCTTAAGGAATCTTAGACCCAGAAGTGTTCTGTGAACTCTTAATTTGAAAATGGTAAACTTGGGAATAAGACAAGGAAAGCAACTCTTAAGAGACCAGACTAAATGCAGTTGGCAGAAGTCTTCACCAATAGATGCTACACACTGCATCAGGACCAACAGACTGAAGAGTCCTGGTTTCCAAACCATGGATTTCACATCAGTGGCACCAACAAAGCCACCAGCAGTAGGAGGTGACTTCAGCAGGCAGGAGTCAAAGATTCTGCCCACCTCCACCCACCTCAGCAGGAGGAAAGGCAGGGGCTGGGCTTTACCTGTTCCCACCAAAGGCCATGGCACCTTGACAAGACGCTCCTGTTTTTATGTGTGATCTGAAGGTGGGGGTTTGAAACCAAAATAAGGCCCAAGTCCTATTACACTTTGAGCTTGACTCTAAAGACCACATGAAGAGATATTGCACCTTAAAACACCTCTGTACTAAAAACTTGGCTTGACCAGATCATCCGAGGGGTAGGGACATTTGGCCTGAAGCCTGCCCCCTGTCCCCAGGGTCTAGTTGCAAATGTGCCTCTCAGAGGGGTAGAGCCCACAGCTGAGATCACAGAGGTGGTCAGCACACCAAATTTCACATGCAATTTCCTGGCCTTTCCTGCACAGAGTAATTCAGACATTATATAAACAGAGCAGTGGGACATTTACTTTTTTTTTCCATCTAGACCTACAACATCAATACATATAAATAAATTCTAGTGTTTCTTGTTTTTATTTAGGGTGGGAGGCAGGAGGGAAATACAGGGTGAGAGAAAGGACTGAAAACAGGTGACCTCCTAATTTTTCTTCTTAAACAGGGAGTACTGCCATTCTGACAGCAGGCTCACCTAAAGGGCACATTTTGAGTTTGTAACAGCATCCTGTGAAATTCTGAAGGAGAAAATGTTCACTTCTTTTGACACATATGCCCACCAAGCATTAGGTGAGGTGGGGCTGGCCGCATTACTAAGGAGGACAAGTAGAGGTGACCGTGTGGCTTTTACTGAGACTTATCAGGGTAGAGCCTGGCAGTGGGGCAGAGGACTCAATCACTGGGACAGTAACCAGACACTTCTGGGGGTGAAGAGCAGATAGGGGCACAGGCAGATCTGTGCGGGGGGCTCCTAAGTGGACAGTGCTTCTGAGGAGGGATGCAAGAGAAGAGACGGGACAGAGACAAGTGAGCAAAGGTCAGAGGGCAGAGGCGGGAAGGGAGTGCTGCAGCTACAATGAAACTCTGCACTAAGGCTGCTCTGTCCAGCCGCTGGGGACAGCGTGCCACCACCTGCTGGGGAAGCGGACTTCCACTTCCTTCTAACAACCAACTCGGCAGGGCGAAGTCACTTCAGAGCTCCTAAGCTGCTTCTCTGCTCTCACACCCATGGTGACACTTGAGGACAGACCCGCATGCACGCTTGTCCCAGCCCTGCCACCAACTGTGAGCTCTCTGAAGCGGGCAGTCGCCAACATCCCCAAGTGGGTGATTAAATGGGGAACCTCAACAGCAGCTGAGCACCCTGTAACCCCCTTCATCTTCCTTTGAGCGATGGAAAAATGTCCTCGTTCTTAGTGAAAACAAGAAGCCTCATGTACAGGAGTGTACACAAAACCTGTAAGCAGCGGTCCCAAGACACCACCCTGGTAGGGAGGCTTCGCAGGCTTCTCTGCAGGCCACTGATACCGACCCTACCTAGTTCTCAGGGTAACACACCTGTTGCTTGGCAACCCTACCCCCGACACCCTGCCCTGTTGCCAGGGGTAAAGGACATGAGATGAACATGCCACATTCTTTCCTGTTGCAAACTTGGCTAACAGGTGTTCACCTGTGTCCGTATATTGATTTTGGTGATAAGCTGTGAGGGGTGGATGGTCAGGGATCCAGAGGGACACAGAGAGGAAAGGAAATGAGTGGGGAACACAGCCACCCAGCGGGCTAAAGCACGGAGCCTTAGATGCACAGTCCCCAAGTGGGGCCAATCTGGATTACAAAATGGTGACTGTAACTCCTCAATTCCTCTCTGGTACGCAATACTCAGTGTGTCCAATGACAGCAGAAGGGCCCAGAACAGATAATTCTTATTCTGAAATGTTAACTCTAGGCCAGGGCTGGAACTAAACTCAGATACCAACTTCACAGTGCCCAAGGTGGTTAGGGGCCAACTAGAGTGTCCAGTCATGTCCTGCAAACCCCAAAGGTTAGCCAACCTCTGTGTGTGTGTGTGTGTGTGTGTGTGTGTGTGTGTGTGTGTGTGTGTGTGTGTGTGTGTCTTAAGAATCACCTCTTAAGGTAGTGCTGTGACATGTCAAACAGGACAGAGATAAAAGGTGACCACTGGGGACAGCAGAGCAGAGAGAGGACAGCAAGGACCATATAAAAGTTCAGCTATACAGACGTAGCTAGCATTTTGTTCTCATTTCCCCTTTGTAAAAACCTTAGCTGCTTTTTAAAACAAAAAGCCTCCAGCTAAAATGACCCTGCTGCCAAACCACTGTGCCTAGGGAATGGGGCAGGCGGGTGGGCAGGTCTGCACTGCACAGGAGGCTCACTCCACAGTCACTGGGCAGAGGGGTGGGAAGGAGGGAGTCTGCTCTTTTGTACCAAAGCAAGCAGGCCAATGCCATATATCCAGTGCGGGCTGGCTGACGATGGAACTTTCAGGAGCTTTCGGGAGTGGAAGAGAGCTCTGTCCAGGTCCCAGGTGGTGGCTCCAGGCTGGTGTGGTGCGCCATCCCTGTCAGGGCGAGGCAAGAGATGCCAGGCACCTTCAGGCCTTCCTCCCCTCCACCTTGACTGCCCGAGGCTTGATCGCTCCGGTTCGCTTCATCTGGGAGCTGGCTGAAGAGGCCTCCTGCAGCTTCACGGTTCCCAAGCTGGGCTTTTCATCCACTCGCTTTGCCTTAGGACAGATGGACAGGAAAATCAAAGTGACTACAGGGTAAAATGTGTAGAGACCACTCCCTTCCTGCTCCAGTGTCAGACCACAAAAGCTATCCTCAAGACCAGGGAGGAGCCTGGTGTGCAGCCAGAACTGCTCTGGTCCCTCCCACGGGTGCAGTGATTCAGAAAGGCGGTAAGACCCCGGGTCCTCCACAGAGGTGAACATTTCAGGTCCCAAGGCTGATGGGAAGGGCCTTTTCAAATCAGTGCACCCTGTGCCCCACTGGCAAGCCAACAGTCCCTGCAACAGAGCAGCCCACCCCATGGGCCTGGGCACCCACCCATCTGCAGAGGGATGAAGCCAACTGGGACCTCCCAGATCTTGGCGCACGATTCAGTCAAGCCCCCATCCCAAGTGTCCCTGAATAATGGCATTCCTCCAGGGCCCCATCTGATCAAAGCAGGGGCCTGCACAGGGTAACCTCACTTGTCTAACTTCTGGGGGTTTTGTTGGGTGGTTTTTGTTGTTTTGTCAGCTGAGGTTGGAACCCAGGGCCTCAGCCATGCTAGTCAGGTGCTCTGTCCCTGAGTTATGTCCACAGCAGGAGCAGTGACCTCCAAGGAACATCGGGAAGGGGGGCAAAAAGAGAGCCATTACCCTCACAATCTCCACCTGTCAGTGACAAATAGTTATTAAGTCCCAGTCCTGACCAAGGTCCTGACTCTGAAGTCCCAGCCCAGCTTTACAGGAGGAAGAGAAAAGGGCCTACAGGGAGAGACATGGAGAAACCCTCACTGTGCAGTGGGGAGGCTGTGTCCTATGATCCCACCCAGCAGGCAGAGACATGCCAAGCACTCACTAGAGCTAGCACGCACACACACCCCAGCCTCTGAGCTAACCCAGGCCTAACCATGTCTCCTAGAGCGCCATGACAGCCTTAAGAGGCTGGGGATAGAAAGTACACCTTCTGGCAACTCCTCTGTGGGAACCAGGCTCCTCCCTTCTCTGCAGGACAAGGAAGGATCCAAACGCCCATCAGAGAAGTGCTTTTGCCAGGAGGAGCTCAGGTGGCCCAGCTCTAAGCAGCAGGGCGTGTTTCCCTTAATAAGAACCATCCATCAGTTGGACAGTCCCCTCTCCTTTGGCGCTGGGAGACAGGCCTAAGTGTCCAGGGCTGCAGGGTCTGGGAAGCCATCTTCTACCTGTTGAACGTAGTGTCCCTGCACAGAGCCCATGTTAACTGCTGATCCAGAGGGCTTCCCACTGGGGCTAGCAGAGCTAGGCCTGAAAAAACCAAAGGCAGGGTTGAGAATACACATGTGTCACCACAGAGATGGAGTCAATGCCTAGCAGCACGCGGAGGCAGATGGAGACAGGGAGGCCCTCTGGCCAGAGGCCTTAGCAGACAGAAAGCACAGACCTGAGAAGTTAAGAATGCAAACGGGGAGGAGGGTGGTCAATAGTGTCCCTCAGCACTTCCTGGAAACACACCCAGGGGAGGAGCTACAGCCTGTGCCCTCCTCATGGGGGAGGAGGGTGGTCAATAGTGCCCCTCAGCACTTCCTGGAGACACACCAGGAGAGGAGCTACAGCCTGTGCCCTCCTCATGCTGTGGGATCTGGACCAAGGAGCTATACCAGGGGTTGCTTTGTTCTCACTTGTGGGGGGAGGGGAGAGGTCTACGACATTTAGTCCCCAGGGTCCTAGATGTGTCATGAGAAAAAGGTCTTCTGTAAGAAAGAGTACTGTGTAGAGGCCAGCAAGTTCTCTTAGGGGTGAGGCCGTCCAGTGCTAGGTACCACCACAGCCCGGAAAGCCATCATGGGGACAGCACATCCCTTCAATTCCTAACTGAGGACTCCTTTTTGCAAGGCATGTCTCAGTTGCCCACTTCCTGAAAATCTTGGGGAACTCTACAAGAGTCATAGCAATCCCTCTGGTCACCATGGCGACTGTGTCTCTCATATCCAGCAGCCCCTCCATCTCTTCACAGTCTGTGGACAGACAGAGTGCCCAGTTTCTTTCAAGACTGTTCCCTCCTTACAACCCGAGCCCAGGCTACTGCAGTCACAGTGGGCTGGCAGGACTATGGTATGTGCCTCCTGAGGCTTCCTCTTTCCCCCTTCCCCCTCCACACACACTCTCCCCTTCACACGGACCTGCTGTATGGGCCCTCGGCCAGGCAATGGCAGCACAGAATGTACTCACGCACAAACAAAAGCCACAATAGCAAGAGCATAAGACAGACGCAGGGGCCTTCACTTTACAGCCGAGACTTGAGGAAAGGATGGAGGCAGCTCCAGCCCAGCACACCAGTGTCAGGCGGATGGCCAGTGAAGGGGGGCACAAATGCTAGGACTAGAAGGACACTACACATCTGTCTGTTCCACTCACGTGCTTAAACACAAGGTATCAGGCTGTGTATTCTCTCAGGCCCAAGCCCAGAGTTGCACCCCCAACCCAGCATGAGGGAATCAAGAGCCCCTGCCATGATCCAACAGATACCCCTGAATCAAGCCAAGGAGATGGTTACTTTGATGGTTACTGGACATAGAGAACCTGTACCAAGGAAGCTAACAGCGGGTACCAGTTTGTGGTTTGGGAAGAAAGGCCACCCACACTCAGCTTTAAGAAGTTCTCTAAGAAGAGTCAGAGGGTGAGTTTGGATATGAGACTGTGGGGTTGTGGCTGCCACCCCAGAAAGTTTTCACTCCTCGGGGCATCTTACCCTGTAGATTAGAAACGAGTGCAGTTTCTAAGACTCACTTTGCCACAGCTAACCACAGCATGAGCATGTTACGAGGATGTCTCAGTAACACTCAGGGATACAAAGGGAGCCACGCTGCAGTGCCTTCCACCCTGGGCCCATGGCTCTTTGAAGTGACTTATGGAGTACTCAGCAGTGAGCCCCCCCCCCGCCCCCCCGGGGCTCATCTTTACCTGAAGGCCTGCGGGGATGGCGTGGAGCCTCCGGTAGGAACATTCTGTTTACTGTCGGCAAAGTGGAAGCCTTTCAACTCCATCTGCGTGGACTAGAGTGACCAAGAAGCAACAGTCATTCAGCAGCCCAGAGACAGCCTAGCCCACAGCGGCCCCAACCCCAACCCGGACTCCAGGGGAGCCTGAGCCCTAGTGTTTATTCTTTTTCTGAGACTACACCTCACTCATAGCTACTAAGGCTGCTCTCGAACTCCGATCCATTGTCTTAGCTTTCTGAGTGCTAGGATTAAAAGCACGTGCAAGAGCACAAAGACTCCTCCTTGAAAGGACAGGAGAGATAAACGTGCATACCCATGGTGGACTGGCTGCTCTGTGCACCATCACCCAGACACCAGTCACATCAGAGCCCCACATGACCTGGTAAGAAGCGCAGACTCCATTGGTTAAGACACTGGCTGTATATCTTCCTTGCTGCCTGGTAGTCTGGCACACGCCAACACCTGTCTTCCTGACTAGTTCACACGTAAGCAAGAAATATCTGGTATCTGAGACTGGGGCCTTTGCAGTGTGGGAGACTGTAGAAGTGCCCTTTCTACAGACGTTCTGTGGTAGAGGCTTTGGCTGCACAATGCCCCTTCCTGGGACCACTTTACCTCTCTGCTGGTGTTTAGGACTGGTGGTTGGGAGCCAGGTGGAGGAATCCTCCGGGGGGCTCCAACAGAGAGACTCTGTCCTGGAGGCAGCTGAATGGACTGTGGCAGGATCAGTGGCTGCTGCCCGGAGCCATACCGAGGCAGTGGCATAGTTAGCTGTTGGGTGACAGGACAGTAAGGAAGCAGAAGGGACACTGGGGAGAAAGCTAAAACACTTATCTAGGAGTGGACGCAGCACTCTTGAGTGGTCTCTGCACCTGCAGGAGGCTGGGTGTCCTCAGGTCTTCACTAAACAAAGGGTACTGGAGAAGCCACAGGGCACTGTCAGACATGAGCAGTGTATGTGGCGTGCTGCACACAGCTGGATGCCGCTCAGAGCAAGGCTCAAAGGGGAAAGACAGCAGAGAGCTTCCCCAAATGACCACTGCACAGGAAGCCTGGCCTTGCATCCCTTTGTGTGGCACAAAGATGGGAACCATAGATTTTTAAATCAATGATGGCAGAAAAGAAGACCAAGCTAGAGCCTCAGAGAGCCTTCTGGAGGATGCCAGAGAGCAGAACAGCAGAGCCCACAGGGCCCAAGTGATCATGTCCCAAGTTCAGAACAAGCCTGGGGGTGAGGATACGCACTGGCAGAGCTGGGCCACTTGGGTCTCTCAGTCACTGTCCTCTTCATCTCCCTGCTTTGAGTCCACAGTGGAGGGTCAGAAGGATCTATTGGAACCACATCACTGAGACTTATAGTGACACCAGGACCTCAGAGCAGAGCGCAGCAGGGATAGAGGAAAGTCAGGTAACAATGACGCCTGGGCAGGGTACGGCCTGGCTCTTGCCCTTCCGGGACAGTCTAGACTGCTGGACTCACTGCACAGGGTATCGAGGACCAAGGGCAAAAGGAGGGCAAGGAGCAAGACCCTGCAGATCCGGGACAGCATAGGGCAGGGTGATGAGGGTGTACATGTGTGTGCACAGCATAGGGCAGGGTAGTGAGGGTGTGTGTGTGTGTGTGTGTGTGTGTGTGTGTGTGTGTGTGTGTGTGTGTGTGTGTGTGTGTGTGTGTGTGGCAGGAGCCACTGAAGGGCCAGAAGTGGGAGGGGTGGGAAAAGCCGGATGGAGGCTAACGTAGATCAGATGAGCAGGACTGGAGGGAACCATGTCTTAGAACCAGCATGCTGGAACCAAGGTTGAAGAAATAAACCCAGGGCAGAGCAGTGCTTGGATGACAATGACCAGGAAGGAGAGCAAAGACAGGAACGAAGGGCAGACCCACAACTAGACAGGGGTGGAGGAGGGAGGAAGAGGGTGTGAGGAGACAGAGAGCCAGGAAAAAACACTTTGACATGATTTTAGGAGTCAGAGGCAACTGGGATGGGATGGCTGAGGCGAGGTCTAGAGAGGACCTCTCGGTGAAGAGGCCAGCACTGAGCCTCCCTCTACATGGGCAGGAACGAGAAGGATACCGCCAGGGTGGCCTGCTGGACCCTCAGATGCCTCTGTGGTCCAGAAACAAGCCGTCATGGGGACGACAGAGGACAACACCAGATGGGGGGAAGCAGCAGGAGTGGCCACTAGGAGGTACGCCTGATGGAGACAGAGCGCATGCACGGCTGAGAGTTTACTCCCGGGGGTAAAAATAAGCCATGTCACAGGGTGGTGAGAGGAGCAGGTCCCTGGGAATCAGCTTCGATCAAAGTGCTTAAAGCACCGGGAATTATGGCTTAGAAAGGCAGAGCTGGTGACCATGCATGAACCTTACACACGGGCATGGACAAGGGCATCTAGATGGAGTAAGAGGGCAGGCCAGTGGCCAGACAGAGGTAAAGGCCCACTCAGCTGCCACACAGGGCCTGAGGTTGAGGAGTAAAGGGTACAATTTGGCAGGGTGAAGCTCCAACACGCAGAGAGGGCAGAGGGCTCTGACTCAGGCTCTGAAGTGGGGACTAGAAGGGATGGGGAACAAACACGACACCTGCCCCATTTCCAGTCACAGCCACCATCTCAGTCACAGCCGTCTCTAGAACCAAGTTCTAGAGGAAGGGGAAGCCAGGAGAACACAGTGCTGTGGGACTAGCAAGTCTCTGCGTCTGAGATATACATTTGAACATCAGCACACAAGAGGCAACTGAGAGGCAAGGAAGGAGGAGACTACCAACAACCAAACTGACCTGTGGGAGCTGGGAATCCAGCATCTGGGAGGTGCCCAGCCCGGCAGCCTGGCCAAGCTGGCCCTCATAGACCAGGGCCTGGTTTCCGCTCATGGGCTGGTAGGGCGAGCCAGACTGTGGCTTCACCATCTCCAAGGGCTGTATGCCAGGAAATGCAGAGTATGGGGGTTTCAAGGCCGTCCCCCCAGAGAGGATCATAGTGCTGGGTGGTGACAGGCTGGGGTGCATGTACACCTGAGACCTGCAAAGCCAGATGGAAGATGGAGGTCAGGAACAGGTGAACATGGTACACAACTATCTCCAACACTGACAAGCACAGAGACCGAGGACTTGCTGACAGATCCCTGCTTCCCCAGAGGACCGGAATTTCCAGTCCTGATATTGCTGACCAGGGAACCATGAACACACCCCAGCTGTAGCAGACCCAGGAAGACCCAGTGATGCCCAACGCTGAAGGCATCGAGCATACAGAAAGGGTAGTGGGTAGAGGGACGGTCACGGGAAGAAGACCTGGCAGAGGGGACAGGACCCCCAGCAGTCTGTGGTACACTAGAAAGGAGGGCAGCACATTTAGTGACCCAGTCCACGGCCCCAGAGCACCACACACGACACCAGGGGAGCATGGAGGTCTGACACTTGGGCTATCTCACCTGAAAGGCTGCAGGGAGCTGAAGATCTCCTGGGACTGGGAGACGGGGAGCCCACCCCTCAGCCCAAGCTGCGCCTGGGCCTGCAGCGATGTGTGAAGGGAGATCGGGATCTGCTGGGCAGGGGCAGCCTGTGAACAGGAGCCAGGTGATGACTCTGCTACCCACAACACGCCTCCCCACCTCCACCCGGTCCCGGCCCGGGCAAGGGCACAGCTGATCTGTCTTCCCACAGCAAGAGGTCAGTAAGTCGGAAGACCAAGGCACAGTCACCCCACCACTGCAACAACACAGTAGAAATGAGTCCAGATACACACTTCAGTGGAGGTCAATTCTGAGCATCCATCCTTTTTAGGATACATGCAAGCTGGGTGTTGTGTCTTACTCTTGTAATATCAGCCTTGGGTGGCTAAGGCTACTAGACCTCTCTACGTTCCAGCTCAGCCAGGGCCTAATAGTTCTAAGGCCAGCCTGGACTAGAGTGAGACTCAAACATCTTAAGGGAAGTGTCTTGTTCTTCCCGAAGACCTGGGCTCAGTTCTCAGCATCCACTAATGGTCTGTAGGTCCCGTGCCAGAGGATGCCATAGC
The DNA here is from genome assembly GCA_028551405.1 of Uromys caudimaculatus. NCBI lineage: Eukaryota > Metazoa > Chordata > Mammalia > Rodentia > Muridae > Uromys > Uromys caudimaculatus. The sequence goes on from CM052701.1 coordinate 132,361,741, forward strand.
TTTTGGCTTCTGTGGGCAGTATATGCACACAGCACATAGACATACATGCAGGCAAAATACTCATAAAAACAAAATAAAGGGGGGAACCAAGATCCATTTAGTGAATCAAAATCTTACAAACCTAACAATAACATGTCTTAAGAGCTGAGGGTAGCCCCATCCTGTCTGGATTGGAGACCTGGAGTAGGCTGGATGGGAGGCCAGCAACAGTCTCTGGAAAAAGGCTCCAAAACACACCAGCCTCACACAGACAGAATCCCAACCTAGTGCAAAGACAACAGCCTGCCTCTCTCTAAACTGTCTCTTTCTAATGTATCTGTGCCCAGGGACTCAGGCCTGTCAGGCGAACCCCACTGCAGCTAATCCTCAGCTAAGAGAAGTAAGGCCCCTGAGGAGGAGTCTGGGGTGTCTACTCCATGCCTGTCATTTCTCAGATTCTTCAAACACTCTCTGGGTGCCATGGTCTGCCAGTGCTGGGTATCACGTGGGGCAGGGGGCAAGATCATCCGCAAAGAAATGCAGAGTGCCCACAGCCGTGCTGCCTCTGACCTCCTGCCACCCTCACCTGCTGATAACTCTGCTGCTGAGGTATCGTTTGAGGAACCAGTCGGGGCTGACTTGCAAACACGTGGCCATCCAGGTACAGAGGTGGGAGGTGGCTGCCTGGAAATAGAACACAGACAAGGAAGGAAAGGATCAGGCCCCCGTTGCACACAGCCATGTTTCCCAGGGGACTCAGTGGGGCTGAGGACAGGTGTGAGCAGAAGCTGTGTGGTTTTCCCACGCAGCACACAGCGCAGGAAACCCAGGCAGGTGCAGGAGGAGAGCACCTAAGCCGTTAGCCACTCCCCTGTGGGAGTGCTGGGCCGCTGGGAGGGCTGTTCACTATGGAAGAGAGCTGCCTTGGTCTCTCAGTCACTGTCCTCTTCATCTCCCTGCTTTGAGTCCACAGTGGAGGATCAGAAGGATCTACTGGAACCACATCACTGAGACCTTGGCAGCTGGGCCCTCAAGATCCCCAGTCACAAGCATGAGGGCCGGAAGAACCGAAGCAGCTACAGCGATGGAGGGCACAAGTGGGCCCTTGTCACGGGGGCAGCCACCCTGTGGTTCAGTATCATCAGCCTGCTTTGCTGGAGAAGAAAGCAGCTCACCAGGGATTTGGCAATGACTTGAGTCTGACTCAAAGCCATGTCTTTGCTACTCTTCTCTGGCAATTCCAAGTGCCTCCCGACACAGCAATCCTGCTTCCCACAATAGAGCAGGGATTAATTACACTGTCCATAGCACGTGGGAAGCTGTAACTACCTGACCTAGAAAGAAGTGTCACGCACGCCCCGTGGGTGAAAGCAGAGCTGTGAATCGGCTTCTCCACAGTGAATTGAGAAGGCTCCTGAGCCTGGCTCAGGGGACGTGATACCTGGCATTGAAGCAGAAGGTGCTACAGAAGCCACGGGCATGGGCGGCATTGAGACTCCACCAAAGGAGCTGTAGTTGACCCCGTTGGAGGCGCCCACAGAGGATGGAGGCTGGATGCCCGAGCCTGCACCTCCTGGAGAGCTCTGCTCCGGCAAACTGGGGGAGTTTTCCCAAGCCTTGCGTGCAGACTCCATCTTTGGAAGCAAGAGGAGGGGGGGATGCAAATTACTACTGGGGACAAAAGAGGAGAGCAGCAACCTAAGCTGTGGGTGTGGGAGGGCTCCCCTCCACCTCTTCACAAGCTGAGGTGCCGGCCAGAGCTCTAGCCCAGCACAGGCCTGGCTTTACCTTCAGCGTGAGGTCTGCCGTGGGGAAAGACATGGGAGAGAGGCCGATGGCTCTCTGGATGTGGTGATCCCGCCGGAGGATGGGGATGCTCTGCGCCAGTCCTGCCTGGAGGGGGCAGAAAGAAAGCCATGGGGCACAGGCAGGGCTCAGGGACATAGGGCAGCTGCTCATCCAGACACGCCTGTGACCAGGACTCATCTAGAGCAGGCTGCCTAGATCAGTCTCCATGACGGAAGTCACCGCCATCCATACTCACACTCCTCTGGCCCTCCAACAGTCACGTCCTAGCAACACAAAAAGGGATGAACTGCCAAGAAGCAAGCACCTGGTTTGGCAGGAACCTACCACCTGGCTTGGAGATGGCCAGGTCCAGACAGTAAAGAGTGGCTGGTGGCTGTCACTCGGCTCTTTGGGCCCTCCTAACACAGGTGGGAAATACAATGACTGACCCTAGAGTGCTGGGCTCATTAGCCAATTTTTACAACTCATTCAGGAGTCCCAAAGTGAGGAGGCGTGGCTACACATCGATCCCAACTGTTTCCATTCAATGACTGGCAACATTCTGAAGCACCAAAGCTCCTTCTCCAACCCTCTTGGGAATACTGTCTGGCCTTACTCCCTTGACCGGCAGACCTCCAGAGGACAGATCAAAAGTGAAGCTACTGGCTGCTTCTCCAAGCAGCTCACAATGCTGACTCTCTCTTTCTCCAGTGCACAGAACCCAGTGGACCATGGCATTCACACACTGTGCTACCTGCATTAAGGAAGCCTGGCCTCCAGGAGGCACTTCCTGCTTAACCAGAGCTGACCACTAGCTGTGACAAGATAGTCTGGGGCTGGGGGGGGAGGGGGTACTTGCCCTGGGCTCCCTCCCCAGGGAGAGCAGTCTGCACCACTGCTAGCCCAGCATGGAGACTGGAGCTAAAGCAAGCTAAATGACACAGTCCTTAAGAGGGCTGATATCACCTCCCGCCAAAGATCCCCAAACCATGGAGCTGCCACATGGGTGCACAGGCAGAGATGGAGGAAGACATGCTGACTTACATTGCTAGCCAAGACATCCTGAAGCTTGGCGACTGGATTCCCTACGGGACCAGAAACAGACCCGGGTGGCAGGCTGAAATCAGAGTCCTGGAAGAGAAGGTACATAGCACCTGGGCCTTGGACCAGCTCACCAGCCACTGGGCCCACAGTGAGTATCCACTCTGCACTGACTAGAGCCACAGAGAGGGAGATGGCCACACACAAGAAAGGAAGCTACCTGGCTTGTCTCCCCCTGCCCTCTGGCTGGCCTCTGAGCCCAGCTATATACCAGCTGGTGCCACAAAGTAATGCATAGCACCTGCCCATCCCTGCGTCTGTACTAACATTCTTCCCCAGAGCGCTCAGCTCCTAGCTTCCCAAAAGAGAAGATAAAGCGAAGCTCACTTTTGGACTGACTCCAAACTCAATGGGCGGCACAGGCAGCACGGAGTCCACGTGAATCTCCACCCCATTAACAGGGGGGACGACGGCCCCTTGCAGCCGCTCGGCCCCCTCCGAGCCTTTTCTGTTTTTCAGAGACCGCTCATTGCCGATGGGTCCTGGTCTGTGTTCCTTGCTCTGTCCAGAACCTTGTTCTGAGTCCTTGGTGGAAAAGTAGAGGGGCTGAGACACACATGCTTCCAGGTACCCTCAGGATCAAGGAAGACAAGACAAAGAAGAGACTCCTCCGCCCAGGCCCTAGCCTCCACGTAGGGCACTTCTAGGTTACCTTGTGCTCAGACTGCTTCTGAGCTTGGTCCTTGTGGCTGTCAGCCTTTGATTCCGCCAGGCCAGGCCCACTCATCTCCTCTGGCTTGAGAGTACCATATGGGGAACTGCGCTGTGAGGAGGTCGCAGACGACTCCCGAGACTCAGCGCTCAAGTCAACACCACTATCTCCCTGGCTGCTCTTAAAACCCTGCTGTGCAGAGCACAAAATGGGTTAGATCCCTGACTCCAAACTGCAAAGCACAGTCATCCAGGAGGCAGCCTGTGGACAGCCCCGGCTGGCCTTCCTGCCCAACCACCGACCTCCACTCCCAAGTCCAGACCTGTCCTCTTGACAGTGGCCCACAGCACACACCCAGTATAATGAATTCACAAATCCTACCCAAGCTCAAGATTACCAGACACTGCATGGATCTAAGACAAGGCCACCAAACTCATTTCACTCAGCACACAGGTGCCAGGCAATACCAGCTCAAAGGTGGCTCTCAACCCAGCTCCCATCCAGGAGTCTCTCCCTTGTCTCTCTGCTCTTACAGACACCACACAGAAACCAGAGACCAAAACTGAAGAGGGTGGCAACCTAGGGACCATACAGCAGGGCACCTTGTGCAGGTCTCGCCACCACTGAGTGTGCTAGAATACCAGGACACACGGGTGGCAGCACTCACCTCTGAGGTGCCAGGCTCAGTGCTGCTGAAGGCAGTGACAGCTGTCCTCCATGAGTCGCTGGCGGCACCCTGCACAGGGAGGGCTGCCAAGGAAGGGAGGCAAGAGTCAGGGCATCAACGGGGGACAAGCAGTCTGGGAAGACAGGAGCTTGTGAGTTCCTTTCCATTCGAGTGAACACCAACTGAAAAGATGAACTGATGAAGTGCCCCCACCCCCACCATGTGGGGTACACCGCTCCACAGACAGAGCTTTGCGAACGAATCTGACACACAGGCACTAACGTGAGAGCTTCTCCCAACAACCAGCCTCCTCAGACGGATCTTATGTAGCTCTGGCTGACCTGGAATTCACACCATCCTCCTGTCTCTGCCTTCGAGTGCTGAAGTTGGAGGTGTGTACCAGCATGCTCAGTGCCAGCACGCTCAGTGCCAGCATGCTTAGCCACACTCTGGTTTGCCTCACTACAATTCTCAGTCCTGTTATCCCGACACTCTCCTGCACTGAACCCGGGAGCGAGCAGCCACTTCAAGGCCTTGAACGATCCAGGAAGGTACATCTCAATTTGGTGAGCAGCCTACAGACCTATCCTAGCATCCAAAGCCAGCGAGCCAGAGACCAGAAAAGCATATGCATAGGATGGAGCACACGTGGGCCCTGGTCTGAACAACTGAGACCCTGCAGATGACTGCACCTCAGAATGGTGCATGCTGCTGCCGTGCCCATGTGGCTGAGGTTATTTCAGGCATTGGTGGCAAGTTGGCTGGCGTACACTGGCGGCATGGTAAGCACGTGTCCTCCGGCCACCCTTGTTCCTCCTTCCAGCAGAGCAGAACATCACTGAGGAGAGCTGCTCTGCACCAGGACCAGAAGGATGAGGGACAACTATAAAGCCACAGACTTGCAGGTACACAAGTCACTCACTGTGGCATTTGGTCTAGCCTGGGGTCGGCCACCGTTCTGCAGGGTGGGCTCTCCAGCTCCCTTACAAATCACAGAAAACCTGCAGTCAATTGTACGATCTTCTAGGCTCACTGCTGTGCAGGCCCCGCTCACTGCTGTGCAGGCCCCGCTCACTGCAGGCCTTCAAGAAGAACTTGATCAATTGGGATGGTTCTACGTTTTAAAGTAAAAGTTCACCAGAAGCACAACTCTGAGTGGGACATTAAAAACAAACAAAACAGCCTTGAGGAAATAACATTTTCAAGAAGGAAGGTACACTTCCATTAGTCTGAACTTTCTCCTTCCACAGAAAACAAGAGGGAACGATTCAGAGGGCTTTCTCTATGTTGGGGAAGGGGATCCTTTACTTCCTACCGGCCATCTGTCAATCTTCCACTAGATAAGGAAACAGGACGCCTCCACTAAGGTGGCCGGCGTGCAGAGACTCTGCTAGTCTACTGGAGGAGTAGTGGAGCCAGGGATGTACCGCCCATCTGTGATCGCGATGGCAAGGCAGTTCAGGTGCCGCTCAACACTGACTCTGCTTGGGGCCCAGGAAACAAGTCATGACACACTTATACTGATGGCTCAAAGGTGTGAGTCTCCGGAAGGTGCCCTGCCTCCACCGAGCCAGGCACCCACCTCACCTTGGCTGCTGCTCTCCCAGATCTCAGTGCCCAGGCTGCTGCCAGGCACAGCCACATCTCCTTGCTCCAGACATAGGCCATTCTGCTTTTTAGCAAACCGAGGAGGAATCCGAGATGAGAGGCCTCGACCTTTGACAGGCACCTGCAGGGAAGAAGAGCTGATGCAGCCCAGCCTTAAGACATGACTGACAGTAGAGTCTCCTAGGAAAAGTGTCTGAGATGCCTGACACTTGTCTTCAGAACCCCAGACTCAGGGTGTTCTGTCGGGATAGCCAGATTGGCCCCAGGAGCAAGCTGATAGAAGTGGCCAGATGCAGTGTCTAACCCCGAGCATTTCTGTACAGAATTCCTGATCCCTGTGACTTGTAGGAACAGGAGTCACCTAGCTAGTCTGGGGCAGTAAGGGACGAGGAAGACTGGGGTGCTGAGGCTGTTAGAACCTGAACAGGTCAGCCTCTTTGTGACTCCATTTTCTCCTGTCTGTTGCAGGACAGCTGTGACAGGTACCAGGAGACAGTGCATGCCTGACAGATATTCCTCCCTTCCTCTCAGCACTGCCCTCTGGCCTGTGGTGTTTACCTGAGCAGCCTGTTCTTTTTTTCTTCTCTCCTCCTCCAGCAGGCGGCGCTGCTTCTTGGTCAGGACTTCAATGAAGCCTTCACCCACCATGGAGCCTACGTCATTCTCTTCCCCAGGGATGGATCCACAGTTGTCAATGATTGCATCTGAACCAAAGGTCACAGAAAGAATAAGGCGAGAGTTACCCAACATTCAGTTGATACACGGCATGCTTGCCTCAGAAGTCCACTTGCCAAGGAACAATTTCTTAGTGCCCCACCCTTCTGCCCACGTGAGCAAGCACAACCCATCAGTGCTCAGGCAGCAGCCCGATGGAGATTAACAGCCTTTAAAGATGCAGATTCATACAGCCAGTTCTGTTTCTTGCTAGCCACGTGGCCTTGGATGCCCCCTTTAAGTCTGGGAGGTTATACAGATGCCATGGGGGCTCAGCAGGAATCTGGGTTGTTTTGTACTACCCCTCACTTCCATGAGAGCCCCAACTTACTTCCGTAGCCCAGGTCAAACTGCTTCCGGGCCTCTTCCTGCTCACCAGCCCTCTGGGCAGCCAAAGAAACCTCTTTCTCTGCTTTCTTGCTGGTGGTTTCAGGACAGTCAGAGCTGGCATGAGTGGTCCGCTCCAAGGCATAGGGTGAATGGCTTCCAAGGCCTCCAGGCAAGGCCTCGTCTGGAGACCTGCAAAGGAAGGAGGAGCCCATGAACTCTCCATTACTCAAAGGCTAGGAAAAAGAAATAGAAAACGTTGATTGCACAAGGCCCACACACAGACACAGCAGCTATCGAGCTCTGGTTCCTTCTACTGAGCCATCAAGGGTCACAAGAGCTACCCACAGTGCGTGCCATGTGCTGGTCCAGTTCTGTGGGCAGGGTGAAGGCTGGGGGAGCACCCCCTTCCCAGCACTCTGCTCTCTCCCGTGGCAGGCTGCCCTCCACAGCCTGCAGCGGGGAGAAGGGGACGGGTGGAGGCCCCCAGGAGAGGGCTACCTCTCTCTTTCCGCACTGGGTCACAGAACAGAGAGCAGCACAGGCTTTCTCAGCTGCAGGGCTCTTGGGCACATTCATGATGCCTTGTTGGGGCTGGAGTTTGGTCACACAAACACTTCAAAGAACAGACACTTTCCTGAGTCAACTTCTTTGGGGTATGTGAACTTGAGTTATGAACTCTGAATTCTAAGGACAGGAGGATGAAACCTGTGCACCAGAGACATCTCAATCTGAGGCACTGATTGGGCAGAAAGCTCATATTCTCCCTATAGGCAGCCTGAGCAATGGGCCAATACCCAATGGGCCACCCCAAAACTTCAGTTTCTAGAAAAGCAGGCTCATTGGCTGAAAGCAGCCTGCTCCCTTCTGTTCCTGGTGGCTCCAGCCATGTTCAGGCAGGAAGAGGGAAGCAGGGCCACTAGGGGCAAGAGCTATCTCCACATGACCCAAGGCGAGTGATGCCTTCTGACCAGCTCCAAGCAGTAACAAGTGTAGACTGCAGAGCTCGCCGGGCATCACACACAGGCAATAGCCGGCAGTGTAGAGTTGAGAATATATCCGGAGGTTGGCCTCTGGGAACAGGGGCTGGCACAGCAGTCACAAGAGGGCCTCTAGGGAGTAGGACATGGGGAACTCTGGGTTTAGTTGATCAAGCCACAACAACAACATCAACAATGACACACCATGGAGAAGCAGACAAGCAATGCAGGAGCAAGTGATGGAGACGCTCACACACAGCGGAGGGCCACCTGGCTTGGCAGGGCGTGCATGCATGGACTTGATGCTGCTGCGAACAGGACAAGGACAAAGGACCCGCGATGGTGCTGACGCGTTACCTTTTGACTTTCAGAGGCGTCCCACTCTGCTGGCTCCCGCAGTGGGGGGAAGTCTCACCCCCACCTGGCCTAACAGGCTTCTCCCCAAACCCTCCCGGCTCCAGCTTGCGGCTCTGTCTGTCAGCCAGGGGCCTCTGGCTGGAGAAGCTCCTCTTGGCCAGCTCTTTCTTTTCACCCAAACTGGCCCCAGAGAGGCCACCATCCCCTTGTGCTTCGGGTTCAGCCACGAGGCCTTCTCGCCGCTCCCTACGCTCGCTGAAGTCGCTACTCTCAGAGGCAGTCTCCCACTCTTCGTTGGCATGATCAGAAGAATTCTGGTAGGAAAGCTCTGGGGATCTGTGACCTCCAGGACCACTCTTGTCCCCAGGACAGAGTTTGGACCTGCCTGGCCACTGGCTTGCCAGCAGATGGGACTCCTCCTCAGGTCCCCACAGGCCCAGGGACTCCCGCTCTTGACGGAGGCGCCGGAAGCGAGGGGGCTTGTCTTGGCGTGGGGGCCGCCTCCGACGGAAGGGCCTGTTTTCTGCACTTTCGGAATCTGCCCCGTGGTCATCTTGGAAAAAGGACCTCTTGTCCTCCGTGCGACTCTCCTCAAAAAGCCTGCTTCCAAATGTGTCAGAGTGTCGGTAGGAGTCTGGTATGTAGTCTCTGTCAGTGGCTCGCCGTGGGCCACATGGGTCAGAGGAGCCATATTCCTGCCAGGGGCTGCCGGTGCTCCTGCTCTGCCAGTGGGGAGGATCTTTGGCAACAAAGGTTCTGCGGCCATAGCTGCAGTTGCTCAGGCGAGGTGGGAGGGCTCTTCCGCATGTTCGGGGTCCCCGGCTGCGGGTGTCTAGACCACCCTGGTCCTCAGTGTAAGTCCTGTTGGAGCGCCATGAGTCCTTCAGGGCACCCTCGTCCCTCTCCATGAGCATGCCCTCGTGGCTAGGCTCTGAGCCCCGCTGCCGGCGTCTCTTGGGTAGCTCTTCATACTCAGAGCCCTCGCTGTGGGTCTCACTGGCAATGCGCCGCCTTGGCTTGGCTCTGGGGCAGTCTTCTGGTGGGGGAAAGTCACGAAGGCCCCTGCCTCGGTTACTGCGCTGGCCACTGCTGTACATGCTACGCGAGCCAAGGACACCTGTGCCACACAGACCACCTGTGCTGCTGCCTGCAGGCCGGCCACCCCGGAAGGTGAACTCTCTGAAGCCACGGCCACGGCTACGGGCCTGGCCCCGGCCCCCAAAGGCCTGCTCCTCATCAATGAAGATCCAGTTGTTTCTCTTGGTTGGGGGAATGTCACTGGCCTCTCTTGAGGGCCTGCTCTCCCAGGTCTTATCAGCCTTTGCATCTTCATCCAGCTTGCTAGCCTCATGGCCAAAACCAGCCCGGGCCGCAGCCTTATCCTCCAGGGCTGAGGAGGCATTGGCTAGGGCAGGGTTGTTCTCCTCATCCTCATCCTCTTCTGCCCTGCACGTGGGTTCTTTCTCTGTGGCCTGCTGCGAGCTCTCCTCTCCAAGGCCCTGCCTGACCCTCTCCAGTGCCTTCTCCTTCTCTTCTACCTTCAGGGCCTTGAGAACGGGTTTCTTGATGGGTCCCGACCTCCGGGTCCTGCCCAGCTGTTCCTGGTGCTGGCTGCTGGAGCTCCGGGGTTCGGGTGTCCACTCAGGCTCTGGGTTTGGCTGTTTCTTGGGGCTCCCTTCCTTCTCCCAAGAGGAAACATGAAAGGAAGGCTCCTGCCGAGGCGCCTCCAGCTCCACACCGTTGGCTGTGTCAGCAGCCTTTGGCTGGTGGCCAACATCCCAGCTGTCATACTCTGGCTTTTTCTCAGCTGGGACAAAGTCAGGCTCCAATAGGGAACACCTGAGGTTTGGGGTACACCCCCCAGGAGCACCCACCTCCTGAACATTTTCCTGGGGTGCAAATAAAAGCTCCTGGCCTATTCTTTGAGAAGAGAGACAGCTGTCAAAGTCTGCTTGGGCCTTCTTGTCAAAAGCACTCAAGAACTCCTCCCCTGTCTCCTCAAGGAGATCGCGCTGGGCACTTATGCCCCCTGACCTTCCGGGGGAGGCAGAGTAAGACCTTTCATTCCTGAAAAGGAACCAGAAAAATCAGTCAATGTGATTGGAGCTTGGTTCCTGGCCTCCATGCTGAACGGGGCTTTTTGTTTTGTTTTGTTTTGTTTTAAAGAAAAAAAAAGTTTTTTTAAAAGAAAAGAAAACACAAACGTTTGGTCTAGCTTATGACACGTTGCTCGGTGGCCCCTGGAGTCCGTGAGCGTGGAGATGTCAGTGGCAGCTCAATGCACCACCCTGGAGGCAGAGGAGCTGGCGGTCTCCTGGAGCACTGAACAAGCTGGAGCCTGGGAGTCGTGAGCCTGGGCCTCGGGGGGGGGGGGGGGGGG